>JARBWK010000004.1:113746635-114016635 GCA_030556195.1 Anolis apletophallus
ATTGAAGTAGAAGAAAACTGAGTTCTGTTTTTTATTTCTCTATATCAAAAAGATGTTGCAGACACAACCTTCAATAAAGTTTACCTATAATAAAGGACTGGAGGATTTTGCTTGAAATGACTATTCATTAAGTTACATTAAGGCTGTTATTTTATGTATCAATTACAGCTTATTAATTCTTTAAAAAATTAAAGCAAAGGCACTCCAAAGCAAGTAACTATCAGATAGCTACAAATGAAAAAAACATAAAATATATTGTATAAAATCTGGCCACAACTCTGGAATAATTAGTCAATCATTGACTTCACTTAGCTTGACTGAAACACAGTGATGGAAAGAAATACTAAAGTGAAATCTTTTGTAGCAATAGTATTACCTGCACATGAGGGAGAGATATCAACAGACCAGGGAGATCTCTAAGATTTTTTATTTATTTTATTTATTTATTGGACTACTAGGCCCCCACTCCCGGGAAGCTCGGGGCGGCTCACAGTAAAGCGAGATACAATAAAAACACAATTAAAAAACAATACAACTATAAAATCTCAGAGTTAGGATTAAAACAACGATGTACTGTAGAGGATACAAGGCACAGTATAATGCAATGTAACGCAGTGATAACAGGTGAACCAGGTGGTGAGGACATCTTATAGGCCGAAAGCCTGCTGGAAAAGGAATGTCTTACAAGACCGCCTGAATGACATGATTTCTTGGAGAGCCCGCGTCAAGGCCGGGAGAGCGTTCCACAACATTGGGGCAATCACGGAGAACGCTTTCCTACAGGTTGCAGTTAATCTGATTGACTTTGTAGATGGAATGGCCAGCAAGTTGGTATTTTCTGACCGCAGTGATCTCGTAGGGCAATATGGGAAAAGCCGGTCCCTCAGGTACATTGGCCCCAGGCCGCATAAGGTGAGCACCAACACTTTGAAGGTGATCCGGTGCTCAATTGGAAGCCAGTGCAGATCCTGCAAAATAGGTGTAATGTGACAACCAGCTGGAGAACCAGACAGGAGTCGGGTGGCAGTGTTCTGCACCAGCTTTAGCTTCCGGATCACTGACAGAGGAAGGCCAAGGTAGAGCACATTACAGTAGTCCAGTCTCGAGATGACCATGGCTTGGATCACCATGGCCAAGTCGTTCCGGGATAGATAGGGGGCCAGCCGCCTTGCCTGTCTCAGATGGAAAAGAGCTGTTTTACTGACCATGGAGATTTGGGTCTCCATGGTCAGTTGGGAGTCCAAGTGAACTCCCAGGCTCTTTACGGAAGGCGATGGGCATAATGCCACACCATCCAGGGTCGGAGGCTGGACATCCCCATCACCCGGATGACCCAGCCACAAGATCTCCATCTTCGCTGGATTCACCCTCAACCTACTGGCTCGCAGCCATCCAGTAACGGCCTCAAGGCAGTGTTGGAAATTATCGGCTACGGATCCAGGCCTACCCTCCATCCTCAGAATGAGCTGAGTGTCATCAGCGTACTGTTGCCACTCTAGCCCAAAACTCAGCACCAGCTGTGCAAGCGGCTGCATGTAGATGTTAAATAACAAGGGGGAGAGAATGGCCCCCTGAGGAACTCCACAAACTAATGGGGAGCCCTCGGAGACCACCTCTCCCCTCCTCACTCGCTGAGACCGATGGTGGAGGAAGGAGGTCAGCCATTTCAGGGCTGTCCCCCTCACTCCAGCCATGGCAAGGCGGTGGGTCAAAACATTGTAATCGACAGTGTCAAACGCTGCTGTGAGGTATAATAACACAAGCAGCGCAGACCCACCTTGGTCAATCTGGCAGCGGAGTTGGTCTGTGATGGAGACCAGGACCGTCTCCGTCCCATGCCCAGAACGGAAGCCGGACTGGAAGGGGTCTAGCCATGCTGTGTCGTCTAAGAAGGACTGCAACTGCTCCATTGCTGCCTCCACCGCCTCTTTTAAGCTCTCTGGAAACACTCCTTGCTCAAGGGAGGTATTTACGATGTTCAACAGAGGCCCACATAGCTCCTCCAGGCAGGATCTAACAAGCCAGGAGGGGCACGGCTCAAGGGAGCAGGTGGTAGGTCTGGTTGCAGCCACAATCTTATCGACATCTGGTGGTCAAAACCGGTCGAGGGTGGGCCCAGCAGAGGGCCACAGAGTCTCAAGCTCCCTTACTGTATCAATTGTGGCTGGAAGGTCCCGGTGGAGGTTCACAATCTTGTCTGCAAAGAAACTCTGGAAAGCATCGGCTGTGAGGGCCTGATCGTCATTTTTTGGGACGGTAGGGACCGTCGTCAATGACCGAATTATTTTGAACAATTGTGCCGGGCGTGAGTCTGCAGACGCTATCAGGGCAGCGTAATGAGAATTTTTTGCCACCTTGACAGCACACTTTTTGAATAGCTTATAAGCTGATAATGATCCTCCGTCACGGAGTTCCCTCCACACGCTCTCTAGCCGTCTCCTTTCCCGCTTCATCAATCTGAGATCTTCAGTATACCAAGGGGATTGGTGTTTGCGGGGCCGGAGAGGGTGCCTAGGGGCAATCTCATCGACAGCTTTGGAAAGTGAGGTATTCCAAGATAGGACTTGCTCATCGAGTGAGACGCTGATAGACTCCAGATCCCTCAGAGCATTCAGAAACCTTCCAGGTTCCAAAGTCTCTTTGGGTGAACTCAAATCTGTTCAGTGCCCTTGCATGGGCCCCCCGGATGCTCGACCCGGATCCTTAGAGCACAGTGGTCTGACCATGGAACCTCTATTACGGAGGCTAGGTCCACTTGAACCTCCGCGCTGAAAACCAAATCCAGGGTGTGTCCAGCCAGAAATATTTGAAACAATCACTAACAGGATTGAGAAGCAAAGGGCTATCCCAAATCAGACCAATAAGACACCAAGCATCACTAGGACTTGTCTGATCAACCAAAGCTTTTGAGCCAACCATTGATACAGCCAGGCTATAATTCTAGTCCCCCCCCCCTATTGATATCTGTTTGAGACTTGATAAAATAAGACATATAGAAATAAATACTGATCTCATTCCACCTGATTTATGGAAGACTCCAGTTTGATTAATCTCTCAACATGCTCTGTATTTAACTTAATCTTCCCTACTATTCACCTGTAAGCAGTAGTTGGATATTTAAGAGGGTCAACAAGTATGGTTTCTCATGCTATCTAAAATGAGGGAATGGCACCCCCGCCAAATGAACCATGAGCAAGTACCTTATTTGTGGTCTTTGTTTATAACTATTTGGTTTTTTTCCTGAAAACTCTTTGCAGACAAGTACTTGTCCACAGAATACCACTTCAGGCAGAAGAGCCAAATACTGAAGTTCAGAGTGGTCTTAATATTGCAAAGTTTATTTTGCATTTATAATAATAATGATTATAATAATACCAATAGTAATAATAATTTTTATTTCTTATCTGCCTCTCCTTGTGGCACATCAAGTAGTAATGCTGGATTTTATATAACAAACTTTACCAATTACAGGCAGTTCTTGAGTTATGAACAGCCAACTTATGAACCCCTGGTGGTGCAATGTGTTAAACCTTGTCCAACAGGACTGAAGACCTACAGGTCGCAGGTTCGAATCTGGGGAGAGTATAGATGAGCTCCCTCTGACAGCTCCAGCTTTCCATGTGGGGACATAAGAGAAGCCTCCCACAAGACTGGCAAAACATCAAAACATCCAGGTGTCCCCTGGGCAATGTCCTTGCAGACGGCCAATTTTCTCACACCAGAAGCAACTTGTATTTTCTCAGGTCACTCCTGACATGGAAAAAAAACTTACTAACAACTCATAGTTATGAAACAGGCCTCTCCATTCCCTCCCTGCCAAGAAATCTTAGCACTGAGCCAAAGTGTGTCTGCACCTTTCCACCCCACCCCTTTTGTTTTTTCTTCCTATAGATATCTCTCCAAATTTATTTTCCCTTTTCTTCCTATGAATCTCTCCAAACCACTTTTGCCTTTTCTTCCTATGGATTTCCCTGAACTCCTTATCTTGCTTTTCCTATTGACCTCTCCAAATCCCTTTCCTCTTTGCTTCCTATTAATCTCTTCAACCCCTTTTCCTTTCCTTTCCTATCTATCTCTCCTTTGCCCTCCCTGTATCTCTCCACCTCTCCTTAATTGATCTGGCTCAATGCTATGCAATGCTGGGATTTGTATTTTGTTGAGGCAGCAGCATCCTTTGGCAGAGAAGGCCAAAGACCCTGTAAAACTACAGTTCCCAGGATTCCATGGCAATGAACTAAATAAGTTAAAGTGGTGTCAAACTGGATCCATTCTACAATATAAGTACTCACCAAGGAAGCTGAGGCAGGATAAACAGGAAAGGGGCCTTGAGGGAAGGATTATCTATTTCTATGGTTTTCCTTTGAATTGCTTGGAAGCTTTGATGTTTTCTAAAAGGTATTCTAATCACATAGAAACTATAATGTGCACCTTTTTTGGGACCAAATTTCAACGAGTTTGCTTTTTTGATGGACCTTTTCTGATTGATAAACAAATGCAACTTAAGAACCAACCTTCAGAACCTATCTTGCTTTTAACTTGAAGACTGCCTGTATAGTACATGTCCATTGGGCTGACATTCAATGTTTTACCCCCATCAGATGGGGGGTGGGGCAACGACCAAAGACAATTGTGTTACCTTATTCCCTATAATGTTTTCCTGTCTTCTGAGATGGCCATCCATCCCACATCCTTTCTGTACCTTTCCCTGTCTTCTCCAGTTTGGAGTCAGGTAACACCCAACTGCTGGAGATGGTCTTCAGGATCCATTTTCACATGTTTAGGAAACAGAGCACCATGGAGACCCATTGAAAGTGCTCTTACATCATATGATGACCTCTGTGGGGCTCCATTTCCTAAGTGCAAGGAAACAGAGCCCAAAGATCATCTGATGAATTCTGATCTATCAAAGAATGTTCTTTCTAGGCATTTCCATGGTCCTCCAGCATGATTGTATAGTTTTCTTGGGCCAGACATCCTTCATTTCAATAAGGATTAATGGTTTTACTTGGTTTGAATATCTGTGCAAAATCTGGAGATCAGCATTTTACTGTAGTGTATTTGGTGGCAAAAGAACATTGGAGGTTGCTTTGACGGAATCCCCATAAGTCTTTATACCATTTTCTTAATTGTTTAGATTTGTCCCTAAAATGCTCCTTGCAAAAAAAAAAGAACAAAAAAGAACAAAAAGCAATGAATATTATAAGGGAAATGTAAGGCAAATTGATCCATGAGAAATACTGTAGTAGTTACTAACAGATAATAGTTAAGTATCTTATGAAATGGTAGCGTTTTACATTCTGTTTAGCACTCTGTAGTAACTGTTGTTCTTTGCATGGATCCCCCCAAAAAAAGAAAAAGAAAAGAAAAGAAACATGGATTTCCATTGGAATCTAGGTCTTGTTTTAGGAGGCAGAATTCATGCTCTTCCCAAATCACATCCCACCCCCCACTCCCGCCCAAAGGAGAAGAGGAAAAAGAAGTGAAACCCAAGATTTTTCAGCTATGGATTGTATCAAATAATCTACTTTTCATTCATATATTAGAACAGTCTTACCAGATTGGGTCACATTTTTAAACTTGCCTGAGCCTATATAGAAGTCTCTTATGCGAGGGTATGAAAGTGTTCAAGAATTAAACGTTGGGAATTTCAAACTTCTCATGTGATTCTTTGGGTATGAGTTATTTTACTGAGCTAAATGCAATGTTGATTTTTGGGAAATATCCCATTGATTTCTATTATTCAAATTCTTCTAATTATCCACATTGTTAATCTTTACTGGTAAAAATATGTGTATTTTATTGTCAGTTTTGTTTAAACCAGTGGTTAGATTCTATAGCAATAACTATTATATTACATTGTGTGATATCATAGTATTTGGGAATACTTATTTCAATGACCTTTATTAGAAAGTTATGTAGTTTGATGCTTAAAAGATTTAACCTGCCTAAATCAGGAGCAGATGATTGCTTGCCGTAACCAAGACTTCAAAAGAGAAACAAAATTCTTTCCCCATTTACCATGAGACCTCTCATGCCTAATCCACATGCTGTTTTTATAGTAGTGGAATAATGTGCCATAAATTCATAGATTAAACAGCACTCTACCCAAGTATAATCAATCAGAAATGACAGCTGATTGATTTCTTTTGTAAATGAGAATATACTTATTGTTTAATTGATTTCAGTGTTCTCCAAAAGGTGATTTGAAAGTCATAATTCAAATGTAGCATAGCTGCAGTTTTAATAAGTCTCTTTCCATAAATAAAAATGTTACTTCTTTGCACTGTTGATATCTTATCTCTCTTTCTTTTCTTTCTTAAACAGTGGCAAGGACATTTATAAGACTCATTTAGTCTAGAAACAACAAAGGATACTATAATTTGTATGTTCGCCATGAGGTTAATGTTTTAAAACTCTAGGAACATTTCCACACTTAGATATATTTCACTAAAGCATAACTTAGAATGAACATCTGAGTGCAAGCTATATTGTTAGGAAATAAATCTCCCCTGGGCCTTATGACTGTAGAATTCAGGTAACATAAAAAGAAGGAAACAGATGGTACGGTAACACAAAAGCATTTTAAAATAAACATTAATACAAGTTGGGATACATATCTTATTAGGAATGCAGTTTTAATCATATTAACTGTTGTTGACACTGCTACTTCAATTGCTTCATGAGGCTTGATGGAGAAAAATCCCTAATTAAAGTGGAATATGATGCAGGTATGGCATTAACATATATAATTTACTTTAAAAGTGTCATATTTTTGAAAAAGCTAGTGTTATTTTTGTCTTAAGGAAACAAATTGTAATTTCTTCTCTATTTCCACTTTGCCTGTTATTCCCCCTCCCCCCAATATTTTATGAAATATATGAGATAAAACTGTGACCCTTCACATTTTGTTGGTCTCCAGATTTCATCACCAGCAACCACCATAGGCAACATTCAGGGAGAGTGGTAACTTGAGTCCCACCAATATCTGGAATATATTAGATGAGGTAAGATCATACAATTATTGTGTAGCTCCTCAAATGAAAAGTTAAGCTCTCTCTCTCTCTCTCTCTCTCTCTCTCTCTCTCTCTCTCTCTCTCTGATGTAGCATCTTGGTCATATGCCCTCCCTAGTAAAAAAAATAGTCATAAACTTTGCCACAACTCATTCAGAGCCATTGATCAACTCATCATGTTAATACCGCTGTCGCTAATAGCTTTTCTATTATTCAGGGGGAAAGAGATGTTCTAGGACATATAGATGAAATTAGATGACACTCATGATGCTTCACAGTGAATCACTGGAGAAGCTGAGATTTGAATTGAGTTTATCAGGCCTGGAAGATTGGGTATGCTTGCAATCTATTTCTCCAAGCTGCAGAAAGATTAAGATTACAATTTTGATGAAATATTGATGCCATTGGAGAGACATTTTTGGACAATTCAGAGTTAAAAATGAGCATGCTATTTGCATTAAAAACATCTGTATACATCTTGGAGTGACAGATGTGCTTATCCACTGCAGAAATGTGCCTCTGAGTGACAGGGGCCTTGAAATGTTGTTTATGTGTTTAGCTCCCAGAATCAAGGACATGATTTAGTTGGAAGCTCTCATGTTAACACCATTAATAGCATCTTTGCCAACATTTATAATCCCATCCTGAAGAGGATCATTTCCCTCTTTTATGAAGCGAGTACAAGGTTCCCATATTCTATGCACATGACTTTCTGCTCATGCAATCAAAAGTTAAAAGGCACCTGGTGAAAAGAATCATTCCCAAGTTAAAGAAAAAGATTAATTGATGAGAAATTCTGCATTGCAAACATAAAGGGGTAGGGTTGGGGTTTTTTTGAGCTGTTGTCATTCTTGCAAAATCCTGCTTGCAATTTCTATTATTAAAATGAATGTCAACATGCAGAAAGGTATGTTCATGCTGTCATGGGATGTACACCCAGACTGCATCTGAACTTTGTTTTGCAGGGATGATTTGATCACCTGTCAGAATCATCTCTGTGAAATGTCTTGTACAGCCTTCAGTTCTTTCTCTGCTACCATCTGTGAAGCAAAAGAACAAAGCCCCCCCCCCCCCCTTAACCAGGAAAGTATTCAACAGACATCCCGTTGTAACCTGGTTAGACCTCCAGACACCCAGCTGAACAATTACTGTCTATGTTGTAATTTTCTGCTAGCCAATTCCCAACATAGCACTATTATGCTTGAGGCTGAATCTAGTATAATCTTACTCATAAGAAGTTCCAGAGCTGCCCTCATGCAGACACAGTAGTGTCCCCTTAGCCCTTTTGGCATCTGGATAACTGACCAGGATAAGAGTGCTTTGGGATTGATGCCACCACTGCAACTCTGCCATTGTGTATATAACACCTACAATACATTCATGCTACTGGTTACCAATTAGTTTTTGTGCAAAGTACAAAGTGCTGGTTATAACCTTTAAACCCCTACATTGTTTTGGTCCACTGAAGACCCATTCCTGGGCAGGCCTACCCAGTCAACTTTCAATCATGATTTGCTGTATGTTGTTCTTTGTATCCTGTGTTTTGATATATGTATTTTGTTGTATATATTTTATGCTGATATGTTTTGGCCATGTTGTCTCTAGGCTTGAGCTGTTAGGATAGGCAGGTAACAAATAAAAACTATTATTATTATATTATTTGAAACACAACAAGATGAGTCCACAGCTGACAAGATCACTCTGCTGGCTGTTGTATTGGATCACACATTGGACACTTCCCAAGTGTCTAGGATGTGTGATGTATTGGCGAATAATGCGTGCAGATCCCAGTAAGGTGGCCTTTTGCAGCTGACAGATGGTCATTTTGTCAGAGCTGATTGTGTTTAAGTTCAGGCCAAGGTCTTTAGGTACTGCACCCAGTGTGCCGATTACCACTGGGACCACCTTGACTGACTTGTGCCAGAGTCTTTGCAGTTCGATCTTTAAATTCTCATATTATGTCAGCTTTTCCAGTTGTTTCTCCTCAATCCTGCTGTCACCTGGGATTGCAACATTGATGATACATACTTTGTTTTTAACACGATTGTGAGGTCAGGAGTATCATGCTCCAAAACTCTGTCAGTCTGAATTCGGAAGTCCCAGAGTTGTTTGACATGTTCATTTTCTGTAACTTTTTCAGGCTTGTGATCCCACCAGTTTTTTGTTGCAGGCAGATGGTATTTGTGGCACAAGTTCCAATGAATCATTTGAGTAACGGTGTTATGCCTCTGCTTGTAGTCTATCAATGCAATCTTCTTACAGCAGCTGAGGATGTGATCTATTGTTTCATCTGCTTCCTTGCAGAGTCTACATTTGAGATCTGTCATCGACTTTTCAATTCTGGCTTTGATGGCATTTGTTCTAATGGCTTGTTCTTGGTCTGCTGGAATCAAGCCCTCCGTCTCCTTTTTCAAAGTTCCATTTGTGAGCCACATGCATGTTGTTGTTGTTGTTGTTGTTGTTGTCATCGTCGCCATCATCCAGAAGCAGCTCCCTTGCAGAGGCTTGCTGGCAATGTCACTTCTGTTGATCACATGGCTGGGATTTCTGTTGTGACTTTGTCAGGAGGGGCATCAGCCAGACACCTCTGTGAGAGAGCTGTTTCTGCCTGGTGATATAGTGATGGGTCTGTTGGTTGTATGGATACTGAACTGGGATAGTTGTATCTCGATTCAGCTGTCCATCCCTCCAAAACACTGGGATAACTCCAGATCTTTCTGAATACTCCAGAATAAATTCTATTTCTCCTTGCATTGGATTAATGTCTAAATGCAGCATTTCTGCAAATTTAGCCAATGCCATGTATATTTCCTACAGCAATTACAGGGTGAACCCACTTTCTTTGATCTACATAGTTTAACTAAATACTTCCTTTCAGTGTTCCTTATTTCTTTCTTATCATTTTCTGAGATCTGTGATTTTTTCCCACTAAAACAATAGCATGCCCACTGTCATGGGGAAATATTTTATGTCAAGTAATATGTTGAGATGAACTCTGTGTCATTTTAGCGCGTGTTTATAAAGGCATGGATATATTTTGGTCTGATTGCAAGGCCATGCTATATGTTAAAAAACAATTCAATTTGAATTGCAGCAAGAAAGAGGAATTAATGTTAGGACCAGCTCAAACACCTCAATCTGTGTGCCCTTTAAAGCAAATCACATTAAGACAAGACTGGAGAGTAAAGGGTCAGGATTCTGCTTTGGTTCCTTGGGCTAAATGAGAAGGATGCACAATCTTGTATGCCCACTGGAACCAGTATCACACCCCCAAGAAAACATTTTAGAATACTGTTTTCTGATATTATTAGCAATGGTAAATCCAAAGCTTGAAATTAACACATTACAAATAATAACGTTGTTTGCAACAAGTTATTTTGGGTTCCTTAATGAAATAGTAACAGTAATCATTTGTTGTTGTCATTGCTGCCACTTTTGAACTATTGTGATGAACAGCCAATATGGTATAGCGATTTGAGAACTGAAGTATGAAGCACAGGAGAAACCCCCTCTCAACAAATCTTGCCAAGAAAACCCTGTGATACATTTGCCTCAGGTCTACCATAAATCAGAAATTATCTGAATCAGAAAAAAACCTTGAAGGCACACAACCACAGATGAAGAACAAGATCACTACTTTTTAATGTTTTCTTTATTCACTGAAAGCTCTTCCAGTGGATGTGTCAGATAAATAATATATGGTGGCCACTTGGGGTTACTGCTACATGCAGGGGTTTCATCCCATAAAGAGAAGCCTTGTCTGTGATATATATATATATATATATATATATATATACAACTATATTTTAAATATATATATATATATATATATATATATCTATAAAATATAGTTGTTCAACAACAGAATAGAGTGACACAATGCTTTAGACTAAGGGGTTCTCAAACTGTGCTCTGTAGAGCCCTTGGAGCTCTACAGGTGATAGTGAGAGGCTCCACAGTGCCATGCTGCTTCCCTCCTCTTCCTTTTTCCTCTTCCTGAGTAATGCAGGGAAATTAGAGTTTTGAGCAGCCGGAAACAACAACAACAGTAGTAGTAGTACCAGGAGCTGCAGGAGTGTCCTCCACACAGGCCCTCACCCCACCTCCCTCACTGCCAAGATTCTTTTTCTCACTGCTCAGACCCTTCCCCCCCCCCCTTTCTTTGCTTTCAAAGTCCTATTTCCCTTGCATCACTCAGAGGGTACTTGGAGTGTTTTTCCTGCATGGCAGAGATGGTTGGACTGGAAGACCTCTGAGGTTTCTGCTATTATTAATAGTAATAATTATTAGAATGAATGCATTAGTTCACAGAAACACCCTCCATACACACACACACACACACACACACACACGTTATAATCTGTATCTGTATACCTTTATAAAACGGAATGTTTGTATGTGTGTATGTATGTGTGTATGTGTGTATGCGGAGGGCGGAAGGGCGGATATGTGGCAGCTATTTGCATAAAGTCCTTTGATTGGACAGCCTCGCCACTCCAAAATTCTAAGGCACCAGACAGAGGGCATTGAGAGCCACTGATTAGCCAGCAACCCAGAATCCAGGCCTCTACATTCAAACAACAGGATTTCTTCCCACTGAGGGGAAAAAAGCCAGCATCCCAGAAACCAGGCCTCTACATTCAAACAACAGGATTTCTTCCCACTGAGGGGAAAAAAGCCAGCATCCCAGAAACCAGGCCTCTACATTCAAACAACAGGATTTCTTCCCACTGAGGGGAAAAAGCAGCAACCCAGAATCCAGGCCTCTACATTCAAACAACAGGATTTCTTCCCACTGAGGGGAAAAAAGCCAGCATCCCAGAAACCAGGCCTCTACATTCAAACAACAGGATTTCTTCCCACTGAGGGAAAAAGCCAGCATCCCAGAATCCAGGCCTCTACATTCAAACAACAGGATTTCTTCCCACCGAGGGGCAAAAAGCCAGCATCCCAGAATCCAGGCCTCTACATTCAAACAACAGGATTTCTTCCCACTGTGGGAAAAAAGCCAGCAACCCAGAAACCAGGCCTCTACATTCAAACAAGAGGATTTCTTCCCACTGAGGGGAAAAAGCCAGCATCCCAGAAACCAGGCCTCTACATTCAAACAACAGGATTTCTTCCCACTGAGGGGGAAAAAGCCAGCATCCCAGAAACCAGGCCTCTACATTCAAACAACAGGATTTCTTCCCACTGAGGGAAAAAAGCCAGCAACCCAGAATCCAGGCCTCTACATTCAAACAACAGGATTTCTTCCCACTGAGGGAAAAATGCACAATCAACATTCCCTCCCCACTTGGCTCTGTGAAAACAAAATGGATTCCTGTATTCTCCTCCCCTCATCTTTTAGAAAACGGCTGCCTGCCATTCGGCCTTTTAAAGTTACCAATAGCAGGCCATAACATTACAGGCCCCAAAATAGAGTTTAGGGCAGGATGGCCGACGAATGATGGGATTTGCATCCCATTTCACTTCCCAGAAAACAATGTAGCCCCTACAAATCCCCTTCTCCCAGATAGGCCCAAAAGAGGCATCCATCTTCCCTCTTCAAAACAGTGTCAGAGAAAGGCAGCTTCTGACAGGATCTTTAGAACAGGCACTGTCACTCTACAAGGTAAGGCCCTACTTCACTCAAAAAGACACAAGAGAAAACAATAAATACCTTTCTCTAATGCCTTTTAATGCTTATATAAATAATTCTGGCCCAAAGCCCCCCACCCAGCCTCATTGGACCTTACTGCTAATTCCATGCAGGCCTTTTCCATTTTTTTTACTCCTTTCTGTTTTACACCGGTATACTTTCACAGGCCAGGGTGGATATGTGGCAGCCACTTTCACAGGCCAGGGCGGATATGTGGCAGCCACTTTCACAGGCCACAGCGACCAGCGCGGGTGATGGACCTGCACCATACTTGGTACACGTAACCCCCCTATGACATGACCCACGTATTATGGGATTTGTAGTACTTTCCAAGACTTTGGTTCCCACAGACCACTGAGGCCACCAAAAAGGACCAATACAGACCACACTCAGCACACACAGCCTCCATGGCCCACTCTACGTCCTGGTGCAGTTTGGAGGAGGGTGGGCCATGGATGATGGGACTTGAAGTGCCTCTACTCACTTCCCAAGTCCGCTGCAACCCTCATCTAATCACTGATCGAGACCAAACTTGCCATACGTAACCCCCATGACTGCCTTCACGTCCTGGTGAGGTTTGGGGGAGGACTGACAATGGATGATGGGATTTGTAGTACTTTTACACCCCTCTGTTCCCACAGACCACTGTGGCCCCCAACAAACACCGAGAAAGTCCACACTTGGCACACAGAGCCCCAGTGACCCACTCTACATCCTACTGAAGTTAGGAGGGGACAGAACATGGATGATGGGACTTGCAGTACCTTCCTTCACTTCCCAATCCTGCTACAAACCTAATCCAATGACTGATCAACACCAAATCTGGCACACAGAGCCCTCATGACCCACTCTACAGCCTGGTGCAGTTTACTGTGAGACGGACCACGGATGATGGGACTTGAAGTACCTTCACTCACTTCCGAAAAACAATGCATCCCTCATCCATTCACCAATACAGACCAAACTTAGCACACAGAGCCCCCATGACCCAATCTACATCCTACTACACTTTGGGGGGGACGGGACACACAGAGATGATGGGACTTGCACTACTATCAGTAATTTCATGATACCACTGCAACTCCCAATAATGATGGATCAAGACTAAATTTGGCACACAGAGTCCCCATGACCCACTCTACATCCTGCTGCGCTTCTCAAATAACCCGGGCAGGGCCGGGTCCCCAAGCTACTATATAATATAATACAATAGATAAACATTTTTTGGTGCTCCACAAGTAACTTTTCCTTCCAAAAGGGCTCTGCGGCTGAAAAAGTTTGAGAACTCCTGTCTAGGCACTTACTGTGCCAGGGATCAGCTATGCTAATTTAATGCCTTTATGAGAAATACACCATGCCATACCTGATAATATTCAGAAAAATGAGTTACCTTTTTGACTTGTAATAAGTTACAGTAATCTTAGTGGAGAAGGCTTGTGATCGGAAGACCAAAATCCTCTTCTGCTGGTAATCTTAATGATAATCAATGGGAGACTGGGGAGTCTTTCAATTCCAACTTTATTTGAATTTCCTAGACTAATATATGTATTAGAACACAACCTTCCTTAAAACAGGATTCGTTGAATTTTGTGATTCAATTTACTGTTCAAAATTGTATACAAAATGCATATATTAAGGAATTTTGATACAAAAAGCACATTATGGGGGGAATACATATATTATGGGAAATCAATGCACATAGTGTGTATTATTGGAAAATGCATTTTAAAATAATTGTACATCATAATTTTTTGAAAGAAGAAATTCAATAGAACACATTTATGATTTAAGACATAATCTGCATTAGAAAAGCCACGCATATGTCCATGTCCATAGGACATGTCCATAGGATTACACAAAGTGACTATCCATGCCAATACATGGATATCAAGCCAACTAGCATATTAGAGTTGGGGCAGAGACTGGAGGCATGGCCTCATTTTCCTTTCAATGCATGGGTGCTCGCCCAGGGAAGGATTTGGATCAATTTGCATTTTAAAGTACATTAAATTGATTGCTACTTCTGGGATGAATAGTTTGGACACAATTCTCCTTTAGTTTTGATCCTTCTTCAGACTTTGTAACAATGCATATGTTCCAGAAAGTAAATTAAAAATAAGAGTGTTTTTATTTTATTTGGAACTCAATGGACATACATTAATTCCTGGCAGAGTTCAGGAATTGATTTCACATTAGTAACAGATGAAGGTGGGTAATAGATGCATTCAATAGGTGGTAGGAAAGCTAAATAGCATTCTATTAATGATGCAATATTGTTTGAATAACATGGAAACCACTTTGCTGGAGGACACTGGTATTTCACAAAAAAGATAATATTTCACAAACCTAATTTAAGACAACATGGAAAAGTACAATGTAATAAAACCATGCAATTAATTTCTCTTTCTAAACATTATGTGAAAGAGAGCATGGGGGTGATATTTTGACTTTTATTTTTAAATAACATTATACTTCACCTAAACTTTAAAATGATTGATAAGCAGACAGATTTCTGTTTTGTGCTTTATTTTCTCTAGACTGCAGTCAAATATAGCAGTAGGCAGATTACCCAGAAATTTGTTCACTGTGAAAGCACTTACAAAATGTCTGTATTGTGCATCTGCAGCCATCTTCTGGATTCCTAAATGTGAAATCAACATTCAAACAGGATTCTCTTTATTTAAATTAGACTTATTAGAAATTTAAAGCAGATGAAGACACTTTCAATAAAATGAATAAATAATTAAGGCAAATCTGTATACTTGTCAGAAGTTCCATATTAAGAATTAGGAGAAGCGAGACAGCTTCCTGACAGTTCTGTCCCATTTTTTTTCAATAAAGAAAGGTAAATTTAAAAGAGAGAGAGCGGGAGAGAGAAAAGCTTGATGTTCTTTTCAAGTTTACTTGATCAAACCCCAAACCCCAAACTGGTGCCAGATAACTTCGCTGATAATAATCATAGCCTTTAATCACAGATAAAAAAAGAAAGATGAAGTGCAACTTTATTTATTTATTTATTTGGTTATTTATTTATTTTAAAAGGTGAGGGTGTGTGGCGGGGAGAGACTCAAGACTTCATGCTGCATGCAGTTTTTTAACATTGATCTAGTTTGCGAAATACAATAACAGATTGCGTGTTAGAAACTGGTCAGTAGGCAATGCATTGTCAGCAAACTTAGACAATAATCCTTTGAGTGTTGTAGCACTGCAGCCGTTAATAACAGAGCTTGTTAGCTAAAAGCTGGCAAAGCCTCAAGTATTTAAGAGGATTACTGCTATAAACCATATATATATATATATATATATATATATATATATATATATATCCTCTTTAACATGCAGTGTCATTGTTACACTTTGTGACAAAGGCTTCATTTTTTAAAAGTTTCAGTTTTTGTAAGTACCAATAGCTCTGATTTTGTAAAGGACATTTTCAGGGGATTATTTTTACCCTAAATGCAGTCGCTAGTCCCAGTTAGAATAGACATATTAAATGATTGTCACTTGCTTACCATTCTATAAATGAGTGTCAATGGATCTGTTGTGGTTAGAACTAGAAATTGAATTTAGGTCTTTGTTTTAAAAGAAGTGAGGCACCTGAATAGCAAGGAAAACCAAACAAGAATTGGTTTCTGTTTGTAGGATTTGCTGTATCTAAATGGTTTGTCTTAGGGCTTGTCTACATTAGTCAAACTGACCACAAATCTATCACCATCTTTCTCCACAAGACACAACTTTGGATAAGTATCCCAGGTTTTGGGGTGTGGCATGGTGTGTGTTAACCTGACTTTGCTCCACTAAGATGGGGGATATTTCAGAGTTTGCTGGAAAGATCAGAGTATCCTGGGGTTTTGCAGCAGTATGGATAGCTGGATCAAGTCTATTTTAGACCTGATCCAGATGGACAGTGCCACAATCAACCTTTTCTTGTTGATCACATTAGTGCTTTAAGATCAGCAGATGTGATGAGTGATTGCCAGGTGCTCACACATACCTTCAGGGTTGGGGTGTTAAGTGATTTCAGCACCATTAAAAATGTGGGTTTGGGTCGCTAAGTTTCCAAAGGGGCAGATAAGACACAAAATCAGAGGTATTTATTCTCCTTGGCCAAAGAGGATGTCAGTGGAGTCTGTGCTCACCAAGACTGACATACCTCAATGCAAATATGCAGAAATATTTATAATACCTTGACAGCAGTTTGAAAACAATGACTTCTGTTTCCTTGCATGTCAATGGATCCAGATCGCGGTAAGCTAGGATCTGCAGGCTGGTTGGCTGGGATGCACTGTCTGTCATTCTTGCTGATTGGTCTCTGGGTTTGGAGGGAAATTTAATAGACTGTCATTGGTATATTTGAAGGTTTGTGTCTGTTTATTGATCTGCCCAGGAGAAGCGTGCAAGCAGAAAGAAATGTGTTGTGGCAAGGATAATGGGCTGAAATGGATTTTGATGTCACTGTTTTGGTCAATACAATGGGTGCCAGCCAGGTAGACAAAAAAGTATTCAGGCTGTTGGCATAGATAATAGAGACCCTGCATAAGAGGGCCTGGCACAGCACTACAGATAAGGAAATGTTCTCAGGATAAAATCAGATAATATTATGACAACTCTTGTGACTCTTCCAAGAGACCCATTGTGGGTTTCCTGTGATTTTTCCAGGGTATCGTAAAATGTGGCTAAATGTGTGGTTATCCCCTGGAGACCAGGTTATGAGGAAAGTTTAGGCAACATTACAGGGAGAAGTTCATTGAAGGTTATAATTAATGGAGAAGCAATTGCATGCTTACTGTCTGTCCCAATGGAGTTTATATTGAAAGTGGGGGGACAATTTTAAAAAATGGGAGAACCAGCAGCCATGACACAGAGGATGAAGTGATAGGTCTGATGCATTCCAACCAGCCTGTGTTGGAATCCAGGGCTGTTCTGGGCCAGATTCCCCCAAGAGTAACTTGTCTAGTATAGATGCGTTTTCAGTCCATCTATTGCTATTATATTTTTAAAGGCAAGCAAACACAAATATGTAATTCAGGTTCATTTGAAGGCATTCCAGCATCACAGGTCATACAAAAAAGTGGTGACTATAAACAGCAGGGCTTCAAAAAGGCTCATCTTCCTTCACTGAGGGAAAAAAATATGTGATGATAGACACTTTTGAGTTCTAGGTCTCTGAAGATTGAAATTTTCTGCTTTCAATGCAAGTGAATCAATTTGAGTTCTGGGAAAATCCATGAAATATATTAGGTGTTTTAATGGAGCCAGCTTGCATGCCATAACCCACTCTCCTGAATTGCAGAGATATATTCTCAGTACACATAGCAGGAAGCTAAGTCCAAAGAGTCTCAACTAATTACTGATACCTTACATGGGTTCTTTGTGTAGCACAGTCCTACATGAAAAATCCTGGCATCTTCATGCAGAGAAAGCCCACTGCAGACCACTGTGGGCAATGTCTGGGGATGAGGACGAGAATACGTATGAATAAACCTATTGGAGGATGCAATAAAAGGGCATTTTTGTGTATTTGTTTAAATATTTTTTCCTCTCTTTTTTTTGCTTTAACTTGACTGAGTGTGAGATAAGTGTGAGATAGGTTTAGGGAAGGGAGTGATAGCCTGATTCCCTTGATTCCCCACAGGAGAATTTTTTTTCAATTTCCATATCTCCCCAGCCATACCCTTTGGCTTCTGTAATCTGTCCTGCACTGGCAGCCTTCCTTCCCCACCCCAAATGTTTAAAAATTACAAAAAAAGCCCCCTTTGACTCTCTGCTATTTCCTCCCCAGTCCTACCTTCTGGCTTGTGTGTACTCCTGCACCAGTCCTCCTTTTTTTTGTAGAAACTTTAAAATTTCCTAAAAAATCAGTGGATGATATCAGCACACTACAAAGCCACTTGGGGGGTGGGGACTGCAGCCATAAATGTGTCCTCCAAGTGTGGCCATTTTCACCCTAATAGTGATAAAATGATGGAAAGAGAAGCCTTGCAAGTTCCCCCATTGTCATAAATGTGCTGGACCTTCCCAGAACGTAAATGGAACTTCCAGCTGCTAGATCATGGAACGGTATTTTTCCCCTCCCAATTTTGGGAATTTCCTGGTTATCAGAACAAGCAGCATCTGAAAACAGAACTAAAAACCTTATGGGTTTTTTTGGCATCTTGCACACCTTTACATTTCATATGTAAGAAATAGATAACAGTACACAGAAAGACCTCAGAGGTTGTCAAGACCTCACAACCTCTGAGGATGCCTGCCATAGATGCAGGTGAAACATCAGGAGAGAATGCTTCTGGAACATATCCATACAGCCCGAAAAACTTACAGCAAACCAGTGATTCTGGCCATGAAAACCTTTGACAACACAGTACATGGAAAGATGTTATGATACAATTTATTAAACCTGATTTACTCCAGGTTATAATGCCTGTGTAGAAGGGCCACTGCAGCAAAAGTGAATCTCGGCAACATAGTTCTCACTGTGCCTGAGCTACACCTTGGGCCCTGCTTCCCCATGGAGAGCCATCTTATCATAATTTAGTAGTGATGTGGCTTCTTGGAGGGTTACTGAGTGAGCTTGCCATGCCTAACAGGTGAACCCATCTGGATTTGAATAGTTTAACAGGGAATGATTTTGATTTTATTTTTAATGTAAATCACCTGGGATACAATTATGTCTGAAAGTGGTTGATATATTACTTATAGTTGACTTTAGGTAGGTAGATATTTCTTCCAAAGCCACATTTGATTCATCTCGGTACCCAGAATTTATAAGCCCCAGTTTCACCGCTCAGCAAGAGGAAAATATTCAAACCTTCTTCAAGATGAGTAAATTATCTTTGCCTCTGAATTAGCATAATCATAAAGATATTAAAAGCCAGCTCTTTTTAATGCCTACAATACCTCTGGAAAAGGACACAGTAAAAGATGAAGCTTGCATATTATAAATATGATTGTGTTGCCAGCCATTTCATACCTTCTACAGCTCCATTGGCTCTGCTTTTGCACTGAGACAATGCCACTGGCAGCCGGGATAATTTTCAGCTTACTCTTCATGACAAATGGAAGAGGAGAACAGCAGTGAGACACCTTTGTGCAAGTACTAAAATAGATTGTGAAAGACTCACCTCCCTTCCCTCCTAACAAGAAAAGTAATGTTTATGTAAAGCTGCAACTTGAAATGAATCTTCATTAAGAGCTTTGGTAAAGGAAGAGCAATAACGGGCTTTTTCTTTCACCTGCAGAAATGAAATCTACCATGATATATTGACAGATATACCTAGCAATACAATAGAAATGCATCTGGATTTCCCACTCCAACATCTGTTTTCAGAAGTTATTGATAACTTAATTGAAAGTAATAGCAAAATTCATCTGGTGTAAGAAAGAATGAAGAAAGTAATGGCTTGGTATGGTGGATTAATAATATGACCTTTCATATGGAGGTCAAAACTGATTTATCTACAAGCTTGAATAAGACAGATGAGGGCAGCTCAATTTCATCTAAAACGTTAATTGCCCAATGCATTTACAAAAGCAAAAACCTCAACCCTGCACATTGATTCAGGATAGAGATGAAAGGGGGGTTGGAAGCATGTGGAGGAATAAGCTCCAAAACCTCCATCCCAGCTATCAGGTGTTGATTAAGACATCAACTCCAGGACTCATAGTCTGAGTATGGCCCTTCATATATAGACCAGATTACCATATAGTGAGATGCATACTGCTTGCTGTTGAGATCAGGCTTAACTAGAATGCTGAACCCTTAACACTTTTACCATGGCTATTTAAGTACTACAGTGCCAAGTGATAAAGGAATAATTGTCTGTGCTGATCAATACATCCTGTCAATTTTTTAAGGTCTTTTTAAAAAGAGTTTCTCTTCCTTCCACACTTTAGCTCCTATGTATTATGTGAAATATCAAACAATTCCTACATTATAAGCATGCAATGCCTGCACTCATAACACCATTCTTTGGTTGTGCATACTGGCCCAAATTGCATACAACTGTTCACATCTGTACACTTAAATAGCTGATCTAAATATCCGTTATTCCTTCTTGCACAAATACAGACATTGTGCTCTGTCTTAATTGCAAATTATTTCCCATTCAAAATCAATATATAATGCTGCCTTTCAAACTGAACTTTATGCATGTAACTGCATTGGGACTTTGGGCAATGATCTCAGAGCTATTTTTCTCTCTACAGATCTATTAACACTATTAGAAAATGAGAAACTTTTTCAACTGACTTTTTGTAATGGAAAAAATCGAGATTTTCAGTCAGGGACATCGCTGATATTTATGGCCTCCCTACTGCTGTGATTCTTTCCTCCTTTTTCCTTCCACCTTCTAGTATCTGAGACCAACATTTCTTTATAATTAGTGAGCCTTGTCAAGCTGGTGCAAAGTAGCAGAGCAGTTGGCAGGGAGCCTAAGAGCAGAAGCACGAATAGCAAATTCTTGGAAAGAGAGATAGGAGCAGAAGTTAAACCATGAGACAAATCCCTTACAGTTGGCTCACTCTCAACTTGGCAAACCTGAAATGTACACAGAAAAAATTAAAAAGAAAAAGGAGGAGGAAAGGACAGGATGTTAGTGGGAGAATTCCAACAACAAACACACAAATTAGGTAACCCCCTGAAAGCTTTCCATGTACATTAATGACAATAAGGAGTATTTTCTCCCTTGAGTTCCAATTTCTCCTGAATGAAGCAGTGTTTCTGTGGACTACAATGTACCTGTCCACACATGATGCTTTAGAGTTCTTGAGTAATAAAAATACTTTTTTTGTTTTTCTAGCAAGAGTTCTAGTCTTAGAAAATATTTCCATGTGCAGTAAAATCACTGAAATCCATACCAGATGGTATCCTGAGAGACGGCATTGCACCTAGGTTTATTTCCCTAATTACAGGTTTGTTGTGCTGAGGAAAAAACTTAGCGCATAAGGAAAGGCCTTTAACCCTTCCTTTTTTATTGAAAGCAAGCCAATTCCACTCCACCTCCACTGCCCAGCAAAGTCAGACTCCTTGTTGGCAATGTAAATGACATATTTTATGACCCCTCACTGTATTAGTTAGTTATGTAAATATCCTCACAAGTTTAAAAAATATCAATTATTCCCCACTGCAGAGAAGGGATATATTTTTGTGATTTTTTGCCCATTATTCACCTATTCTTAGTATTTATAGAAGCTATTTTGTGCAGAAATAAAGAATAATTGAATAAGAATCATGGGAGCTGTTGCTTAAAACAGAAAGTGGTGTGTGGTGATTTTTGTGTAAGGTATCTGTTTTCTGTGCACACCCCAGCCATTTGCCACAAAAGGTATTGTACACAAACCTGACAAAGCTATTTTTGTGTGTCTACAAGATTTTTGGGGTTTTGCAGCAAATGTTAACTTTGCAACAACACCCTCCCCCTAAATAGTCATTGTGTTTTATGTAGGGATGTGTACAATTCCATTTGGTGATTGTGGATTCATGGAAAATCAGAGATTTGGCTTCCAACTCACAAAAAACAGATTAGGCAGGGACAGCCGAAGGCTCAGCCGGAAATGGATCGCAATGGCCTGATTTTTTTGCTGATGGGGCTGAGTGGCACACTACCGGGCCTCACAAATCAGACAAGAGCAGGCACCTGGTGGTTCCTCCTCTTCTGTCTTCCCTAGCAGCCTCCTCCTCATCCCTTCTTGAAGCGCCCCCCCCCCAATGGAGTGCTCGCTGTTTCTTATGTTTCTTTCTCAACACTATTGTGTGTGGGTGTTGCGCCCAAAGACCTGGAAGACCCCTCAGTAAACCGCTTGACACTGGCCACGCTTAAATGCTTTATTTAGAATACTTAGATATAGTAAAGAGGCTAGGATTATAGTCTAGAGATGTTTTAAAGCATCAATAGATAGCAGCAATTTGTCCAAAAGAAGCAGGATAGCAAGGTTATAGTCTTTTGGCAAAACAGGAACAAAGCAAAGAGAATCTTCGTGCCCCCAATCGGGCTAAATCCAGGAAAGGTAAGTTCTTGACACAAGGCTTGACAAACAAAGTTCTTGGCAGGCCCAATGTCCAGGCAGGGTTCTGTGAAAGCTTGGCTTGGAGTTCTGAACGTTGGTGAAAGATGCTTCCATCTCTGAGACCTGGCTTAACTAGGTCTCATACGCTTTGAAGTTACGATGCCACCAAGACGTCGGACTGGGTTCTCATAACAGTTCTCCAGCTGGGCCTTCTCAGGCCTTTCACATGGGAATGGTATGTGATCCCAATTAGCAGTAGCACCTGGGCAAAAGGGAGTCAACCTATCTCTGCTTATCGGGCTGAGAGGGAGCCGAGCTCCACTTGTCCTTGAACGATGAATGAACTGGGAGTCTTTGCATAGGCTGCCTGGCCGCGGCTTGTCTTTTGGACTAGCAGACCTGACTGGAATAACATGGCTTCAGTCTGGTTTGACCAAGGAAACAGGTTGGGGACCAGGCCGGGGTGCGACACTGGGTTTTTTTTAAAAAATGTTATCTTTCACCATCATTTTTAGACCTATCTGGATTAAACTTGTTGGTCACATTTATTAATGTAAGCCTGCCAGTTTTCAGAATGTTTCGCCAATCCACTGATTTTAGGGAATTTTAAAAAAGTTTTTACTTTTTAAAAATTCCCTAAAATCAGTGGATTGGCGAAACATTCTGATAACTCTAAAAATGATGGAAACAAGTTAAATCCAGATAGGTCTAAAAATTTTATTGGTGCCAATTTTATTGGAATGGACCAAATCTTACTGGAATGAAAATGGCACCCAATTCTGGGATGGGAAGGAGGGGCAACCAAAACAGGACCTAAAACAGCACATTTATTTGTTGAGTTGCACACCCCTAGTTTTATTTGGTTTTTTTTGTGGGGGAGAGGGGTAAGTAAACTGTTTTGTGCAAGATTGCCAGATTTCTTTCTATTGTGATTTTTGGCATGGAAAATGATAATTGTCATTGCAAAAAAAATGTGCATTTTAATGCAGATTTGTTTTTTTTAAAAAAAAATCTGATATGGGATAGGTGAATACTACTTAATGGTCTTTCCATTGTGAAATGTGTTTTTGATGTCAGGAAACAAATAATGGCAAATATTCAATCCATCACTGCTGTACACATCTGTAATATAGTAAATAAAACATGATACATGCTTCATATCAGAAGATTGCTTATTTTTTATCATATACCCTCAGGTTTATTTCTGAGGTGTAACACTTTGGATGCATCACTTAAATTTAAAGGTAGATATTCATCTGACATAATAATATCTGTACAAACCAATTCCGTGCATGCAGAAAACAAGCATGCAGGAGAATAACTAGGTAAGAAATATTTTAATATGTTAGCTTTCTATATAAAGGCAGATGGTTTTTACCATTATATGGAGGAGTATCCAATGATCAGACCCATTATTTTAAAACTGAAATGGTGTGATTAGCTATGCAAAAGTTGCTACTTTCAGCTGCTTTTTTATTTTTTCTTCACCATAGAAGAAGTATCAACAACACTGTATCCCCCTTAAAGTCACAAAAATACAGGGTGATTATTCATGTTTCACACCAGAACAGTTATTGGTTTTGGATTTATTTTTTAATACCTGCATATACAAAATGTTATACATGTCTTGGAGATAGGACTCAAGTAAAAGGCAAATAATTTCTATGATTTGAAGTGAAGCCAGAATATTGGGTTTGTTTTATGAGATAATTGGTAAAGAAGATGTAGAAACTTGCCAATATAGTTTTGTGGCAGCAAAAAATTCAACAGAAAAATCTTGGAAGAGGGAAAAAGAACTTGTTATTAAGGAGTGGGGAAGAAAACTAGTAGAGTATAACCAAATAACCAAGCTATCCAATGGTATCTGGGGAGGAAATAATGAAGATTTTGTTAGATAATCGAGACTTGCATTTAGTTACTTAAAAAGAAAACAAAAATACACATTGAAATAGCTGCATGGAGAATTTATTAATGTAATGATAAGGATATATTTTCATTAGATACTAGTTCCTTACTGAGTGGTGTTGGAAGTCATGGGTGGTGGTTCATGGGTAGGGGAAGGGGGTGGGTTCGGGGAAACAATATTTCTATTTTGAATTCTGTATAATGTATGCTACTTTCACATAACAATTATTCTACTAAAAAATTTAATATACATATTTTTTTAAAAAATAAGGAGATGAGATCCAAGTGTAGGGGAAACATGCTCACAGAAGGCTTTTGTATATTGAGAAGTCAGTGATATCGTGGCTGAATGTTTTGGTGGAATCCCTAATTACTATAAATCTTTACTGGAGTAAGGCCAGAGAAAGGCTAAAGGATGCTATCAGGCTGGCCTCTGATAAGAATCCAACTCAGGCTTGGTTCATTGGAAATACCTGATAGGAAATTACCCAGGATGGCTGGCCAGTGCATAAGAGGGAGGCGGTTTGTCTTGTTTGTTGGAACCTTGATGAGGACATAAACCAGTCACTGCTTTGCATGAATTGGCCAAATTGGAGTCTTCCTCATTGCTTTTCCTAGGGTTCCCACAATGGAAAGAAGAAACTGGATATTGTGTGTACTGCCTTCTTTTTACATCTATATTTGCTTTGCTGTCAATAAATTTCTTCTTTTATTCATCAGTCACCAGTGTGGTTATTGTTTCTGGATCCAGAAGAACTAATTTACAATTTGGCAAAATGTCAAGTCTAGACACAAGATGCATTTAAACAAAGTCTAAATCCAAAATCCTTTCCACACAGCCACAAAATGCACCTGGAACCACATTTTGCTTACACAAGGCTGCTCTATTCCATTGCTGCAATGGGAGACCAGCCACTCATCCCAGCCAAGCTGATGCTAATTTGGTATGGCTGTGCATGGGCAGCTTTGGAGCAGTAAGCCCCCTCCACTCCTACAAAGCTGCATCACATCCTGACTGGCATGGATCCAGGAAGGAAAGTGCCTCCTGCAATTTTACAATTTCTTTGGGAGATAATTGGGTTGCATCCCATCTCCTCTATGCTGCCTGAGCATAAGGAGCATGAGATGACTGTGGAAATGACATATGGGGTGGCACATGGCAATCCAAGATGGCGGTCTCCACTGCCGAAAAATCAGCAAATGCCAAGATCTTTCTAGAAAATTCAGGCCTTT
The DNA here is from genome assembly GCA_030556195.1 of Anolis apletophallus. Classification (NCBI taxonomy): domain Eukaryota; kingdom Metazoa; phylum Chordata; class Lepidosauria; order Squamata; family Anolidae; genus Anolis; species Anolis apletophallus. The sequence continues at coordinate 113,772,432 of JARBWK010000004.1, forward strand.
GTTGGTTTTAAAAAAAAGACATGTGGAATCATCCTGGATTAAATGTCTTACTCCAGTTTAAATTTTATTAACCTGTGTGCCTTATTTAAATGCACCAGGGTAACACATTTCTTACACTGGACTTTGTGGTAGTGTAGATACAGACTTTCCAGAACAGGAAAAAGCCCTCTGACATAAAACACACCACACGTTGAGTGAAAAATCCAATCCTTTTTATTGAAGCTTAATAAAATAGCCAGTAGATATAGATACTTGTGAGAAAGTAAGAAAGTTCCAAAAAGTATTAAGTCAGTAAAATGCAGTAACACAAAGCTGTAAGGTCGCTCCAATATCGTGAAGAATCACGCAGAGTCCTCTGGTCGGTCCAACAAGTTTTATTAAAGGATCAATACTTTAAAAGTCAAAGCACCTTTCCTTCACCCACACTTCACTTATATACTAAACCCCCTCCCCTCTCTTCACCGGCAATGTCCAGGAAAGTTGCATCACCTCCCTCTGACTCAGCAGAACCCCAGGAGATTACATCATCCCATGAGCCATCACCAATGTCCAGGAGAGTTGCATCACTTCCTACTGACTCAGCAGAACCCCAGGAGATTACATCATCCCATGAGCCAGCAATCCCTCCCAGGCTTGCATCATACACCGCTGCTCAGTCAGCATTTGTTTTGGCTACGTCAGATTGCGAGTCCCGCGGGCTCCCCAAGGCCGCGGGGATCCACATCTGACAGAATCTCCTCCTCCACCTCGTCCTCCCCCTGTGAAGACAAAATGGCATTCAATCCTTAGGTTCTACTGGGCTGAAGTATCTTTTCAGGAGGCTGCAGTGAAACGTAGGGTGGATTTTACCCATCCCTTTCGGCAAGACAAGTTCATAGGTAACCCGGTTCACAGCCCTAGCAATCCTAAATGGGCCTAAATATTTCGGTCCTAGTTTCCGCGAAGGAAGTCCTAACTTTACATTCTGGGTAGACAACCAGACCAGATCACCTTCCTGGTATACCTCCCTTTCCTGTCTCCGCCTATCTCCAAACAACTTGCATGCATGCTGAGCCTTCCTCAAAGCGTCAGTCACCACTCTCCACTCCTCATGAGCCCGAGTACTCCACTCCTCTCTTCCCGCATCTTCCTGCAATGCAGGGAGTTGTGGCAACGGCACCATCTCCTGCCCATGAAGCACCGAAAACGGCGTCCGCCCGGTCGAAGAGTGCATGGAGCCATTATAAGCCATCTCTGCATATGGCAACAAATCCGCCCAATCATTCTGTTGCCTATTTGTGTAAATACGCAGATAGCTCCCCAGCGATTTCTGCGTGCGTTCCACAGCGCCATTACACATGGGATGATATGCAGACGTCAGACTCCGGTCAGCCCCCAAAGTCTCCAAAAATGCCTTCCAAAACCGGGCAGTGAACTGCACCCCTCGGTCACTAATCACCTGCTCCGGACACCCATGCAATCTGTAAATGTGCTGCACATACAACTTAGCCAATCTCTCAGCGGAAGGCAGTCTCGCCAATGGGATAAAATGTGCCTGCTTAGAAAACAAATCTAACACTGTCCAAATATATCGATAACCTCAACTCACTGGCAGTTCGCCTACAAAATCTGTACTAACGTGCGTCCAAGGCCGGGTTGGAGACGCCACCACCTGTATTAATCCCAGAGGCTTCGCCGTGGGAGCTTTCCCTCTAGCACACGCCTCACACCCTTGCACATATCTCTGTACATCCCCTCTCCATCCTGGCCACCAATAACGTCCTCGTACCCCAAGATCGTCTTGGTCACTCCCCAATGCCCTGCGGTCTTATGATCATGACACTGCTGCAACACCTTACTTCGCATCCCTCTGGGAACATACAATCTAGACCGAGCAAACCACAATCCCTCCTGTAACTTACACTCCTCTTTGTGGTCACTTAGCCAATCATCCTCCTGATAATGTCTCTGCAGCTCCTCCTGCCAACCCTCAAGTTTAACCTTCTTCTCCTTCTCCAGAAGTCTTGTCTGAGCTCGGGTCTGCACTCCCAAACCCCACTGTGTCTTTGAAAACACTTCCCCCAAACTGGGGACAACCTGGGCCCCCATTGACGGGTAACGAGAAAGGGCATCAGCCACCAAGTTCTCCTTTCCTTTTATATGCCGCAAGGTAAAATCAAATCTAGCAGAACCACAGGAGATTACATCATCCCATGAGCCAGCAATCCCTCCCAGGCTTGCATCATACACCGCTGCTCAGCCAGTGTTTGTTTTGGCTACGTCAGATTGCGAGTCCCGCAGGCTCCCCAAGGCCGCGGGGATCCACATCTGACACAAAGCAATATCAATAAAAGATATGAAAGCAATTCCAAAGCAGTATTAATCCAGACAGGAATAAACAAAGACAATCAAGGCAATGCTAGACAACACCAAAAGGCTAAAAATATCCACAGGAACAAGACCCCTTGAACAGGATTTCCATGGCCCATGAACTTGATTTCCAAACGATGCCTGATCTAACAGGTTTTCCCTTGAAGCAAACCTTATATCCCAAAACCCAGAAACTGGTTTTGTTTCCCCCCACTCTTGTCTCTTATCTGACGAAGTCTTTCAGAGCAACGTAAACCTTGAGTTTGATGCCAATCTTGGCTAAACTCCAGCCGCCTATTTTTCAACTCCTTATCTGGCTGCTTATTAAAATTCCCAGGCGTCAGATTGTTGTCCAAACCCAAATCTTTAGAGCTCACAGAGAGAGGGAGTAAACCATCATCTCTCTGCCTAGCAGGAATATTCTCATGAGAAACTGCCCTGTGCACTGCTCTCTTTCATTGTCTGGATGAAAATCATTGACCAATACATCTCCATCTTGCACCTCAGCCTCAGCACCATCATTTCCCTCATCAATGCCCACATCATTGCCCACATCAGAAGCATCATGATCCTGAAACACAAACACAGGCTAATTCCCAACACTGAAGGTAATTATATGCACACTACTTTAAATAATTTTATAAATAAAACTAAGTGTGTGCTCATAAATATATCATAAAACAAAGGTCACTACATCAGCCACTCATGTGGACAATTTTCAATTTTAAAGGATTTTGTATTTCCAGGTAAGGGATGTCCAACCTGTTTTCCATGTAATTGCTTCACCTGCTTCCCTAGCTTTTCCAATTCTTCCAACGTGGATGTGACTAAAATACCCCATCACATCAGGCAGTACAGTATATATATCCACCAGGCCTCTTTGGTTTGTCTGCTTCTCATGTTGCATTACATGCACATTAGCAGATTGATGGCTGATCTATCCTGTTGTTTCATATTTTCTATGTAATCAATGGAGGAAAGTGCATTATAGCAATCAATCAATTGTACATTTGCAGGTTTTTCATTCTTACTCTTGCCAACAGTTTGTGCTTCATCTGAATTTGTTCTGGATTTCTTCTGTGTTATTCTTTTAAAAATAATGATCATGGAAAAATAAATCTGAAGGAACTGTTTTGGGTAATGTTTGGCAGCTGCTTTCTTTGAAGGTCTTTCAATGGCCCAACCAGGACAATGAAATGCAGTTTGTAACCAGTATTTAATACAATAAATTTCAACATAAATTCAAACAGCTGTTAACAGCTACAAACAGATCTCCATAGGCAAAAAGGCATGTGCCGTCCTTCCTATTACCATTTTCAAAAACATAGCCACAGCCTGTGAAACCAGCTCTGTAAATCAAATTTTCTTATGTGTATCAGCTGTGCTTGGAATTGACAGTCAACAGGTGTATTTATTTTTAGCAAATGAAACAAGAACTCAAGAAGGTAATACACTTTCTATTCAGCCATTAGTCCCTGTTTAAAACTGATCTCATGTTATTCCATTTTAAACTCTCTAATTGCATCTGCATATTCTAATTAGAAATCTTTGATCTATAGGATTTTAAGTGTTTGGTTCTGATTTAATTTGTCCTATCTAAAGAAATCTAGGTTAAATTTTAAATGGACAAATCCCAACTGCAATTTTGCTATACCTGGAAATATTTCTTAAATTTGAAAATCAAATCATATGGAATAAAATCTTCCTTTGTTCCACTAAATTCCTGCAGTGTGTCTTTCATAATTTACTCAGTATTTGAAGCTGTGTTTCAGTTATCTTTGCCAACAGAAATTTGACTGATATGTGTCCATTAGAAACAGAAACTTTTCAGATGAAACACCAATACTTTGGATTACCATGCTTAGGGAGATTTGCCAAGCTTCAACAGATTAAGACAGAGCCCCCTGGTAGTGCAATGCTGACAGGACTGAAGACCGACAGGCCGGGGGTTCAAATCCAGAGAGCACGTGGATGTGCTCCCCCTATCAGCTCCAGCTCCCATGCGGGGACATGAGAGAAACCTCCCGCAAGGATGGTAAAACTTGGCATCCCCTGGGCAACGTCCTTGCAGATGGCCAATTCTTTCACACCAAAAGTGACTTGCAGTTTCTCAAGCTGCTCCTGACACACACACACACAGACAAAACCAGATTAAGACTTGAGATGAAGGACACATTGAGCTGATCTGGGGGAAGACTCCCTGATTTTTTATTTAATTTGAAATCCCATTCACTTTGTAGCAGACCCATATCCATGACATAGTCATAAAGTCCTGGCCACTCCAACAGTCCCTATGATCTTCCTTCTCATAGTGAAGTCAAGAGCAGCCTCTAACATGGAAACAGATATCTTGGTTAGGGGCCGCAGCAATGTGGGTATCATTTTAAATTATAGCACTTTTCCTCCACAGCAAAGCTGAGTGGCAGTGATCTGAATCAATCAAAAGTCCATGTAACATACAATGCAAAGTGGAATTAATGTAAGGAGCAAAACATCAGTAAGAATGTCAAAGAATCTTAAATGTTATTTTAGTTAGCTTCAAAAAAATATTTTAGTTGAATTATACTTATTGTACATGACACCCCTCCCAGTAAATGAAGAACGTTTAGAAAAAGCAAATTAATATTAACAGGTGAAAATCAGAATCAGATTTCCATCTCTCCTTTTCATCTCCCAAAAGCCCTGTTGACTGTGGCTTTGATTTTACAGTTTATTAGTTCAGGACCAGGAGTGATATCCATGTTTCTCTTGTCCCTGTTGAGGAACAGCAAGGTTTCAACCTCAATCTGGGCCATTATGCTATTGTGATGTATTGCTTTTGTCAAGAAACGAACAGCTATTTTGAAATGCTCTTGTAAGAAGAGGAAAAAATCCTAGGAACCAGACATCTATGGGCACTTTGTGTTTTCATCATAGTTTCAAATTAATTAGTGAGGGTCTGCTTCAAAAGCCTTAATCTGGGCTAGTGTATTAAGACACATGCATTAGCAGTTTCCTGTTTTCATTTCAGCATTGCATGGTTTAAAGAGTTCTTTTTAACGTTCATTGAGTAGTATTGAGGGCCTTAATGCACAATATTGACAGAGTAATAAAAATAGCAAATTACATTGCAGGCTTTGTGCCAACTTCATTAAAATCCCAGTCATACAACTATATATAGAGGAAGGGAGGAGGGTGGGGAGTAAGGGAGAGCAACCAACAGCATGACTGCATAGCTTACATTGGGAAAATGCACAAATACATAAAATAATTCTGACCTGCTGTTTCAGCTGCATTGAGGATGGATAAGGCCTGACTTAGACATGGGGCTGAATAAAGTGCAAGAATGAAGTTTATTCATGCAATGTGCAGGTGGGGCCTTAGTAAATTGCATTTTGAATGAGATATGAATTTGATTATTTATTCTCTGTGGCACTTTCATGGGCTCACTCATAAATCCACCCTATTCCATTTGCGCTCTACTTTTTATCAGTTTTCTGGAAGTCTGCACAAAAATGTGTTTCTGTGCATGTAAACACCTACTTTTAAACATATTAATTTTTTTAAAAAAAATGTTGGTTTTTTTTTAAAAAAAAATTAAATTGAGATTATATACACGAATGATTAAAAGTGATGTAGTCTCACCACTGGGTAAAAATAAGGAAAAGAGGGAAAGAGGAAAATAGGGAGGGAAAGGAAAAAAGAAAAAAGAGGGGGGAAACTCACAAAAGGTAAATAGTCCTTAAATTGATCTTCCTAATCCTCTTCTTTGTGGATTTCTTTTATTCTTTCTAGTTATGTCTATCCTTTCACTCCTCCTCTCTCTGTGCCTTTTAGGGTTTTATATCTTTAGATTAACTTTGTTCCCTTTTAAATATTCTTTAAGTAAAGTCCAATCCGTGGTTTTTATGTTTTTCCCCTGTGATTTTGCAACTAAGGTCAAATTGTTCTTATTCATCACATTTAATATTTTAAGTATCCATTGATCTATCGTAGGCATTTCTTTCTGTCTCCACTTTTGTGCATAGATGATTCTTGCCGCCATTGTCAAATAGTAAAATATCTTATCTTCGTTAATGTCCCCATCCTTATTGGTCATACTGAGGAGGTAATGTTCAGGTTTGAATTGGATTTTCGATTTTAAGATTTTTTGACAAGTTTCATGTATCTCTTTCCAATAACTTTTTGCCTTTTCACAGGACCACCACATGTGTAGAAAATTCCCTTGTTGTTTTCCACATTTCCAGCAATTATTACTTAATTCTTTGTTGAATTTAGACAGTTTTTAAGGTGTTATATATAATTTATGCATCATTTTCAGTCAATTTTCTTGAATGCCATATGATTGTGTGTATTTTAAATTTTTCATCCGCATCTTCTCCCAGTCTTTGAGCATAATTAATCTCCCTATACTTTTTGCCCAATTTGTCATACATTCTTTAATTTGGTCTTTTTTTCTTCCATAATAACAAGATTTTATATATTGTTGTAATTGCTTTCTCTTTATTCCTTAGCATTCTTTCCCAAGTTGAATCATTCTCCGCAAAGCCTATCTTATTGTCTCTATTGCAGTTCCCTTTAAGCTGGTAGTACTGCAGCCAAGTGATATTGCTGAATCATTCCTTTATTTCTTCATGGGATTTTAGTATCAATTCTCCATTTACTTGCTTTAGAGTGTCTCGGTAGGTTGGCCAATTTGACCAGCCTAATTCTCTCCTTTGGTTTGCTTCTAGGGTTGATATTCACAAAGGTGTTTTGGTGTATATTTTATTCTTATATTATCCCCAGATTTTCAGGAGTGTGGATTGGACTAAATTATTTCCGAAGTTATTTTCTACTCTTTTTCTTTCGCACCACAAATATCCATGCCACCCGGCTCTTAAATCATGGCCTTCTAATGATAAGATTTTGGGTTATTTTAGCATCATCCAATCCTTTACCCAGACTAGACAGCTTGCTTCAAACTTTAATTGTAAATCTGGTAAACCCAGTCCTCCTCTTTTCCTTTCGTCTGTTAAATTAATGAACTTTATTCTTGTTTTTTTGTTGTTCCAGATAAATTTGGTTATCTCCTTGCTCCAAGCCTTAAATGTTTGCTAGTTCCTTATAATGGGTAAATTTTGAAAGAGATGCATCAATTGGGGAGAATATTCATTTTTACCACTGAGATTCTACCTAACAGCGAAAGGTTTAAAGATTTCCATTTAGTTAAATTATCCCTTATTGTTTTCCATTTAGCTTCGTAATTGTTCTTTAGTAGTTGAAAGGTTTTTTTGCTGTCAACGTTATTCCCAGATATTTGATTTTCTGCACTGTTTGTAGGCCTGTAATTTCTTTCAATTTCTCTTGTCGTTGTTTTGAGATGGTTTTTTGTTAATATCATGGTTTTCGTTCTGTTTATTTTTTTAAAAAAATGTTGATGTTTTCTTGACCTGAAACATTTGGTATATATAAAAACAGAATGGATTATAAAGGTATGATTCACAAATTAGTCAGGGGTGTGTGGATCAGGCCAATTCATATTGAAAGTCTTCCTGCACGCTGTCACGATCACGGACCTGGCGGGCCCCTTAAACACACACACAGAGACGTACTGAAGGCTAACTACTTTATTGAGTATAAAAACAGTTCCAAAGAGTAAATAGTCCAATAATATGCAAGTGTTCCAAAGGTAATAAGCAAGTAGTCCAAAGTAACGTGGCAAATAAGCAGGAAGCGTGGCAAGGCTCCGCAATCCAATGCGAATCAAGAAACAGGACAAGGCTTCGCAATCCAATGCGAATCAGGAAACAGGGCAAGGTTCCGCAAACCGCTGCGGCTCAAGAAACAAGGCAAATGCAAGGCAAGGCTTGATGACCACTGCTGTCTTGTGGTCTCTCTCCGCTTCGCGCCTATTCAGGGAAGACGTGGCCGGAGAACTGAGGATGCGTTCCCACGGCCCCTATACTTAATCCGTCGGCCGAGGTCCGCGACGCTCTAGGCTCCTTCGTCTCCAATCTCTGCTCACGGACCTCGGTCGATCTAGGACTCTCGACCAAGCCCTCCTGCTAGACTCAATGTCTCGTCTCCTATCGAAGGAGCGACCTTGCCTCTCGGCAGCTGTGTCGCTATCTTCCTGAGAACTTTCCTCCCTGGCACTTTCCCACTCGGATTCGTCCATGTTTACATTCTCGGGCTCTTGGGAATTCCTCCCCCCGGGGTGCTCATAACTCCCTTCGCTGCTTCCCATCTCCACCTGGTGATCAGAATCTAAGATGGGCCCAAAACACATTTCGTCCCATGCCAAGCTCTCCGTGGGAGACTGCGGCCCATCCGAAGGGCCCTGTGCTTCCCCCCAGTCATCTAGCTCATCCTCCGAATCCACTTCTGCTGCTGCAGGCCCTAATGCTAATGGGACCCCAGGACCTATTCCTTGCCCTCCAGGCACGAACGAGAACTGCTGTGCTACACACTCAAACATCCTAAAGATTTTTCCACTGATCCAGACTTTCTTCATTCCTAGCATATTTTTTCTTTCAGATACACTGTGGAGAAGTTGGATTTTAAAATTTGTGAGTTTTTTGTAGGCATTTTTCAGGATCTCTGAGATTTTCAAAAGTGAAAAGATGCATTCCTATTCTCACCTCCCTTGGTGTAAGCCCCATTGAATTCTGTGATTTGTATGACACTGAATAGATAACTTCTGTTGTTAAATGCCATCAAATTTGCTTCAAATTATGGTGAGCGCATGAATGAAAAACCTCCAACATATCTTTGCAAATTCAGGTCAATAGCTTCCTTTCAACATTTTTCCTGTTGTATACATGCATTAAAAATAGCAGTGGGATTTCAGCAATATCCCACTTACATTTCCTATTTATTTCTCAGCTAGTTGGATCAACTTGGCACTTAAAACAGTGGTTCTCTCTCTGAGACCAAGGATCCCTGAGGGGCCACAATGTCATCATGGAGGTCCACAAAGGAATTAAGAAATGTTTTTTTTTACATATACATCTGTATGAAAGAAAGAGTTAACAAATTAAATGAAGCTGGAAAGAGACATTTTGGCTTTTCAAAGCTGCAGTAGAGTTTTGCTTATCCAAAATGGGCTGCCAGAATGTTGAATAAGTGAAAATCTTGGATAATAAGGAAGAATTAAGGAAAAGCCTATTAAACCCAAGCAAAGGCAGGAGGGAGGAAGTGGGGGCTCCTGATATCACTCCCAGGCTCCTCCCAAATGTGACCTCCTTTCTTTACCTCTCACCTTCAGTGCCCACTCTCTTTTTTCTTTCTTTTCCTCCCTCTTTCATAAAGCAAATATTGCCAGAGAGCGAGAGCAGCCAGGGCAGCGGGCATCTCAGCAGGGCTCCCCCTTTCCCCGTACAGAGGCCGCTTCCCTGAAACCTCCCCTGGGCTGAATGCGAGGCCCTAGGGAGGAGAGAGACAGTAAGGAGGGAAGCAGAGTCCAGAGCAGGAGCCAGAGAAGGAAGATAGGAAGAAAGGAAGGAAGGAAGGAAGGCAATCCTTGTTGCAATTCTCTGAGGAAGAGGAAGACCCTTGTTTTTATTCTTCCAATCTAGAAGCAGCCAAGGCACATCAGATAATATGGAATGTATTACGCAGCACGTGTGTTAACCCAACACCCAGTAGCCAGAGTCCAAATGCAAAAGTCAGACCAGTAGCAAAAGTGAACAGAAAATCTTTACTCTCTTTACTTGGCAGAGAAAAACAAAACTGCAATGTTGCATATAAAATAAGCATTGCAACAATCATACACAGTCTTTGTAAGAAACATAAAATAAAACATATTCATCTTTACAGCAAATGAGATGAAAAATAAACCTGAAGTAAATGCTATTATACCATAGCCAAACTGCTCCCCAGAGCTAAGCATTTGTCCATAGGTCTCCTCAGAGTGAAAGGCTCCTTCAGAATCTCTCCTTCAGCATTTCTTGCTAGAACTCCAGCAACACACCACACACCATCGCAGCATCACCATCACAGAAAATAATTCAAACAGTTATAGCCCTTTGGGTGTGGTGCAAGATTGCTGCTTGACCTACTTAACAAGCTGAATAGGATAATTACATACAATAAGGTTTTTCTTCACACACACACTTATATGGTCCTACAAGGATAAGTGAAGGTTGGATAAATGAGACTCTACTGTATTGCCTCAGTTAAAATCAATGAGAAGAGGAAATTGATTGTGAGAATACCTGGGTGGGAAATGTTTATCTGCACATGCTGAGAACATGCAAGTGAATAATATCAAATGGCAGAGAGGAAGCACGTGACATTTTTTGTTGTTAGGAGAGAGTAAGAAGATGTGGGGCAAAGAGCTGAGTAAGTTGTTGTCAGTGTGAGTTAGCTTCCAGACCGATTTTGTGATCATTGTCAATTTCTGATAACTGTTTGGTTGTCGATAATTAAGGTGGTTTTTCGACATTGCTGTGAATTGGAGTGAATTTTATAACAGCCAAGTTAATTTTAGCCTTATGATGGATCATTGACTGAATTTGAAACATAAAAAGATAAATGATGTTGATGAAAATATATCTGGTTCAAAGCAAAATGCTGCTTTTGGGCATTTCAAAAAGTTTATCCATTATAGCAAGGAATATTTGTTGATTGGTTTCACGTGTGCGGGTCCTGAGGACAACATACAGTGTGTGTTCTGTTATGAAGTAATGTCCATAAAGCTATGAAACTGTCAAAATTGTGAAGACATAGTGATACAAAACATAAGAAACATGCAGCAAAGAACATTGATTTTTTGTTTCAAAAGTAGGGAACATGAACTTCGGGAAAATAAGAAGATGGTAAAAAAAGACTTCAACTGGTTGTAACAATGAATATGCAGTGACAGCCTCATTTGAGGTTTCACAACTAATGGCAAAAGCTTGGAAACCACATACAATAGCTCAAGAACTTGTATTACCTGATCAGTGAGCAAGTTGCCAAAACTTTTCCATAGTACCTTTGTCAAATGACACAGTTAAGACATGGTCTGTCAGCCAATATTATGGAAAATTTATTGAAAAGAGCAATGGTTTCTAATCTTTTTTTACTGGTTCATACTGTTTCTACTGGTTTTTTTTACTGGTTTATAATATTTATTTTTTTTAACTTGAGCATCCTTTTTACTAGTTTATTTTGCTTTTTACTGTTTCATACTTTTTACTGTTTTATTCTGGTTTTTTTTACTGGTTTATGCATTTATACTGGTTTATTTTGTTTTTACTTGTTCATTTTGTTTTTACTGGTTTATTCTGGTTTTACTTGTGTATAGTTTTTTACTGGTTTATTTTTACTGTTTCATACTGTTTAGTAGGCATGGGTAGGTTTGGTTGAAATCTTCGTAATTCGGAATAAATTTGGATCAAATTCCTTTTTGAAGCGATTTCGAAGCGATTTGGGAACCCGGAAGTATCCTTGCCATTTCGAAGCTTTTTCCACCACTTATCTTATAAATCAGTACGTGAGTCGATTTTTTCAAACCAGTGGAACCCGGTCCTGTCAGTATCCCTTCTGTGCCATTTGGGCGAGAGCCATTTTTAACCACTGGATATATCTTATAAATCAGTACGTGAGTCCTGATTCAGCCCTTTCAAACCAGTGTGGATGGATTCCCTTCATTTCCTTTCCCTCCCATGTCAGTCCTGGGCGAGAGCCCTGTTTAACCCATTCTGGATGGATTTCCTTCAGTTTCGTTTCTCTCCCTTCAGTCCTGTGCGAGAGCCGCTGTTTAACCCAGTTTGGATGGATTCCCTTCCGTTTCCTTTCTCTCCCGCATCAGTCCTGGGCGAGAGCCATGTTTAACCCAGTTTGGATGGATATCCTTCAGTTTCACAGGTTTCTTTTGCCTTCAGTCCTGCTAGAGATCCCTGTTTAACTAGTTTGGGCCTTTGGTTTTCTTTCAGAATGCTGGACTAGATGGGCTGAGGCCCGATTCAGCATGGCTCTTCTTATGTTCTTATGTTCTTATGTCTCCCGGATCAGTCCTGGGCGAGAGCCATGTTTAACCCAGTTTGGATGGATATCCTTCAGTTTCGTTTCTCTCCCTTCAGTCCTGTGCGAGAGCCGCTGTTTAACCCAGTTTGGATGGATTCCCTTCCGTTTCCTTTATCTCCCGGATCAGTCCTGGGCGAGAGCCCTGTTTAACCCAGTTTGGATGATTTCCTTCAGTTTCGTTTCTCTCCCTTCAGTCCTGTGCGAGAGCCGCTGTTTAACCCAGTTTGGATGGATTTCCTTTGGTTTTCTTTCTCTCCTATGTTGGTCCTAGGTGAGAGCCCTAGAACCTAGTTTGGGTGGATTTCCTTCGGTTTCCTTTCTCTCCCGCATCAGTCCTGGGTGAGAGCCCTGTTTAACCCAGTTTGGATGGATTTCCTTCACTTTCCTTTCTCTCCCACATCAGTCCTGTGTGAGAGCCCTGTTTAACCCAGTTTGGATTGATTTCCTTCGTTTTCCTTTCTCTCCCACATCAGTCCTGGGTGAGAGCCGCTGTTTAACCCATTTGGGATGGATTTCTTCCCTTTGCTTCCCCCCCCCCTTTGTAATAAAACAACTACTTTCAAAGTAAAGACCACCCAGTGAAACAGAAAATAACACTTTGGAACCATTAACAAAGGATTCGGAAGTGACAGAAGTTTTGAAAAGTTTTGAACTTTTTTCTATAAAAATCGGAATTGACTTTAGATGTGAACCACCAGTGCCCCCCTACATCCAAAACAAATTTTGAACCACTTTTTTGATCAAACACGCCTACTGTTTATTATTGGTTTATTTTTCCTTACTAGTGTATACTTTCTTTACTGGTTTATTAAGTTAAAACCGTACCCTCAACTCACTTCTGACACGATAAATAAAAAATACTGGTTTATATTGTTTTTACTGCTGCAATTTTTTTTACTGGTGTATGCTTTCTTCATTAGTTTCTTTTTTACTGGTTTATTTCACTTATTTCTAGTTTACAGTGTTCCCTCACTTATTGCTGGAGTTACATTCCAAGTCCTCCCACAATAAGTGAAAAACTGCAATTTATTTATTTATTTATTATTTCAAACTTCTATACTGCCACTCCCCGAAGGCTCGGAGCGGTTTACATAGTTTGACATATAATAAATCACAGTAAACACAAAACAATGCAATACAATACAAGGGATAAGGGTAGGGGTATCTACAGTTAAAGACAGAGGGGAGGGGAGGAGCAATGGCTCGTGACCACATAGATAAGTAAGCTGTCAGGGGGTCGAGTTAAAGGTGGTATTAGCTGGCCTATCAAAAGGGAGAAGTTTTGGGGATCTAACAAGTCAAATAGAGTCCTTAGAGTCCTTAGCCTCAAGGGAAGATGGTCGTTGCTAACCTCTGGGCCCAAAGACTCTGGTACGGGTCTCTTGATCGCTGAGGTGTCCAGTTTCCAAGGCTGGGAGCTCACTAAGGAGTATTCCCGGCGCCTGTAGTTGGTGTTCCAGAAGGTCCTGGAGGGGAACCTCTTGAGTGTCCTGGGCTTGAACCTGGACTTCTCCCATTCTGGGGGTCTGGTGGCAGACCCAGTGGTCCTCGGGGCTCTAGGAGCCCTGCAGGTCGCTCTGTGAGATACCAGCCTGCTCCTAAGCTGGCTAGGCTGGGAGGACTTCCGGTGCTCCTCAGTGGGGCCGGAAGTCCGCTCTTGGCAGTTCTTTTTGTTGCAATGATTTTGTTGCAACGAAGGCGCCAATTTGGCGCCTTCTGCTGGAGACTCCTCCCGGGCTTCCGGGCTTCAAGGGAAGACGATGACCGACCAGGCCCGGTGTCTCCATGGCCGTCCGTCATCTTCATTTGGCAATGGTGGTGGAGGGAGGGGTCCCGGGCAGCGGACAGCACCTCCGTGACGTTCAACAGCGGTACCGAGTCGTGAAGGCGGGAGCGGCTGGGGTCATCCACCGGCAATGTAGGGATGCTCTATTTATTTTAATATTTATACATTATTTTAGTAGTTATACACTATTTTAAGTCTTTATAAACTTAAAATAATGTGAAGGAAAGGCCCTCCAAGGCTAGAGGGAGAGAGAGAGGACTGAGGAGGGAAAGCGTCTTGGTTAGTGGCGGCGGCAAAACACCACAAAACAGCAAAAATACCACGATACATATTTTAAATTAATATTTTGAAATCTGCAAAACAGCAAGTCCACGATAAGCAAACTGTGAAGTAGCGAGGGAACACTGTATATTGCTTTTTACTGGTTCATACTGTCTTTTACTGCTTTAGAAACCTTTTAACAGCTTATTCTCTTTATCACTGGTGTATTTTTTCTGGTTTATACTGTGTGTTTTTGCTGGTTGTAGATGCATCAAATCCTTCTGAATGTTTCAACTGTTCTGTTCATTTAATGTTTCTAAATGATATTGCACTTTTTATTAAATTGTATTTATTTATTCTGGTTTCTTTTGAAATGGGAACCAAGTAGGCTTACAGTATTTTAAGAAATAATAAACTATTAGGAGTAGAATGTGCACCATATGTCATTGCTTTGGAGCAGGTGCAAAATAGAGGATGAAGGAAGGCCAAAGATAGAGAATGAAGGAAAGCCAGGGGGAAAAAATCAGAAATGTGTATATATGACATGGGGATTCCTCTGTGAAACGAAGGCTGTTAGAAGATTGTTTTCATCTGTGGATTACTGAGAGCCAGCAGGCACATGCTTCTCAGATTCTTCTTCTGATGACAATTTTTTCGTTCTTACCATGGCTGCTTTCTCCAGTTCCCACTTGCTAATTTGCCTTTACAGTTAGGAACTAGCAATAGTACATTTAGTTGAGGCAGTGACCCATAAACCCCATTACAAGATTTTAATACTGCATTTGTTGTGCACAGCAAACCATGCAACCTCAAATAACATGTTTGACTTATTCCACCTAAAGAGCACACTCTAAGTGTAGAAATATTAGACAACTAAGCAAAAAATAAATCTTTGAAATAGTGCACTTTAGTATAGGAATAATACATCAGAATGAGAGAAACTATTGAGGTAATATTTAGGTATCAATTCAATAATGATTGCAGCCCAAATGGATTCCTCTGGTAATGGCTTCAACTATTAGAAGAACAAAACAATGTCATATTTAATAGCCATAAAGCCCAGGAAAATAACTTGTTTGGCATCAAGACTGTAAGAACTACATAAATGATAAAACTCCAGGCTACAGATATGTCTTCCAGCTATAAAGAAAACTCATTTTTTCTTTTAACTTACTGTCCAAATTTACATTCTAATTTATGTTTTAGTCCGTGAAGCAGAATGAAAGAAAGTCACCAAACAGATAATGGCACAATCCAGTCAAACATCAGTGCCTTTTAAGTTGGATATTGAAACTTTTGGTTAACAGTGCCACTAAAATCAGTGAGATTTTTAAATCAGTGGGATTTTTAAGAAAGTATGACTTTCAATGGATTATATCCCCACGCCTAGAATTTCAGCTAAGTCATTTAAGCCCAGACAAAGCAAATGTGTGTGTATGTTTTAAAGGGAAGATAGTTACATTTATATACATTTATATACTCAAGAGCAAGTTTTGGGGGCAAAATTATAGATTTTAATTTTTTCCCATGTCAGGAGTTACTTGAGAAACCACTTCTGGTGTGAGAGAATTGGCCGTCTGCAAGGACGTTGCCCAGGGGACATCAGGATGTGTTGCCATCCATGTGGGAGGCTTCTCTCATGCCCCGCATGAGGCGCTGGAGCTGACAGAGTGAGCTCACCCCCAGATTTGAACCTGCGACCTGTCGGTCTTCAGTCCTTCATAGGGGCTTAACCCATTGCACCACTGGGAGCTCCTATAGATTTTGATATGACCCACAGATAAGTTGTAACTCATTCTATGGAAAAGGGGAAAGTACTAGCACTACCTTATGGGAGGGGACTACTTCTTCCCACCATCATCCCCTGGTAAAAAAAAAAGAAGACCAGATGTCATGCCACAGAGAAGAGAGTAGAGCAGATCAATGATTATTTTACATTTTTCCAAGATTGACTAAATTAAATTTTGCTCCTCTACTCAGAGAAGAGAATCGTTCTTTTTTTTGTGATAAGAGTGAAGGTGCAGCACTTACATTGACCCATGAATAGATTTATTTATACATGAGTATATATTGTACTTGATTTATGTAAATATGTTCTCTGATTAATTTAGTGGATGTAATGTATAAAAATGTATGTATAAAAAGAAGATTTATATTCATTTAATCCTTCATATGGATTAGACAACCATGGTTTTTCTGGGACTTCCCCTGACATTGGCAAACTGTAGCATACCATTTAAAGCAGCTTGTTCTAGCATAGGTTTTCCCTCACTTTCTGGAAATGCTGGCAACTTATTTTTTTGGAGTTGGATTAGCTTCCCTCCATATCCCAAGCACACAAAAATGCCTTTTCTGGATGGTGAGGGATAATTTGTGCAAAACAAAATGTTTTCAAATTTTCTTCTGATTAAGTTGTTAGGCTCTGTGCTTGTAGCCTTGTCTGAAACTGATAACAGTGCCAGAGTGAGAGAAAGAGGTTGTACTTACCCGTATTAGGTGGGTTGCACCATGTATTACAGTAAAAATGACCTGTTTAAAATACAGCTAGTGGCATCTGATGACTTCCATGTCAATGAAGAGGTTGATTGACTTGGGATCTTATCGTGATCTCTCAATGAATTACTCAAGGTGCTGAATTTAATGTGATATACAGTAGCTTTCAGTACCTTGAAGAGTTCCTAAAACTTATGGTAGAATATGGGCCCCACTGACTGGAATTCAAAGATGAGATGAGGGAGAAATCAAGGAAAGTCAAGCTTTGTTTCTGAAGAGTACAATGGAACTAAATACCCCCTGTCCCTGAAACGATAGGCCTCCCGTGTGGAAGTCTGATTGGCTTGTGAATCTTCGAGAGTGTGTAGAATTTTGAAATACTAGGATTAGAATTAATTAATAACTGTGATAACTTCAACTCCACGTATCCCATGGGAAGACCGTCCTGGACAATATTAAATATAACCTTTGCAAACTTCTTTGTGGGGTCACTTGGTAAATGCTTATAATAGCTAATATCATTAAGTTGTCTATAGCAGTGTTTCCTAACTGCTGTGCTGTGGCACACTAGTGTTCCGTGGCCGATCATCAGGTGTTCCGTGGGAGAAGGAGAAGGCTGCTATGGCTGCTGCTGTTGTCCCATCCTTCCCTCAGTCCCATCCCCTCAGAGCAGCAGCGGAGGTCACTTCCTCCTTGCCCCGGCCTGCTCCTTTCCTCACGCTCGCTCAAGTGTGAGGTGAGGGGGCAGCTCCTCTGCGCAGCCGCACTTTCCCCTCTCTCGCGTGTGCCCTCTCTCTACCGCTGTAGGCCAAAACATCATGGAGGAGGGGAAAGGGCGAGGACTGTTTTGAGTGCTGTTGGCCTTGCCCACTTTCCTCGCGCACGCTCCCTCCCTCCCTCTCTCTAGTAACTAGAGGTCAGTCTCAAAGCCTTGCATGATTTGTACCCAGGCAGGGGCAGAAGGGCAGGAAGGCAGGGCGGGGTTGGGGCTTCTGCATAGTTTCCCTTCTCCCTGCTTGGCTCACTCCACTCACCTGGGCAGAGAGGAAAGGAAGCCCACTCCTCCTCTCCCTTCTTGGGGCTGCTATGCTTCTGAAGCCCAGGCACTGGTCATGCCCTGTAGGCAGCACTCACATGGCAAGAATGCCAATCAACACCAAGCCCCACCTCAGTCTCACAACACTTCCGCATTCTCTAAGGTAGCCATTCCCACCCCCCACCTCTCCTAGAGGGCCAACGGATGCTGCTGCTTGCGGGGGAAGGAGGAGGAGGAAGGGCCGGCAGAGAGGCTGAGGTGAGCAAAAGGAGGGTCGGAAAAGGAAGGGGTGAAGTGTCTCTCTCCCCATGAGGAAGAGGTCCGCCCATCATTATTTGAGTCCACAGTGCTCTCTGGGTGTAGGTGAACTACAATTCCAAAACTAAAGGTCAATGCCCACCAAACTCTTATAGTATGTTATCTTTGTTATGGGAGTTCTGTGTGGGAAGTTTGGTTCAATTCCATTGTTGCAAGAGTTCAGGATGCTCTTTGATTGTGAGTTAACTATAAATCCCAGAAACTGTAACTCCCAAATGTCAAGGTCTATTTTCCCCAAACTCCATCCATGTTCACATTTGGGCATATTGAGTATTCATCCCAAGTTTGGTCCTGATGTAACATTGTTAGAGTCCACAGTGCTCTCTGGATGGAGGTGAACTACAACTCCAAAACTCAAGGTCAATGCCAACCAAACTCTTACAGCATTTTCTCTTGGTTATGGGAGTTCTGTGTGGGAAGTTTAGTTCAATTCCATTGTTGCAAGAGTTCAGGGTGCTCTTTGTTTGTGTGCTAACTATAAATCCCAGAAACTGTAACTCCCAAATGTCAAGGTCTATTTTTCCCAAACTCCATCTGTGTTCACATTTGGGCATATTGAGTATTCATGCCAAGTTTTGTCCTGATCCAACATTGTTTGAGTCCACAGTGCTCTCTGCATATAGGTGAACTACAACTCCAAAACTCAAGGTCAATGCCCACCAAACACTTCTAGTATTTTCTCTTGGTTATGGGAGTTCTGTGTGGGAAGTTTGTGTCTTTCTGCCATTCCTGCCAGGCTATCTATGTTGTGTTCATCGAAACAGACCCAGGTTTGACACTGAGTGTATAAATACATTAAAAAACATATTAACTATATGTATTACTGTGTTAGAGTGTTGTTTTGGTTGGTGGTGTGCCCCAGGATTTTGTAAATGTAAAAAATGTGCTGCAGCTCAAAGTTTGGGAAACACTGGTCTATAGCACTCATCAACATAGTCCTTATGATTTAAGCACACTATTGCACCACCCTTATTGGCTTTCTTCCAAATAAGGTCTGGATGTGAGCCCAGACTTTTAAGGATGTTAATATCTGATAAGGAGAGATTGTGTCTATATCGATCCCTATTACGATTAATACTTTTAAACTCTGATAACACCATTTACTCAAAAACATTAATGTTTGATGAGACTATCATGGGTGTAAATGTACTAGTTAGATGTAATTTATTTTTTATTTTTAAGATATTTTTTATTGTCAGGTTTTCAAGTTTTACACAATACATACAATAGTTAGATGTGATTTAGAATGTGTAGAAGCACCATCAAACAAAAAGGAATTATCACTGGAAAAATTCTTTTGAGTCTAATTGTACGAAAAAGATGGGAGATATCTTTCCGAATCTCGAAGTCATTAAAATATGGGGTGGTGTAGCACCCATGGGTCCGTTCGTGCCACTGGGAGGGAGTGAGGCGCCAGGGGTCCCGATGCCATTGGGACCCGCACAGGCTGAAGTGGACTCGGAGGACGAGTTGGAAGGCCCAGAGCAAGATTGGTCAGCAGTGCCTTTGCCCAGTTCACCTGTAGAGAGTTTAGCATGGGATCTCGAGTGGGAGCATTCTCCGGGATGGAGCGGACCAGGTGGAGATGGGAGGCAGCGAACCAGATAGCGGAGATAGTTATGAATTCCCAAACGGCCGAGGTTCCCAGGAGCTGGCCGAGCAGCAGATGGAGGCCAGCGGCTGGGAAAGTTCGGGGCAGGCTGCTTCTCAAGGAGATAGCGATACTAATCCCAGAAACTGTAACTCCCAAATGTCAAGGTCTATTTTCCCCAAACTCCATCCATGTTCACATTTGGGCATATTGAGTATTCATCCCAAGTTTGGTCCTGATGTAACATTGTTAGAGTCACAGTGCTCTCTGGATGGAGGTGAACTACAACTCCAAAACTCAAGGTCAATGCCAACCAAACTCTTACAGCATTTTCTCTTGGTTATGAGAGTTCTGTGTGGGAAGTTTAGTTCAATTCCATTGTTGCAAGAGTTCAGGATGCTCTTTGATTGTGAGTTAACTATGAATCCCAGAAACTGTAACTCCCAAATGTCAAGGTCTATTTTTCCCAAACTCCATCTGTGTTCACATTTGGGCATATTGAGTATTCATGCCAAGTTTTGTCCTGATCCAACATTGTTTGAGTCCACAGTGCTCTCTCTGCATATAGGTGAACTACAACTCCAAAACTCAAGGTCAATGCCCACAAACACTTCTAGTATTTTCTCTTGGTTATGGGAGTTCTGTGGGAAGTTTGTGTCTTTCTGCCATTCCTGCCAGGCTATCTATGTTGTGTTCATCTAACAGACCCAGGTTTGACACTGAGTGTATAAATACATTTAAAAACATATTAACTATATGTATTACTGTGTTAGAGTGTTGTTTTGGTTGGTGGTGTGCCCCAGGATTTTGTAAATGTAAAAAATGTGCTGCGGCTCAAAGTTTGGGAAACACTGGTCTATAGCACTCATCAACATAGTCCTTATGATTTAAGCACACTATTGCACCACCCTTATTGGCTTTCTTCCAAATAAGGTCTGGATGTGAGCCCAGACTTTTAAGGATGTTAATATCTGATAAGGAGAGATTGTGTCTATATCGATCCCTATTACGATTAATACTTTTAAACTCTGATAACACCATTTACTCAAAAACATTAATGTTTGATGAGACTATCATGGGTGTAAATGTACTAGTTAGATGTAATTTATTTTTTATTTTTTAAGATATTTTTTATTGTCAGGTTTTCAAGTTTTACAAATACATACAATAGTTAGATGTGATTTAGAATGTGTAGAAGCACCATCAAACAAAAAGGAATTATCACTGGAAAAATTCTTTTGAGTCTAATTGTACGAAAAAGATGGGAGATATCTTTCCGAATCTCGAAGTCATTAAAATATGGGGTGGTCACAAAAGACAAACCTTTATTGACTAACCATTTTTCACGATCAGACAAAACATAATCTGACAAATTACATTAAAAGCTATATATTGGACTCACCATCAAGTAACATTTGGGCAGCATGATTTGTGGCATCTGGAGAATTTGGCAAATAAAATTCATCCAGGAGTTTATTAAATTCATATTTATAAGAACTTTCAAAATCTATAAATGTCTACATAAATATAATTTAAAATGGGGATTTACAATGATGGATGTGGAGGGGAAAGTGAAAGAAAAGAGATCTACATATCTATCCCTAGTTAAACCAAAAGATAATCACTTTTTCCTTTTCTTCTATGACAACGGTGCCTTCTGTTTTCACTTCCCCTACAGTTGAAGTGGTTTTTTTCACTTTGTTGTTTTCTTGACCAATTTCATCATCTTTCTTCACCATGCAATCTGAGAACTATACTTTGTGTGCGCAAATCTTTTTTTTTACCCCTATAAAAAGGAAGATAGTAAGCTTGTGTATTCCTATGAGGAAAGAAGCTATTCTGCTTGTAGTAGAGCTGCTAGTAGAGCATCCGGTGTTAAGCAGCTTTTTGTTGAGGAGCTAGATTTACATGTTTTTAATAGTATTGCTGTGTGAGAGAGACACTGATGGTGTATCTCTAAGAGAAACTTGCAAAGGCACTATACCTAAAACATCAGTACATTGCAGAAGGTGGCATATATCTTTTACAATGAAAACTCTATGAGGAAATCCAAAATGAAACAGGAGATAATGCTGGAAGATTACACTCCCAGGTTGGAAAGTACTCAGGGTCCTTCCATACAGCCATATAACCCAGAATATTAAGGCAGATAATCCACAATATCTGCTTTGAACTGGATTATCTGAGTTCACACTGGCACATAATCCAGTTCAATGTGTGGAAGGGGCCTTAGTGAGCTACTAGGCAAAACTAAAGGATGACTAGCTTTGTGGCTAATAATACTACTGGACTAAAAATGAAAAGATGTTTGGCTATGAACTCAGAGTTCAAAGAAAAGTCCAAAGCTGTACAATACAAATTACAACAAAATGAAATATGAGGAGGATGAATCGAGAGCTAATCAAATATAAACTTTGTAATAATTGGGGTAGGGTGCTGAAGTGGAGAAGAATATAATATTTGCGTTGGATAATTATGGCACTCCATGCAGTCATGCCAGCCACATGAGCTTGGAGGTGTCTATGGACAACACCATCTCTTTGGGTTAGAAATGGAGATGAGCAGCACTCCCCAGAGTCTGACATGACAGGACTTAATGTCAGGGGAAAACCTTTACCTTTACCTTAATTACAGTTTTACTCAGGAAATGAAAATTTAAGAAAAGAAAATGAACATCTTAACAATGAGAAGACATGTAGCAAAAGCAGTCAAAGTATATAATAAAAAGTCCAAGTTTATGGTCCAACTACAGAAGCAGCAGAAGAAATTAAAAGGTTTTGTGATGGAAACTATGAGAAAATCAATTGTACACCAAACAAGACTTTTTGTTAATCATGGCTGGGCAAGGATTTGAAGCCTGATATCCAAAGTCCTAGTTAAACTAGCATGGTTAGCTCTTTGCATTTATAAAAACAAAGAAAGAACACAAACACTGACCATTCTGTAGTTTTTTAGGGTTCTTGTAGCAAGGTTAAGGCAAGAAACCAAAAAAACCTCCACACAGTATCAACAGAATAAGAAAAATAGAAAACAATAGCAACTTATTTGTAAAGGCCTGACATATAAAGCATTTTGGAAAATGAAAAATTTAAATGCATGCAACTTTGAGATTATTTGTGTTTTAAAAAAGCTTGGACTGTCTAGGGAATGATAAATAATTAAGACTGCTTGATAACACATTCTCTTATGCACTCTTGGAGAATTATTTATCTATTTGTTTCATACAGCTTATCTTTTTTTTACAAGTTGTATTCAACAATTTTGTATGAAGGAATTGGTTCAGTTGATGCAGTGTACTTTGGAATAATTGGGGATTTTTGGAGTTGTATTCCACAGTTCTGACTTTTCCAAGTTCTGCCCATGGGTCTTAACATGCATAATAGTGGAAACTGAAGAAACAATATCAACTGTATCAAATTGTCTGGGTGCAAGCATAGTGTTTGTGGTACAAGGTTCCTTCATGTGACACACTGAAAGTGGTGGACATTCTGTATTCTGGGGACTCAAGTTATATAAATCTTTACTTTTCTTTATTTCCCTTTGCTTTTGCACTTTTCGTAGTGTCAATGTAATTAAGCAGATCTGTCACAAACAAGTTCATTATTGAGCTCTGGTTTGTTTTTTTTTGCAGCGTTCACCATACTGCATCCAGCTCTAGGAGAACATTTTAATTAGTTTAGGTTCATTCTTTAAATTATTCAACAGTTTTCATAACTTATTATCCTATAGAGCTTTTTTCCCTAGGACCCAGTCAATGATCCTTGACTCTGATGTATTTTTCTGTAAATCTATCTGCATACCAATATGTATTTTGAATACCGATGTGTGACAAACTCCCCTATTAGGGATGTCTCTACTTCTCCTGAAACTCTTGAAGCTCCCCTTGAAACTGATGAAATGTTTCCTCCATTGGAAGTGTCCTTATTTTCACTTCTAATTTCCAAAACATTCTGCTACGTAGCCAGATTGGATATTAACTCATTGTCTGGGATGAAGAGTGGACAAAATGCAACCCTCTACATAATTATGCACTTCAGCTCTCTAAGTCCTTACTAATGGGTATGCTGGGTTGCTGGGAGTCCAACATTGGGAGTTGAATTTTGATCATCTGTGCTTCACATATTGCTCTGACTTTCTGAGGCTATATTATGTTGGTTGATGCTTTCTCAATAGTATCACTTGTCATTTGGAATGCCTTTTACATGAAGATTGGCCAGGTTTCTTTATTCATTGCTTTTATACGCATAACAAAAAAGAATTGCCTCATTTTTTTTGGAATGGCATTTAAGTATATCTATCACTTTTTGAAAACATTGGTGGTTTCATTGTTTGCTTTCTTCAGATGACTACTGTGCTATATTAGTTGCATGCCTTCATCAAGACAAGAATGATCAAGCTGAGGCAATTCATAATAAATACAGTACTTAATCTAGAAACTATGTTTTGCACTTATTTTCTAGCTTTGGTTGTTTCTTAATTCTATGGCTCCATGTACTTGGCCATAGAATACAGTGAAAGTGCATTCTATTGTCTGTGTAGACACATAGAATGCAGTTCAATGCACTTAAGTTGAATTATATGAGCCTGCACTGACCATATAATGAACTTTCAAATTGCACTATATGGCAGTGTAGATGGGGTCTATGCCAATCACAATGTCTCTCTACATTGATAACTCCCTCTATACTTCCATAATAGATTCTACTACTAGTAAGAGTCCTCTCATAAATTCTTATTAAAAGCTTCAAAACACATGTCACATGGAGAATATTTTTTGCCTTTTCTTTGTGGGTGCTTATTTATACCAAATAAATACAAGAATCTCATCATGGAATCATCTTAGCATACAAAACATGGTTACCTAATTTTTTTTACTATAAGGTATAAAAAGATAGTCAAAGGAGGTCTATATTATACCATCTACTTCTTACCAGAGTTCTAATAATTACATGAGAGCTTATTAAAATATACATGAAAATAGAGGAGGGAAAAATTCACATAAAAATCACATATGTACCAAAGTCTAACCCATATAACTAATCACAGGAAACATTCAGATATAGTAGTTATAAACATTAATTTACAGCCTGTGCCTCTTGATTTATGGTAACTCACAAAAAGGGAGATTGTAATTCTAAAGTCATCATTTTTACAAAATGTCATTTATAACAGGAAATTTGGCACCCATGGTCTGTTTTGCCTGAGTCCAAATCCTATGACATGGGGAAGAGATCTTGGAGATAATGGGTAATTGGTTATAGACAATACAAGTGAGGAATTAAATAGCTGGCCATCCTCTGTCCTACAAGAAACCAGCTGAAAATATTTGAAGCAAAGGTCAAAACTTTATGTTTTTGAGGAAACCTTTAATTTTGAGGTGCAGGTGAGAAGCCTAGTGTCTTCCATTTGGTGATGCTGTGTGATACTACAGGCAGGTTTTAATTAATTAAAATCAGTCCATTAAAAAAAGAATAACCCTGAGGTGCACGTCTTCAAATTTCTTTTATTCAACTTTCAGTTTTTTAGTTTCATTGTCATGGAACTACAGTGGGAAGAAATAGAGAGTCTGATGTGATATGTCTCCCATGTTATACCACTTTTAAAACCAGCAGAAGAAAACAAACTAAACTGGCAGTCTATTTCTTTCTTTTCTTTCCTCAGCAGGTGATGACCATTTTATTTAGATTGGGTTATGGCTGTTAATTGGATATTGTAGAAGGATGTTTGAATGGGATATATAGAATGATGACGATGCGATGGAAACTGATTTCAACATGATGCTGAGACTGCAATTGTATGTTTTTAATTGTCAATTTGTTTTTATATGGTTAATTTTTTGCCTTGTTGCTTGTGTTGTATTGAGGGCAGAGACTGCCTGTGTAAACCGTCCAGAGTCGCCTTCGGGCTGAGAGGGGCGGTATAGAAACGTGACAAATTGTCACACACAGAGACGGTAATCAGCTAACTATTTATTGATGAATAAAGAACAGGTGAAAAGGTAAATTGTCCATAAAAAGTATCAAAAAGTTCAATCAAAAGATAAAGTGTCCGTAAGTGAAATCCAAAGGCAAACGTGGCAAAGGCTCCGCAAAACTATGCGGATCAAGGACTTGGTCCGTGGCAAAGAACAAGGCAAGGAACAAAGCAAAGTTCATAAACAATCCCAAGGAACTTCTTGGCAAGGCGCGAGCCGCAACTTGGCTCCGTGGATCTTTGCTCGCTACACTTCCCTAGGTTAGAAGTGGCCGAGCTACTGAGGATCCATTCCCACGGATCCTATACTTAATCCCCTTGGCAAGGTTTCTGACGCTCTAGGCTTCGGCGGTAATCTGTGCTACGGGATCTAGCGTTTCGCTGACGCTCTAGGCTACGGTGCCAATCCCTCCTGCTGGACTCAATGCTCCGTCTCCTATCAAAGCTCTGACCTTGCCTCCCAGCACCTGGCTCACTATCTTCATGAGAGTCGAACTCCCTTTCAGCTTCCATAGCCTCATTGCCCGTGTTTTCCCAAATTCTCTCCTGTGATCCGTACCCACCCGGTTTCTCATAACAATCATCTCTATCAGCACTTTCTGAGTCATCCTGACCTTCCCAGTTCTCATAACCATCTGGCCATCCATCGTCCCAGGCCAGGCTCTCTGAGGGAGAGGAAGGCCCGGCTAGCTCATTAACCCCTTCCTCCATTTCTTCCTCAGCTGCTGCTGGTTCTAATGAAATAGGACCCCCGGTGCTGCCCCCTGCCCCCCAGGCACAAAGGAGAACTGGGTTGCTACACAAATAAATAAATAAATAAATATGGATTGAATTCTTATTTCATTGTGATGTTATAAATGTTGTTTAACTCTTTAAAATTGTTGTTTTTAATATCTTATGTTTTTCAGTTATGTTCTTATAATTGTCTGTATTGCTTTAATCTGTGTTGTGAGCTTTCTTCGATGCCATAGAGGGAAAAAGGAAGGATATGTGTAAAAAGAAAGAGGGAAAAAAGAAAGAGAAAGTATTCACATGATTAAAACAAATAGAAGAGCATGACTCCTTAAAGAAAGATATTATGTAAGAAATGCTAATGAAACACTAACAGCTGGAAAATATTACACTGTACACAACAGACACTTATAAATTCATGTCTATTTTAATAAATAAATAAATAACAATTAAAGATGGAAAATATATATAATATAATATAAGTGAGATTTTTCAAAGGCATTATGTATGCTTGAGTTTCACATGTTGGCTTTAGCATATTTAAACAAGTGATATCTCCCACTATCCCACCCCCTAAACCCCTGGCAATTATGTTTACAGCCACAGACACACAGTGATATGTGTCTCCAATGTTAGCATGGCACTATGCTTGATAATTCTGAACTGGCACAGTGGCTGCTAAAACTTGTGAGTGTCTTCTGAAGACTATCCACTCAGTTCCATTTATGGTCCACTCCAATCTTGTGGTGCTGAGCCAGCAGCTAAGAATGTCTTAATGCATTCTTTAAAACAACAATTTAAGTTTTATGTGATTTGTCTGTTGCAGCAATAATATTTCTCATGCCAACGGTTACCCTCAGACATGACAAAAGCACTTGGGATGTTTAGCGGCTCAAGAGAAAATCATTTTAAATTGCCTCGCTCTGAAACTGATAGCACAGCTACAACCAAGATGCTAAATTACTTATCGTAATCAAACCTTTCAGTCATTATCTCACACCTTGGATAATACTTTTAAAAAACATGAATGTGGCAAGTATCCGCGAGAATATGATCTTTTTTTTACTGTTCCTCCATCCTTCATCTTTATTCAAAACCTCTTTCTCTCGTTCTCTTGATACATAGGCACAGACATTACCATGTGAGTGTGTATGTTTTAACTTGACATAGCTTTGTCTGTATATATTTGGCACTAATGGCTGCTGAATATGATGGATTGGCTATTTTTTCTTCATCCCAACATACTTTTGCCATTCACTAAAATACAAGCAAGTGGATTTAATCTGTGTAATTCCTGAAAGAGAACTCCATTATGCCACCATGGATTTTATTTTTATACAAAAGATTGACAAGCCAGGTATTTTTATTATGTCAAAATAGTGGTGTCTTTTCTCTCTGTTAGAGGTGCTTGGAGACAACTTTTAATTTTCATCCACTAGGACTTAAAAAAAAGAGTTGTGGCCTATTTTATAATCATAATGAGGATTTTGGTGTATGTTTAGATATAAAAATGAACCAATAGAAAAGCATATGTGTGAAGACTAAAGTATATACCACCCATATGAATGAAGCCAGTTGCAATCACATGGGGCTGGCACATGCTCCAGCCTCACCTGAGGGAAGGTTAAGACATCAGGCAAAAACTTCTTTATTCAGACAGGCTTTTAAAGATGATGGTTTTAAGATGAAGTTGGGGGTGCTGTGATTTTTAACTTTGAATATGTTTTAATGGATTTTAACTGTGAATTTTAAAATACTTTTTATATTTAATTCTGTTTTTGTATATTTGTATATTTTAAATTATATGCTAACTCTATTATGTTAAGCCTCTTTGAGTCTCCTTTGCGAGAGGTAAAATGGAATATAAATAAATAAATAAGGTTTTGAAAGTGGTCAGCCCCTCCTAACAGTCTCTTTCTATTGTATGACCCACCCTCCTGCCCTCAGTGCAATATGAGTGAATGCTGGTTACTTTAAGGGCCAGGAAGTAATTGCCCCCTGTAAAAGAAAAAATTTTTTTTTGCTTAACATATATTGTATCTGTGTGCAAACAGAGCTTATGAGTGTGATGTTTTGTAGGTAGGTTGTCCTAAGCTGAAAATGATGGGGCGTTTTACTAGTGTTCACCTTGGTATCCACTTTTTGGGTGATGGTAGGGTCTCTAAGTTCTGGGGCTTGGGGGGCTGAGGAACGGTTACCCTTGCAGTTTTACACTCTCTCTTGTAAGGTTCTGGGGCTTGTGGGGCAGTCCCATGGGATAGCCTTCCAGGTACAATTGTCTGGGGATGTCAATCCATGAAGATGGATTATATTTCTCCCAGGGGTGTACTGAAGGAGTGGTAATTGATTGATATGTCTCTTTCAGAGGTCCCTCCCTCCCCTGGCAAAGAGTTGGCAGTTGTGCTGGATAGTTCAGTTTACAAGTTCGGTCGACAAATGGCCCTTTATTTCACCCACATGTGTGTACGACCTCTTTTTCTCACAGTGGGCCTTCCAATATCTTTCTTTTTTTCTCTTCAGGAGGCAACTAATTTTCTATTTGTCATATGCAAGGTTTAGATTCATCTTCCCTACAATCTTCATACATTCTTGTTTCCTTGTTGTAGTGCATTTTGCAAGTAATTCTGCCTTTCTAATTTTGCCCTATGTTTTCTAGGTCACTTTGTTTTATATCTCTTCTCTGTGGTATTCCCAATCAATTGCAGTTTGATATGATCAGCAGTTTTAATTAATGTTTTGTTTACTTCTTATTTTTGCAGATAAATTATAGATATGTATATTCTCAGTTCAACAGTCAAACACCATCTGCAACCTCCTTTTCCTCCTCACCCTGCTGACATATGCTTAAACATGCCCTTCTAAGTCTCATCTGGATACCTTAGAAATACAGAAAATATTAAAGATGAGTTGATCAACACTAGGCAATTATTACAAGCTGAATAATATTGCATAGAAAGATAAAGGTTTTCCATAACTGATCTCATTGTGGAGATCAATTATGGCTGATGAATAACAAGAGGAATGAAGTAATATTCCAGTCATTGTGCTGAGAGTCTCCAAATCCTATATGCAATGATCTGGAAGTCAGTTCCATTGCACTCAATGGCACTTTTTTGTGAGTAGACATAGACAGGGTTACCCCACTAATTTCAAGACAGCCCAGAATTTCAGTTCCTATTCAGTTAAATTCAGTTTAAATAGTAAGACAAACAAATTGGCCTTTTGTTCCATTGTTTTTAATGTTTGGCTTCATGGTGGGGGTCGAAATAGATACATGGTCATAGAGTCATTTAGAGAACTAGAACATTCCTAGAGAGACAACTTGGTGATTACATCTGGTGGAAGTGTGCCATAGTAATGTCTGGAGGGCTCAGAAAATTCCTAGAGGGGACACATATTGTCAGATGTGGTTAAGTGAAACTGTAGGTATGGGTCCCATGGAGTTGTACTGTATCTACTATTTCATATGGTGATATGGAAGTGTGTGTTTATATATATATATAGATATATAGATATATAGATATATAGATATATAGATATATAGATATATAGATATAATGTTTTAGGAATAATTTGAAATATCAGTTGGTAATATATGCTCTTCAATCTATGCATCAAGTAAGAATAACAACTTGGAAAGACAGTGTATTGTATCCACTTAAAATAAAGTATTGAAAGAAATACATTTTAATGATATCAAGCACAAAAACACTAAGCATGTTCACTCAAACACAAATGTTTAATCCCTTGAATTCTTTAAATCTCTGATCTCCTTTGGGAATGAAATAACTGCAGGGCTCAATTTGTACTGGTAGCTTAATGATTAAAGATGAAAAATTCTTTGCCTATGCATCTGATTTTTATATGCCTTGTTTTACTGCAAATCCTATTAAAATAAACTCTGTTGTTAGATGCTGGGAGTAATTGGATCCAGTACTTTGCAGCTGGGGGAAAAATCAGCTCCTGTTTTGAAGCCTTTTAGCAGAAAGCAAACTCAAGGGAAGAAAAAGAACCCACTATTAGAATGAAAATGATAGTATAAGAAAAAAAGAAAGCTGTCTTGTTGTGAACTATCACCAATACATATGGAAATCAGATGGTAACATATCACATTGTAGTATTATTATTTCCCATAATTCAGAGTTTCATAGAGATCTGAATGAATACTTAAGAATTACTGTGATAGTAGGGAACTCTACAATTTCTATGCCACCTTTTCTCAGCCCGAAGGCAACTCAAAGCGGCTTGCACTGGCACGTTTAAAAGAAATATGGTCAAGTGTGGCTCCATCTTCCATTACTGAGGCACTTGAGGATAGAGAAGGTCAATAGATAAAAAGAAGAAAAAGTATTGTTGTAAGCAAAGAAGTGATGGAACAGCCCATGACTATCTAAATCCGATCACACCTCTGAGGTAAAAGGATAAGGCTGGAGGGCTTATAAAAGAAGGTTGAGTTTTCTGGAGGGGTAAGAAGGTAGAAAGTAAAGTCAGGGCACCATTCCAGCATAGACTTATATAAAAACAGGTAAATTTGATGGTACTATATAAATAAGCAATAACAACAACAGTTTTCTAAGGATGTGAAAATCACTATGACAGGATATCATTTCCATTCTTGTTTTTCATCAGAGTACATGTTGTTTTTGCACTACTGGATTTGGTGCATGTTTTGTTACACTATTCTCCTAATAAATACTTTATACATTTTTCTTAATCCATCTATTGCTTTGTACTACCCAATGATGTGAACCAGAAGGATAAGTGTATATTTTTGTTAACGTTGACCAATGCAAGGAATAGCAAGACCAGACACATGAAATGGGATAAAATAATGGCAACTTTATTAACTGTTACGTTTTAATTGCTTTTTTGGGTTGTAAACAAACTATTGGGGGGGGGGTACTTGTTTTGGGAGCAGCTCGAGTAATGGTTCTCACTCAGATCATATCCTCAGTCTCCCCTGAGCAACCCCCTCCCAGAGAGGAATCTCTGATTAGCAGGGTCTTTCCAAGCAAGCTAGAAGACTGGTAGGCTGAACAGACAGTGTAAACCCTCAAGCCACAAAGTCCCTGGTGAAGGAAAAGACCAAGAAACTAGCCCTAAGAATAGTACATTCAATCTCCTCATTTATTGCCTGATACTCAGGAGAAGTTCCAAATTCCCAGTTTTCACAAAATGTGCCAGAAAGGTGCTCACTGACTCAATAATTGCTACCAACACCATCCACAAGGACCTATTTAAGATATCACCCTAAGTCAATTGTCTAGTCCTCCCTGACAGTGCAAGGTAGGTGAAAAAACACATTAACGGAAGGGGAGGATTCCTACCTAGTCCCACTTACACTGTAAAAAGAGATGGGAGGATGGGTCAAAGATTCCAAAGAGGAAGAGCAGGGGGCAGAGCTTTCGTAAATGGACTACTCAAGTCCCACCTCCTCTTCCCCTGTCCTTGTATGTGGTGCCAGGATGCAATTAAAGCTAGTCTTATGCCTTAGGAGACCATCTCCCTGTTGCTCTCTAAGGTGGAGAAAGTCAAAACAGTTTCAAAGGCCATGAATTGGTTGAATTGGGGAGAAAATCAGTTAATAAAATCTGCCCCCCATGCTCCATGTAGCCTGCCCAAATAGGAAACTACACTGGAAAACAGGTATTTTGCACACTTGATCGAATTTTTTTGATGCTGAGATAAAAATAACTTCAAAATTGTTACACCACACAAAGTCTTTAAGAAAAGGCCAATTTTGTTTTACAATTATTGCAAAATTTTGCAATATTTCTTTGTTCAACAGTAACTTGCATGATTTTTTAAAGATTCCTCATATTTTTGACAGACATAACCAACATTATGTAACATATAACAGAGACTCAGTCTGTTATAATACCACAAGAACAAATTTCTAATCATGTAGAAACTTACTACGGCAGGGCTGTCCAACTGGTGACCGGGGGGGGGCCATACACGGCCCCCAGCCTGTTGGACACGGCCCCCGCTATGCCCCTACTGCCATTTAAAAATTTTTTTTGAAAGAAATTCTAAAAAATTTTTAAAAAAATTTTTAATGGCGGCTGGGGGGGGGGAGGCGGGGCAGGGAAGAGGAAGCGAGCCAGCTCCTCCTCCCTGCACCACCCTCTTCTTCCCTCTCTCACCGGCACCGATGCAAACTGGATCGCATCAGCGCCGGTGAGAGAGGGAAGAAGAGGGCGGTGCAGGGAGGAGGAAGAGAGCTAGCTCCTCCTCCCTGCACCGCCCCCTCCGTCCTCTCTCCGCGCCGCCGCTGCGAGATCGCAGCGACGGGTGGGAGGGAGGGGAGGAGGAGGAGGCGGGGCAGGGAGAAGGAAGGGAGCTAGCTCCCTCCTGCTTCTTGCCTTGCCCCCCCGTCCGTCCCTCTCTCCGCACCGCCGCTGCGATCCGGTTCGCAGCTGCGGGGGGAGGGAGGGGAGGAGGAGGAGGCGGGGCAGGGAGAAGGAAGGGAGCCAGCTCCCTCCTCCTCCTTGCCTCGCCCCCTCCATCCCTCTCTCCCGCCCCACTGCTGCGATCCGGTTAGAGTGCCCCCTAGTCCTAGTGTTGTGTGACAGAGAAAATATTTTTTCTTTATTCACCTTTTCTATCCCATGCATGATTTTATACACTTCGATCAAGTCACCTCTTAAACGCCGTCTTTCAAGGCTGAAAAGACCAAGGCGTTGCAACCTGATTTCATAAGGGAGCTGCTCCATCCCTTGGATCATTTTTGTCGCCCTTCTTTGTACCTTTTCCAGTTCCGTTATATCCTTCTTAAGGTGCGGAGACCAGGATTGTACACAGTACTCCAAATGTGGCCTTACCATAGATTTGTAGAGAGGCAATACAACATTTACCGACCTATTTTCGATTCCCTTCCTGATCATGCCAAGCATAGAATTTGCTTTTTCACTGCTGCTGCGCACTGGGTTGACATCTTCATTGAGCTGTCCACCAAAACCCCAAGATCCCTTTCCTGGTTTTTCTCGGAAAGCTTTGACCCCATCAATTGGTAGGTGTAGTTGGGGTTCTTTGCCCCGATGTGCATGACTTTACACTTGTTTAGGTTAAAATGCATTTGCCACTTTGTTGCCCATTCACTCAATTTCAAGAGATCTTTCTTGAGCTCTTTATAATCATTTTCATTTTTAACTACCCTGAACAATTTAGTGTCGTCTGCAAACTTTGCTACCTCAGAATTCACTCCTACATCCAGGTCATTAATGAATAAATTAAAAAGTAACGGACCCAAAACTGAACCTTGGGGTACGCCACTTCTCACCTCGTTCCACCCAGAGAAATGTCCGTTTATTATCACCCTTTGTTTCCTACAGTTTAGCCAGGTTCCAATCCAGGACAAGACCTATCCCCTGATTCCATGGCTGAAGAGCTTATTTAGGAGCCTTTGGTGAGGGACTTTGTCAAAAGCCTTTTGAAAGTCAAGGTAAACAATATCGACTGGGTCCCCTTTATCTATGTGTTTATTTACACCCTCAAAGAATTCTATCAAGTTAGTAAGACATGATTTGCCTTTGCAGAAACCATGTTGATTTTCCTTCAGCAATGCCTGTTCTTCTATGTGCTTGGTAATTTTTTCTTTAATAATGGTTTCCATCACTTTGCCTGGAACTGAGGTTAGACTAACTGGCCTATAATTTCCTGGATCACCCCTGGATCCTTTCTTGAATATCGGAGTTACATTTGCCTCCCTCCAGTCCTCGGGTACAGTGCCTGATCTTAGAGAAAGGTTATATATTTTGGCTAGAATTTCAGCAATTTCACACTTGAGTTCCTTAAGAACTCTGGGGTGGATGCCATCTGGCCCTGGTGATTTGTTGACATTTAGTTTAGTAAGGCATGTGAGAACATCTTCCTTGTTTATCTCTATCTGGTTTAATTCATTTAATTCCCTCCCTGAAAAAACTGACTCAGCTGCAGGCATATGTTGTCTGTCCTCCTGTGTGAAAATGGAGGCAAAGAAGTCGTTTAGCCGCTCAGCAATCTCCTTGTCTTCACTTATTGTCCCTTTCTTACCATTTTTGTCAAGTGGCCCAACTGCTTTTCTAGTTGGGTTTCTACTTCTGATGTACTTAAAGAAGTTTTTGCTATTTTTTTTAATAATCTTAGCTATATGTGCCTCAAAATCTCTCTTGGCTTTCCTGACGGTTGCTTTGCATTTCGTTTGCCAGAGCTTGTGTTCCTTTCTGTTCTCCTCAGTAGGAAGAGCCTTCCATTTCTTAAATGAGTTTTTCTTCAATGAAGTACAACATGTAACTGAAGATACATTTTCTTCATTCCCACTTGGACATTTTTCTAGAAAACCTGGGTGCCGTGAGTGACCAATATGGTGAAAGGTTTCATCAGAACATTGCCAAGATGGAGAAATGGTATTAGGGCAAATGGAATCAATCTATGTTGTGTGACTATTTCAGGACACTCATCCAGGAAGCATTGGACAGTGATTACAAATGAAAATCTGTGGCAAAACATCATTAGCTTTGTTTCCTGATGACATCATTACTGTCATAGTGTATGCCACTATAGACATATAGCAATGCTTAGAACGTATCGCCCTTTCTGGAAAACAGTGTGTGATACAGACATAATAAATGCATAGTTGTACTTAGTGTATTAAAATCAATTTGGTTTTCCTAAAATTGTGCAGAAAACAAATATTCCTCAAAATCTGTTGACCAGTGTTATCTGTCTGAAAATAAGGGGCTGTATCTATGTAGGACCTCTTAGTGATGAAAGAGATTCTATTAACAGAATAAGAAGAGATAATCACTCTGCCTGCTGCTGTTGCTTGTGTGCCCCCCCCCCAATGTTTCCAAGATGTTGGGGAGATATATCCAAGCAGATTTTGAAGGCATACCCAGACATGTGGAAGGACAAACAAAACCCATTGGATGAACAGAAGTTCACTTGTGCGACTTCAGATTTTATTTAAAATGTATGCCTACCACTTTTTTATGAGTGACCATTATTTCCCATCCTCAAGCTTTATTGAATACCAATGAGGTTTTGAATAAACCATCATTACCTTTAGTTGATAATGTTTGGAATTTGGGTTGCTGTCATCCTTATTCTGAGGATTTTTGCAGATTAATTTAAGATGGACAGCAGTTCATCACTTTCTCATGCAAACCCTTTGCAAACTAGAGAAGAAAACAATAGTTGCCATTTCTATATATTTTTATTGCAGATATGATAGTGTATCCATTCTATACTTATGAGAAGAGTAACTGGAATAAGAGGAGAGACTGTCCATTTTCAGTACTCAAGTGGAATACTTTAGAGCCACATGTTTCAGTGACAAAAACTAACCATATAAATCTTTCTCTCTACAGATGCAATTTAGTGAAATATGCAGTTTTCTGTTTTCCATTACTGTATACAGTATAAATTCTTTCCCCTGGAAGACAGATTGTGCAAATTTACAAACAGCATCTGTATTCACACATTTGGAACATTAATTTATCTGGCAATAAAATTTTTGATTTCCCAAAAGGAGTGCCAAGTCTAAGAACAAATGCCTAGTTTGTTGACTTTGTTTGAGATTCAACTGAATTTTCAGTGTTAGTTATTTTGTTATGAGTTACAATGCCTTGATAGCAAAATATGCAATTTAACAGCAAGTATGGAGCATTAAAAGGGTCATACCAATCATAAATCTATATGCCTACTTTATGTATTTGTATAATTTATAATAACAGACAAAGCTTTGAAAAGGCAGACTTGTTTTTGTGTAAAGTATGCTTTTACTATAAGGCCATGGTGAAAATGAAGAACAAATACAAGGGTTACAGCATATTCTCGTATTTGTTTTATTGAGATAGAAAGTATATATTCAAAAGAGATCTGTGCTTATCTGTTATTAAAGCAGGAACTATATTCATATGTGTGTTCTTGTATTAAATGTCAATCCATATGAGTAAATTTTAATATTACAGAAGAACTGGTTAAATGTAGCTTAATTTGATCTTTTTGTAGCATTAACCATCATCTGGCCTGCAATTAATAGGGTTGACATAACATTTAATCTAGCTAAATTTGAGTAAAAGAAGCAAAATCATGGAATTTTTCAATTGAGGGGGTTGCTAGATAACTGTTGGGACTTCTGAACTGCTGGCCATCAATACTGACACATAAATAACTCCTGTCACACAGTTAACAAGATCCATAGCAGATTTATGCCAAAAGTTCAAATAAATATATTGACTTTAAACCAGGGCTCTTAAAAGACCTGATTCTCCTATATGAACTTGCCCAAACATTGTGATCAGGTTCAAATCCATGTTTCCTGTTCTCCTGTATTCCAAAATAATAGGGGTGTGCTCAACATCCCCAAACCACACTGCTTTTGGTTCTGTTTTTTATTGCTGCCCCTTCCCGTTCCATTATCTGGTAAATTCAAGATATCAGGAGGGGGTAAGATTTTTGTTCCAGTAAGATTCGGTCCACTAGTGCCAAAGGGGAAATGTTATTGGCCCATTTCTCTGACATTTTAGGCCTGTCAGGATCCTCACTTGTAGGCAATATTCACAACTGCAAGCCTGCCAAGTTTCAGAACGTTTCACCAATCCACTGAGTTTTTAGAATTTTTAAAAGTTTTACCATAACTTTTTTTTAAAGTCACAAGAGGAGGTTCTGATAATTGAAGTCCTAACCAGCATGTGCCACAAGAGCCCAGTCAAACAGGGCCCTTGTTGGCTGAGAACAAAATGTGAGAAACAAAGATTAAAAGCTCAACCTATCTTCTCTCTCTCTCTCTCTCTCTCTTTCTCTCTCTCGCTCTCTCGCTCTCTTTCTCTTTTTCCAGATTTATTTGCCTCATGTGGGTGCTCTGTCTGCTGGTGGGGGGAGGGGGTTAAGGATGGAGGAGGCTGCTGGTGAAGAAAGTAGAGGAGGAGCCAGTGCTGCTAGGTATTACCTGTTGCACCTCAGACCTCGAACATACCCCCCCTCTAGATCACACACACAAGCAAGCTCTGTAAAATTCTTTTATTTAGAAGAAGTATAGTCCATAAGATGAAAAAGTGAATGCAAAAAGTAAGTCCAAAGGTAAAACTAGAAAAGTCCTTAAACTGGAGTAAATCCCAAAGAGCACAAATCCAGCGGCCGGAACAGGAACTTAGAGTCCAAAGCAAAATGCTGCAATGGTCAAACAGGAACGTATCTCCGCTGGACAAGCCGCTCCGGTGGCCAACTTGAACTTGGAACTTGAACAGAACTATCCAAGCCAAAGGTAGCTTCAGCTCTGGAGAGATCTTTCTCAGCCAGTCTCTTAAAGGAATCTATTTTCTGTGGGACCACTGAATTCCCCGACGCAAATTCCAATCCCTTCTTGAAGATCTGATACTAGCCCTTCTATCAAAATCCAACAGTTCGTTAGCAGGCCCAGGTGGACTCATATCTTGCTGAGAAAGCTCTTCCTCCCTATTTCCCGGGAGCTCAGCTGGCAGAGGAGTAAAGTTCCAGTGAGAGTCAAGGTTACTGGAGTTCTCCCTGGCTGTCTCAAAGCTGACTTCCATGGAATCTTCATTAACCCCTTCCTCGGGCCAATACCCATGCAACCAGTCACTATCCCAAGACAAATCCCCATCTGCAGAAATGTCCACTTCTGGCCATTCATCCTCCCCATCCTGGTCCTGATCCACTGGCACCACTGGTGTCT
This sequence comes from Anolis apletophallus, assembly GCA_030556195.1. Classification (NCBI taxonomy): domain Eukaryota; kingdom Metazoa; phylum Chordata; class Lepidosauria; order Squamata; family Anolidae; genus Anolis; species Anolis apletophallus. The sequence continues at coordinate 113,810,620 of JARBWK010000004.1, forward strand.
GTCTCTGACCACTAGGCTGGGGCATCACACTGCTAGGCTGGAACACCACATTACCTCTTGTCTGATTTGGGTGGCCACCTACATGCAGCAACCTCTACCTCAGGTAGAGTGCTTCTCAGCCCGATTGCTCCATTAGCCAAAAGATCCAGCTGCTTGTGATCTTTTCCGGTTAAGGCTTTGGCTGGGTCCTGCCCAATTTGTTTTCAGTGATCTAGCTGACGGATCAATGAATTTTCCCAAATCCTGATTGCCAAATGTAATTCTGCACATCCCTACAAAGTAAGGTGAGTCATGACTGCTAGCGTGGCCTCCACAGTGTTCCTGTACCTATGAAGACCAGTTTTATCATTGGGGAGAAGAGGATAGCCACCTTGAATATCAGACATGGTATTTAATAAATAGGCAACAAATTCTGATATGTGCTTAAAGGATTATCTATGATGAAATAACTGATCGCTGATTCATGCTGAAAACATTATTTATTCATGCAATTAAAAACAGTATCTATGGGCTCTATACACATTGCCACATGGGGAGAGAGAGCACTTTCTCCTCCTGGGACAATAAAATATTTGAGTTAGCACTTTCCATGGATGCATCATTTATGACATCATCTGTAGAATTGCCCCCCCCCCCCATGTCATGGACTCAGCACCAAAAGAAGCAAAAAAGCAGGGATGTATGTAAAAGAGCAATCTATGGTAAAATATATCAATCTAGAAGTTTATATAACCCGGATTAAACCAAGTATCCATAGATATGAGCAGTAAGAATCTATAAATGTGTGTGCTTAGTCAAAAGGATATCTACTTCCTTAATAAATAACCAAAATATGGCAATAAACAGTTTATATTCAATATTAGATATTCCAAAATCCATAAATATAATTTCACAACATCCACAAATAATCGCGGTTAAATACTGAGACACAGAGAGTCCACATAAATACCAATATTAACAGTCCTTACTCAAATACAATGGGAGATGCTCCAAAATAGTCCATATCCAGCGATGTTGATGGTAACCAATAAGTCTTTTGTAAATCCACACTTGGTGTAGCATATATTGAGTAGTTTGTAGGTTTCAAAGTTGTATCCAAACTGCGGTGGCAGAGCCACACTCACTAATTCCCATCTCTTCCGGGGAGGTGATCGCGGCGAAACAAATCCAACGGAGTTGATGGTAAACAATAATACTTTTGTAAATCCGCACTTAGTGTAATATGAACTGAGTAGTTTATAAGTTCCAAAATAAATCCAAGCCACGGTGGTGGAGCCACGATCGCTAAGTCCCGCCTCTTCCGGGGAAGTGATCACGGCGGAACAACGCGTACAAACAGGGATAAAAGTATCTAGAATATGGACTGCAAATCCCAAAATTTACTCAATCACAGATAGGTGGTCTGTCACGACTTGACCCTGCAGATTATATTATTAACACTCCTGGTAATTACTGCCACCAACCTAATCTGTGATCAGGATTTAATTTAATAACTAAGATGTTTAATTAGGCTTCCTTTACACCAAATCACCCCACTGTGAGGAAAACTGAAAAGACAGAAAGATGGAGGCTTGTGAAAGTTAATAAGAAAGGAATTTATTAACTATCAAACAGGCTAACAAATAGGCACAGATTGTATTAGTTCTTCAGTGAGGCAACAAGAGCGTACGGTTACAGAAAACGAATAGTTAATTATTAGCGTGATGGTTAACTGGATCTAAACAATGTGCTGGTGCGTAGTGGTTTCTATATAAAGGCTAGTGCTTCTTTAGATCTTAAATTCAGTTCCACAGACAGTACTAAGACGTGTCTCCCAACTCCCCAACTAATAATTAAACTAGAGGGTAGCTGATGTAACTAACTGGAACTTCTATACCATAGACAGTTCCCTGAGTCTTGTTAACAGTAGCTAATAACTAGATTAGCACCACAGTCTCAGAGCCCCACCTGTCTCTCTATCACAAGAGACGACAAGGTGATCTAACTGACTATTTCCAGTCAGTCCTTCTGGCTCTAAACTAAAGCATCACCACTGGAATCTCTCCTGACCCTAAAAGCTGTCAGTGCTAGGTCTTGGCCCCCGTGACTCTAAGGCCACACCCCCTTTCTCTGGCTCTGACCTTCTCCTGATGGCTGCTAGCTGAAACTCCCTTACTAAAATGGAGGCCAGCAATTTCCAAACAGGGATCCAGACTTCCAAGCAGGATTTGGCCTGCTTAGGATGGGTGAGTCCTTACATGGTCCCATTATATCCAAATCAAATGTATCTCTGTGGCAATGTTTGTAAATCCAATGATGAATGTAGCGAATGAGCCGAATATAGCGGATCAGTTCCGAAGGTGCTCCTGACATGCGCCTTTGGTGCAGCCCAATTCTTGTAGATGATGGTATCCAGAAAGACATGCCGACAGCTCAGTTTCCAAAATATAAATCAAAATCACAGATATAGGCACCTCAACACAATGTGCCTTAACAATAAGGTGAGCAGCCTGAGGAGCCTGGCACTTTGTCAGGTGCCTCTAGTAATGCTCCACCCACAGGGAGATATCCCAGGAGAAATCATAACACTCCCATATATTTCAAACAGAGAATTTTTCAGAAGGCCCCCAACAGCAAGGGGCCAACTTAATTGTAAACCTGTCGGATTTATATCTGTCTCCACAAACTATATGTACCTTAAATAAAGACCTCCTGATTTTATCTCCAAGATTGAAGATCTCCAAATTGAACCCAGTGATCTACTGGTCACTGCGGATGTTACATCACTATACACAAATGTACCATTGGAGGAAGCCAGAACTATTATTGCTGATGTGTTTGATGCCAGACCATCTAATCTGGATCCACCTACACATTTTTGGCTGGATCTTTTGGACTTTGTATTTGAGTACAACTATTTCAGTTTTGAAGGGGATTTTTATTTGCAAGTAGGGGGTGTGGCTCTGGGGTCATCAGTGACCCCATCAGTAGCCAATCTTTTTATGTCCAGTCTTGAGTCCATACACGTAACTCCGTTTGCTCAGTTCTTTGAGGACAAAGTCGCTTTAATCCATTCTGGCTTTGACACCATGTTAACGGCAGTCTCTTAGGATGTAACACGAGCACCTGCTTGTCCGGTTTTGATGGATTCGTTTCAATCTGTTCAGCTTGAGGATGTGGACAAGGTTCTTGGAGAGGCGAGAGCAACCACATGCAATCTAGACCCCTGCCCATCCTGGCTTGTAAAGGAAGCCAGGGGGCATTTGGCAGAGTGGGTAAAGGTGGAGGTTAATTATAAAACTTTTTAGAAAAAAATATCACTGGACCCCACGCAATACATCAACTATTGGCCAGTTTCCAATCTCCCCTATTTAGGCAAAGTCCTGGAATGTGTGGTTGCCTTGTAACTCCAGGAATTCTTTGTAGACACTGATTGTCTAGATCTGGCGCATGGTACCGAGACAGCCTTGGTCGCCTTAGTTGATGATCTACGCCGGGAGCTAGACAAGGGGGAATGTGTCCCTGTTGATTCTGCTGGACCTCTCATCAGCCTTCGATACCATTTACCACGGTATCCTTCTGTGACACCTCACAGGAATGGGCCTTGGCGGTACTGCCTTGCAGTGGTACCAGTCCTTCCTCGAGGGTCGCTCCCAGAAGGTGTTGTTAGGGGACTACTGCTCAGCCCCACAGCCATTGTACTGTGGGGTCCCGCAGGGCTCAATATTGTCCCTTATGTTATTTAACATATACATGAAGCCATTGGGGGAGATCATCCAGAGTTTCGGGGTGCGGTGTCATCTGTATGCAGATGATGTCCAACTCTGTCACTCCTTCCCACCCGCTACTAAGGAGGCTGTTCAAGTCCTGAACCAGTGCTTGGCTGCTGTAATGGACTGGATGAGGGCTAACAAATTGAAACTCAATCCAGACAAGACAGAGGTACTCCTAGTCAGTTGTAAGGCCAAACAGGGCATAGGGTTACAGCCTGTGCTTGACGGGGTTACACTCCCCCTGAAGGTGCAGGTTCGCAGCCTGAGAGGGATTCTGGACTTATTGCTGAGCCTGGGACCCCAGGTCTTAGCGGTGGCCGGGAGAGCTTTTGCACAGCTAAAGTTTGTGCATCAGCTGCGCCCATACCTTTGGAAGTCTGACTTGGCCACGGTAGTCCATGCTCTGTGTAATGAACGCTGGGAATATCCCTGCAAAGACGACAGCACACGGCGACTCGGTCCTACAAGATTTATTTCCAGGTATCAAAACCTGTGGGAGGAAAAGGATCTGAAAATACCATTTAACTCTACTATCCAAATCCTACTCTAACACCAAACAAAAGTCACAACCCCACTCTATGAAATATAAGGCAAAATGAGCCAACCTCAGCCTTTTTCCAGTTAAACACACACTGGGACAAAGCCTTGCTATACATTCCTCATACTAACCCGGAACTCCCCCACACTCAGATAACCAGACATCTCTCTTACAAATGCTCAGCTTGTTCAAGGCTAAACCCTATCTCTCTACTTCCTAAATTCTAAACAACCCCCATCCCTTCACTGCCATAGTAAAAGGGACTAACCTACAGAATCACACTTCCTATGCAACTATTCATCACTACAAATCCCAACAGTCCACTGCACAGGAACAAATCAACTGCGCATCTGTTGCCACACGACCAGGACTCCAAGCCTCATAACTCCCACAAACCTTCCACTGCCAAAAGCAGGAGGCACCAGAAACAAAACTACACAACCACATCTGTAACACACAACCAGGATTCTAAGCCCCATAACTCCCACAAACCTTCCACTGCCAAAAACAGGAGGCACCAGGGACAAAACTACACCCTTACATGTGACACAGGATCAACTCAACTGGGTCCAACAAATACCCCAAAAGAATCCCACTACCCTTACTGCCCTGGCAGAAGGCACTTGGGAAAACTACAACTTTCAACTCTTACATGCAACACAGGACCAATTCAACTGTGCTCAGCCAATACACACCAGAAACCCACTATCCTTACTGCCCTGGCAGAAGGCACTTGGGAAAACTACAACTTTCACCACTGCATTAGCAGGAGGTCTACAATCCATTATCAACAAGCAATACAAGGGCTACTAACTACCCTGTAACTTAACTCCTCTTGGCTCCCAGCCATGAAACCCAAGAAAACCATAAACTACTAACACCCTCAAAAGCCCATGACGCAGGGACAAAACACTACCAGAAACAACCTTTAACCATTCAGCAAGTACACAGGATTACTCAACTGTGTCAAGTACTCTATTAACAGAAATTTAATACCCTTGCCATCTTAGCAAAGGGCACACATCAATCTCCCATGCGACCAAACACAGCCATCCAAGTTATCTAACCACCACACACCTCCATAGAAAGAAACACCTACGTGAAATCCACACGTCCAACCCACAATCCTAGTACTTTATCCTTCTGAACGACTATAACACCCCCTCACATGGGGAAAAGCACCTAGGAAAACTACAATTCCCCACTCTAGCTTATCCTAACTCTCGCACATCCAGAAACCAATATAATCCTTACCCCGAACAACCATCTGGATCCAGCTAACCCTCCTCTCAAGGAAGGGAACACAAACTTCCACTCTGATTCTAAAGTCTATCCTCCCAAAGGAGAACTCCAACCCTTGAACGCAGGCATGTCCATCTGCGCATAAACAACACATTCACACCATAACTACCATAACTCAGAATCACCCTCCTCCTGGCCAATTCAACAGGAGGCAATACCATTACCAAATCAACTCCCAAAACCTATCCTCCACCAAACAACCTTCCTGCCGCAATTAACCTCATTGCAGATCCCAACAAGGCTGTACCTATTCCTCTAAACACTGGGACCAAAATCCCTAATACAACAGCAGAATACACATTCTAAATCTCATCCCCATCTAACATTTCTAACAATGGATGCAAATCTAAACATACCCCAATCATGTTACATTCTACAAAACACATGTAAACATAGCATCTACCTTAACCTTATGCAATACTACCCCCATCAACATGAATAATACTTTAAACAACATATCACCGTATCTATCCTTCCAGGGTCAATCTTACCATAAAATCATCTGATCACAATGCTTAGAGCAATACATTTAAGTGACTCCAACCTCCCCAGCTAAAACCATCCCAATTCTAAATCTCCGGGAACATTTTCCATACAAAGCATTTTACTCCATTGGAAGCATAATACAATCATGTTACTAATTTTTCCCAAAGTCAAAATTAATATGTGGGTTACTGGACAACTGGCCCACAGTTCATCCTCAAGCTTCAACAGTTCTCGAAGTTCAAGCCACTCCGATGATGTCACCCAAAGTTCAGTCATCAGAATCTTCTTTGGAGAAACATGTTCCAACATCCCCTGATTCCAACCACCCCCAGCAAGGACTCTTGAACGCCTCCTTCACCTGACACAAGCTCCAAACCGTTCTCTGAAGTCAAGGCATCTCTTCCTGCTGCTTCCATCCGCACGGCCGACTCCTTCTCTTCAGAGAGTTCACAAACTTGATGGGAATTCCCACTCACCTCCTCAAAACATAGGCACCATAACGTGGCAGACCAGGCAAGCGCAATTGAGACGCTTTGGAGGAGGGGGTCTTCTGTTTCTTCCCAGGCTTCTCCGGCTGAGAAGCCTTCTCTAAAATTTCAATCTCCTTGGAAGCCTCACACATCCAGGACGGGAGGTATCCTCCCGGCAAGGCATCTTCCTCCAGCTCCGACCCGTCTTCACCCTCAGCGACAGGGACTTCCAAACTACCAGTCAGTTGATTTCCCAACACCACTGGCAGCTTCCCTCAACTTCTGCAAGACAGTCATTGCCAGGAGCCTCTTCTCTGCAGCAACTTCCACTCTTTCAAGGGACAGCAAAATCACTCCCCACGCCAACAAACTTCCCACGGCCTCTGTAGTTAAAACAGTTTCGCTTTCTCCTTTACTGCAGGCCGGGACATCAAAGGGAAAACATTCCTCTGTCGCTTCTTTCTCCGGAGGCTTGACTTTCATCTCAGCAGAGCACTTTTCCGTATCTTCGGCCGTCCACACAAATTTCTCTGGTAAAACGGCTTCTGCAACTGGTTTAGGCCCACACACACTCCATGCCTCCGGCTGGACTTCTTTCCTTTCCGGAGCATCATCAAAACGTCCATCCCCTTCACCTGGAAGACACATCCATCCTTGAGACACATCAATTCTTGAGCCTACCGACTCTCTCTTGCAGAACATCCATTTCCTCCTGTAGCACACTCACATCATGCCGCCCACAATGAAGAGCTTTCTGCAATACTTGTAGCCTCCAACAGCACCACTGCAATTCCTGGACCACCTCACCTCTGGTCCATACAGGAAACTGAGCTCTCTCCTGCCCAGTCACCTCAGCCTTCATCCCATCTGATTCAGGCTCTGTGGCTCCTCTGCCACACTCTGCCAGGTCCTTCCAAACTGGCCTGTCCTTTGGCCCAGTCACCCTGGCTCCAACCATCTCCGGATCCTCTGCCAGGCGAGCGCTCCAACGCTCCTCTGGTTCTCTGGGTGCATCTTCCTCCTCCTTCTCCCAAGAAGGGGCACCATCCGACGATCCTTCCATCACCCAGTGAGGGAACAAGCCTTGCAGGATCCTTCTAGCCTGCTGCTGCTCCACCTCACTTGGGACCCACGAATCGTCCTCCTCCTCCTCATATTCCCAGTCGCTATCTTCACTGGAATAGTCCTCATCCGCATCTTCCCAAAACTCCTCGGGACTCACCCATTCCACTTCGGTAAAGGATGGCACTACGGATGGCATCTTACTGGATAAGCCCTCAATGAATTCCTCCACGACAGGCTTTCTGAGATCTGGCTTTTCTGTAATGAACGCTGGGAATATCCTGCAAAGACGACAGCACACGGCGACTCGGTCCTACAAGATTTATTTCAGGTATCAAAACCTGTGAAGCCAGCTCTGCCTCACAAGAAACAAAAACAGCTTATATACAGTCCCGCCTCCAACATCTGTCCATCATCCCAAAGACCCAACCCCCCTAGCATGCAATGCTTAGCAGAGGTTGCATCAGATCCAAATGATTCAGCAATCCCAGTAGTCCATTGGGGCATGACCTCAGGGGTCACAGAGTTAGTGTCATGAGTCCCATTGTCCAATGGATATTCAGTCATATCCTCCCTGAGTCAGCATACTACAAGGCAGTGCTTCTCATGTTGATGTGGTGTGGCTCAAGGTTCACTCCCTGCATTGCTTATGCCTCCAAGGTCGCACCTGGCCGGGATACCAGTGTTGAAAGGGTCTAAGATTAGAGCACTCTTCGCTCTAATTGACAGAACCTTACACTCTGGTTACATCCCGTATAGACTACTGCAACACTTTCTACGTGGGGTTGCCTTTGAAGACTGCCTGGAAGCTGCAATTAGTCCAAAGCTCGGCAGCCAGGTTAGTGATGGGAGTGGGGTACAGGGAGCGTACAACTCCCTTGCTGCACCAGCTCCACTGGCTGCCAATTAGCTTTCGAGCACAATTCAAAGTGCTGGTTTTAACCTACAAAAACAAACAAACACAGTGGGGTGAACTTGTGGAGAATAAAGGGCACTAAGGCTGATAGTCACAAACCAACAAAGAAACATACAATGTATAGAGTATCCGTGTGGAAATGGTTGGTCAATACCAATGTAATAATTCACTCGCACAATGCAATCAGTCCCCCATGCTACTGGGCCTGGCCGCAGTTGGGGAGGTGATACCAAGGTCTGCCCAAAAGGGATGATATCCCAAGGGACGGAACCAGCACAACATGAGGATGAAAGCCTATACCCCCAGTCAGTCAAGATCCAATAGCATCAAAAATAAACACCAGTGATCGTTATACAAGAGCTCTATCATATATAACAATACCCCCGCTACCTCTTGCTATCGGGGATTCCCCTGACCACGCCTACACTCCCCAGAGGCACGCCGCCACGCCGGGATTCCCTGCTTGACGTAATCAGGCCCCGACTCTGGGAGCCAGCAGCTGCCTCTGCCGGTCCCGCCCATCTGGGTGCACGTCATCATTGTGAGCGTCGCTGCGGCTTCTATTCGCCTGTGTGCATCTTCACGGAGCCGGATAGTCCCGCGTCATTGGACCCCGCCGCCAGCCAGCAGCCCGGGCAGGGTTCCGTGGAGCCGGCGCGGTCTCCCATGGCCGCGCCAAGCCACCGCCGCAACCCCACCTCGGCACGCTACACCCTTGGACCCGCTGGGGAACGCCACCTTGACGGCAGTGGGGCTTGAATGGGAATTTCCATCTTTCTTGAGTTGGGTTATTTTATGATCTGTTTGTTTTATGTTGGATTCTTTTTAACTACCTGAATAATTCTGTATTTGATGTATTATAATATTGTCATGTTTATTTTTAGGCTGAAGTCATCATCATCATCAATAAACCAGAGGATACTGATATCCAATAGGCCTGGTTGATAAAGAAAAAAAGGTTCAAAACTTGTTCTGGAAGTAGGGGTCGCTGGCGCTTTGAATCTGATAGACTTTCGAAATTTTTCATTAAAATTTCAAAATTCATTCAGATTAAATCTGAGATTTCAGAATTGCTTTGTTAATGGTGGACACGCATATTTAACCCAGTTTGGATGGGGATTTCTTCTCTTCTTCCCACGGAGGGAAGAAATCGGCATTAAACTAGCGTCAAATGAAAAAAACCAGACTCACCGCCAGTTCCCTCTCTGACAGCTGGCTCCATCCTCAGATGTGGAGGAAAGCCGCTCTCGGGGGCTTGGGAGCGGAGCCGGGGAAAGCACGCAACTGAAGTTGTGGAGGCGCCAGGTCCCGATCCATCACCTTCACAACTTCAGTCTCATGCTGTCCCCAGCTCCGCTCCCCAGCCCCTGAGAGCGGCTTTCCTCCACATCTGAGGATGGAACCAGCTGTCCGAGAAGGTGCTGGTGGTGAGTCTGTTTTTTTTGTTTGACGCAGTTTGATGCTGATTTCTTTCCGAAAATGGTGGCCATAGCTTTGAATTGGCAACTTCTCTTAGGGTTGCTTACATTGCTTCAAAACCGCTTCTAAAGTGATTTTAATATGAATATCCAGGGCTTTAACCTTTCATCCCAAGGTCCTTTGCACCTGCTTCCCCCATCATGTCTCCACTAGACGTGCTCAACTACAGCTTCCATCATCCCAACCTCTGCTAATATGCTTGGGGATAATGGAAACAGTAGTCAACATTTTTTGGACGTTAGGTTTTGGGAGGCTGGCATAACTCATAGATGAGAAGCCCAAAGTTGAGAAACATAAAAAGTACAATAAATGTATTGGCTTGCAAAGAAATTTTGGAGTGTAAATCTTTATCTTGCTTGCAAATGCAAAAATGGGAAAATGGCATTTTTCTTCTTCTTGCCAGTGAGGTGGCTAGAGACATCCCACATTTTGGCAAAAGTTCTCACATTTAACAAATTGTTTGTGTGCATGTTTTTGCAAATGGTGCAAATTTGGAACACTATGATAGTTATGTAAAACTAGAGTGAAATAACAATATGTGCCAAACTATAATAGCTGTGTAAAGATATTATGGTTCTTATGTAGCCTTTTAAAAATTAAAAATATTCATTGGGTTATTCCTTATTCTGCTCTTTTACTGTGTTGAGACAGTCTTTTGCAAGGATAAAAAGATTTTTTGCAGATATTTTTCAGATCCCTAAATCAGGGTACATTCTTGGAATGTTTGATAAATGCCATTCCTTTGTCACTGATATCAACTGATATACTCCTGTTCCAGTGTAGCACATTCTCATAAGAGTCATGTACATTTTACAGTGCACTATAGAGAATGTTTGACTTATAAATGATGGCTGATTCATGCTGAAAACATCCTGTATTGATGCCAATAAAAACAGTATCTATTTTTTTATTTTGCAAAAAATGTAACACTTGAAGATGTTAAAATTCAAACAGCTATCTCTACCAATTGAATAGTAGAGATCTAAAGCTTGCATCCATGCTGTTAGTTTAATTAAAAATTTACCCAAAGGAGAACAATATTCAACAGTATTCTCTCCAGAAGTTGTGTAGTAGATTGTTTGAGCACACCATAAGGTGTCCTGTTGTCTTGGGCTTTCATGCAGATTTCTTTTTCTGGCTGTTATGCTTCTGTCCTCATTTAAATGAAATTTATGTTAGCATTTGGATAGTGACTCCTTGATCTAAAATTATTTAGCTACTTGTACTCCCTTTATTTTATCAACTTTATACTTATTTATTATGCAGTGCTTTTGACACAAAATAAATAAATGGCCCTTGGCAGAAAAGAGGTTCCTCACCCTGGCTTAGGGCTTCCTTAAAGTTTCTTTCAACTGGACAATCTGGTGCTCATTAGTCTTTGCCAGTACTAAATAGCTCATTGCTGATGGTTCTGTGACAGGAAAAATCATGTGATGTGCGGGGCTTGATGAATGCAAGGTTAAAACTGCTGTAAGAAACATTAACAACCTTAGATATGCGGATGATACCACTTTGATGGCCAAAAGCGAGGAGGAGCTGAGGAGCCTCCTAATCAAGGTGAAAGAAGAAAGTGCAAAAGCTGGGTTGCAGCTAAACATAAAAAAAAACTATAGCAACAAGAATGATTGATAACTGGCAAATAGAATGAGTAAACATGGAGGCAGTGACAGACTTTGTATTTTTAGGTGCAAAGATTACTGCAGACTCAGACTGCAGCCAGAATTTTTATTTATTTATTTATTTCTTCGATTTTACACCACCACTCTCGCGGGCTCGGGGCAGTTTACAAGGAAGAATATAAATCAGCAACTAATGAAACAATGGTTAAAAGTTCAAACATCATTCAAAAGCCTGCCTGAATAAGTGGGTCTTGCATGCTCTGTGAAAGGTGCTTAGAGTCTCAGGCGGTAGAGCATTCCACAACACCAGGGCTATGATGGAGAATGCCCTTCACCTGGTTGCTGTTAGATGAAAAGATCTAATACTGGGGATGTCTAGAAGATTCAGGTCTTCTGACCGTAGTGATCTCGGGTAATTGTATGGGAACAGGTGATCCTTTAGATACACTGGCCCCAGACCATACAAGGCCTTAAAAGTAACAACTAGCATCTTTTTTTCCCCAGATAGATATTTATTATTTTCATTGTTTACATACATGGAAAGGGGGGGAACAATCAAGAAGATAGAAAAGTAGGAAACGACAACTAGCATCTTGAAAGTGATCCGGAATCCAATTGGTAACCAGTGCAGGTCCCGCAGTATAGGTGTTACATGACAACTTGCAGGCTTCCCTGCGAGAAGCCGGGCAGTGGCGTTCTGCACTAGTTTGAGTCTTCAGATCATGGTCAAGGGAAGGCCAATGTAAGGAGTGTTAAAGTAGTCAAGTCTTGAGATAACCGTGGCCTGGATCACTGAGGCTAGGTCATTCCAGGACAGATAGGGAGCCAGTCGCTTCACCTGACGCAGATGGAAAAACACGGTCCTGCTGACAGTGGAGATTTGGGCCTCCATTGACAGAGGGCCGCAATGGTTGAGCTGAAGGGCCCGATCCGTTTCGCTAGGGCTTTGTCAAGCGGCAATATTTAACAACGCAAAATGCTCAGTGTCACAGGAGTACAATATCAATCAAGGGTGTCATCCCACATAATTACATCCTGTGGACCCCCCTATTGCCTTTTTCCAAGACTCTTATGGTTTAGCCCATTGGGGCAAGAAGACTTATAGATATTATTGAACCTTCCTTTCAACTAATGCCTTGCTGTTCTGATGCTGGGAGCATCAGAGGACATTACTCTATCTCTTCCCTTTGACTTTTTACTTATTCTAAATAAACCATTTAACCTTTGCTGCTGTCAAGTGGTGTACTGAGGGGACCCAGACTTAAGGTGTGACAATAACAAGGGAGAGAGTATGGCTCCCTGAGGGACCCCACAGGATAGTGGGAATCCCTCTGGGGCCAACTCCCCCCTTTGCACTCACTGCTTCCATTGCGGAGGAAAGAGGACAACGAATTCAAGGCTGTCCCCCTCACTCCGGCCACAGCAAGGCGGTGCGTCAAAAGATAATAATTGACTGTATCAAACGCTTCTGTGAGGTCCAATAACACAAGCAGTGCCGATTCGCCTTGATCAAGCTGGCAATGCAGCTGGTCTGTGATGGAGACCAAAACCGTCTCCGTCCCGTGCCCCATATGGAAGCCAGACTGGAAGGGATCTAGTCCGGCTGTGTCATTTAGGAAAGTCTGCAACTGCTCCATTGCTGCCCTCTCAATCACCTTACCCAGGAATGAAAGATTCAAAACAGGTCGGTAATTGGAGTGAACCGAAGGATCTAACCCTGGTTTTTTCAGCAATTGAGAGACCACAGCCTCTTTTAACCCCTCTGAACTATAGTGTTGGAGGTAAATTCTGAGAGTGCCTTAGAGTGTGAGAAGATCCAACCAGTCCATACTTCAGGAAATAAAGCTCGACTGCTCACTGGAGGGAAGGATAGTAGAGGCAAAGATGAAGTATTTTGGCCACATAATGAGAAGACAGGAAAGCTTAGAGAAGACAATGATGTTGGGGAAAATGGAAGGAAAAAGGAAGAGAGGCTGACCAAGGGCAAGTTGGATGGATGGTATCCTTGAAGTGACTGGCATGACCCTGAAGGAGCTGGGGGAGGTGATGGCTAACAGAGCTCTGGTGTGGGTTAGTCCATGAGGTCACAAAGAGTCGGAACTGACTGAATGAATAAACAACAACATGAGGACATAGTTAAACATTTGTACAACATGTTTGCTCTGGGCACTGCAAAAGGAGGAAGAGAACAATGAACCTTGCAGTGCATCCAAAAGAACACATTTGGATAACCCTAATGGTATGCTAACCAAAGTTGTTAAAATATATTCTTTTTCAGAAAATTGGTTCATGACTGGTGATTTTGAATATATATTTCAGAGGACATTTCAAGCATAAATTCAGAACCTTTTCAACATTATTTTGCCTGACTTGGGCTTGTTTGTTTGTTTTACTCTTCTAATAATTAAATAGAATAAGGAATAGTTTCTAGATATTTTTGGGTGCACATTCACTCTTGCTTTTGTTTTGAGTAAAGCTTTGATTTCCAGTTTTGTCTTTTTGAGCATCCGAAACAGTAACAAATGCGTTTTGATTCACTTACAAATTATAAGAGAAGAGGCATGAAATTTTCCTAACCTTTCTTGCAGCTCTATAAATCACAAATAGACAAGAAAGTTAAGCACTGCTTCACTGGAAAACACAGCAGACAGATGTAGCACGCATTCCCTTCAAAATAATTCAGAACTAGTTTCAATTTATCAAATGCCTACTTTATCTGTCAAAACAATGTCCTTTCTCAACTAAAGGGCATTGTTTCTGCAGCAAAGGGGGGGGGGAAAGTTCTGATGCATTGTTATCTGCAAATGGATTGTGGAATAATGGAACAACAGGCAGTGTTTCAAAGGAAGAGATCAAAGGGCAAAATGCTTTGCAAATCTTGTGAAAATAAAGTTAGCCTAAAATGCTAATTTCAAATAAAGACATTTATCGTCCAGCTGTCTTTTTTCTTTACACTGATCAGTTTAAATGAATAAAAATAGGAAGTTTTTTTTATTTATTTTAAAAAATAGATATGGGGGAAACATAGAGATTTGTTCATTTTGATTCAGGAAACCTGTACTGCCAAGTAAAAGAACCAATACTGGGCTTCTATTTCTATGATCTGATGGAAGCTTGGGGAAAAATCTTTCCAGTTGCTTTATTTAAATCTGCCATTTATCTCTATGCAAACAGTAGTCTTTAATGAATCCATGTGGATAATGGTGATGTCAATATTGAGAGCATTCTATTTATGATGACACGTTAACATTCCAGATAATTATTTTTCATATAAGTTTCAGTTTCATTAATAGAAAAGGATTGGTGTGATCATGCTAATGTTAGGCAGTTTAAAATCTAATAGATTTATGTAGAAGAGTTCAATGAAATTACACACAGTGGATTTTAAAAAAAAGTTTTTAACGCATGCACCTTAGAGTAAAATGTTTTAGACCAGTGGTTTTCAACCTGTGGGTCCCCAGATGTTTTGGCCTTCAACTCCCAGAAATCTTAACACCTGGCAAACTGGCTGTGATTTCTGGGAGTTGTTAAGTCAGAACACCTGGGGACCCAGAGCTTGAGAACGACTATCCTAGCTAAAAATGGGAAAACTTTGGTCTCTAGTTGTTTTGGAGTGCAATCATCAGAAGTTCCAAACAGTATCATTAATGATGAAGTATCATGTGACTAATAGCCCAAAATATCTGAAGGACCAAAACATTTCCATTCTTGTCCTCAACCCAGTCTGGCTAGGATAAAAATGACAACTAAAGAAATGGTCATAAAAATAACGTTCCCCAGAATGAGCTTTTGGAAAAATATTGGGGCAATAATATGAAGGGACTAGCTCTGGATTGTGTGACTCGTGTAAATGGGTTCTTAGATTATAAATGACTGAATCTGGATAACCTGACCTGTACTGCAATGAGAGTCCAGGGTGGGCGTGTTAAATAAATGAATACATAAATAAAGATCCACTTCTTACGAGCATTTGAAAATCACTTCTTACACAGGTGCAAAATAATGTCATAAAATCTTAGAAAAACATCAGGGGGAAGTGTTACTCTCACCTCAAAATACATCTGAATATTACAAGCTTGACAGATTTGTATCCCCAAACAGCTAATTATAAACTTCAAAAATATCACTAATAAATACACACCAAGGTTTCACTGCTACTCAGAGCTGTCTGGAAGGAAATCTCATTAAAATCAGTGGCATTGATTTCAGAATAGGTACAGCAAACAAATTTGTTGGGTGTATATTTCCATAAGAAAATACTCATTCCCCATCATCTCTTTAGTGACAATAGGTATGGCAGTCCTTACATTTCTAAAGCTTGTGATATATTTGGATGGGCAAAGGTTCACATGATGCCATGTGCATAATTCAGATGTGTATACAACAACAAAATTATAGATTTGAAAAAATGCATGCCAGCATGCATTAGCCAAGAGGGAAATGATTACAAAATGTTTGTTATAAAAATGTGCATATATTGAAAGAACACAAAACACTCACAATCACACACACACACACACACACACACACACACACTTTGTTATGGAAAGAAAAAAATGTCTCATATCCAAATGAGGACCCAGAATGAAATGAGAAAGCAGTGAGATGCTTAGAAATACAAGACTCCTGTAAACTCTGCAATATTGTATATAAATCTAAGATGAAGCCAAAGGTTATGACCCTCTCACAATTAGCAATTAGCAAGTTTTCTAAAATGCTGGACTACTGCAAAATATGTGGGTTTTTAAAAAATGAAACATCTATATCATAAATCTTTATAGGTACTGAACTTAATTCATAATAACGCAATTAAAGATGTATGTTTTATTATTTTTACAAAGAAAATAATGTTAATACATGAAGTTAATGCCAGCATGTCAAATTGCCTGATGCAAACACATTCTCCAAATGTTAAATTAACTATGACATGAAATAGATATTTAATTGTTTTTTAAAAAAATAATCAGAAAGCAATATGGATATTAAGAGGAAATACTGAATGATTACAAGACTTGTATTTGTGACTTGTCAGTTTTGGAATGGGTTGTCATATATGTATGTATCCCAGCTAACAACTAAAATGTCAGTGAAGTTCTTTTACACCTTTTCAAGAGTTTGCTTAACTTTTAACTCTGCTTAAATTTCTGCCATGAGCATATGGTGTTATACTTTCTTTATCATGCAAATTAATTGGTAAACATCAGGGCTCTTTGACAACAGATTAAAATATTTGCAGCCATCTCAGAAGAGCACAAGTCACTAAGGGCAAATCTACACTGACCACTTAAGATGAAGTGCATTGGAATCGGCTCCACAAGGAACAAGCTAAGCACAGAGCTTAATGTGGCCTTGACCCACTGTAGTTGGAACAAAAGGTGGCAGTGGCAGGCACAAGGCCCAGATGAAGGGAGGGGGTGCAACTTACGAGAGAGGCAAGGGCGGAGGCCTCAAATGGCAGAGGCAGTCAATGCAGGTCCTGAGGAAAAGCCAAAGTCAGAATCCAGCAGCAGTAGGGGGTCAGTTGCATAGCCCAGATGCAGGGGAGAGAGTATGGCTTTGATAAAGACCCGAATTGAAGAGACCTGTCAGCCCCCTGATAAAGTGGGTTATAGGTGTAGGGTACATGGTCCAATGAGGAGACTAGGGTTGCCATATTTTGATGGCTGAAATAAGGGACATTTACGGGATTTTTCGCAAAAATAAGGGACACTTAATAAAAACTTGAAAATCAAACGTTAGGTATAAATACTTTTATTAACAGAATAAGACAATGATTGAAATTCACAAAAGAAACTGACACCCTCTTAACAGTATATAGTATGTTTCGCATGTTTTGTCATGCGGAAAAAACATAATTAGAACTACCTTATTTACTCCATTTGTATTTAGTACTTGACTTTGCAGACTTTAAAAGTGCACTGTCTAATTTTATCATGCCATGGAACTCTCTACAAGACATGTTCATGTTTGTAGTAACTAGTAGTTCACTTTTAATCAGATCTACTGAACACCTGTTTCTAGTGTCTGACCACTTGTTAGACATTAGGGAGAAAATGCGTTCAACAAATGCATTTGACCCAGGAACACTCGTGACAAAAGACACAAGTTTTTCTAATTCTATTAATTTCTGTTGTCCTTTATGCCTATTAAAGACTGCCAACCACTTGTTTGCGGCATCTTCTGTACTCTCCAAAATACTGGCAGGAATGTTCCCAACAAGACAGTACTCTTCATACAGTTCTTCCATATCAATTATTTCTGTTAGTTGGAGGGATTTCACTGCTTCTGTTTAAACCAAAAACTTGTAGCTTCGCTGCAACATTCTCCTCAGAAATCGTACCTTTTTTGAAGGTAGTTTAAGGCTTCTTGATAGAACTCCATAAAACTTCTCTCAGTTTGATTCTTTCTGAAGAAGATAGAGCTTCCATGGCATTCTTAGCTGCAATTCCAAAGAATTGGTCTTCTTTCCTTTGTTCCAGTTTTCTCTTCAGTAAGGACATTGCTTCTACATAATACACATAATGCAAACAAAGATAGTTAAAATACTATCTTAGTCTGCATTAGTAGAAATGTAGTCTACAGGACAAGCAGGGGCGGCCTCACCTCTCCCGGGGTAGGCAAACCTTATTTTGCGCCCTCCCGGTGGCTCCTGGACACCAGATGCGCGCTGGCGTCCCGCGCGGCCCCACGAGTGCGTCCCGTCATCATATATGATCATATATGACTTCAGGTCCTTGTAAACAGTCAGGGGCCAGTTCCAAGTTGGAACTGGCCATAACAGTATACATGGTCATCTTGTGTTCACTAGTCTTGAGAGGTCTGGGGAGGCAGGATGGCATTATCCACCCCCTCCTATTTTTCTTGTCATAGTCTTCTCTGGGTGCAACATGAGTTCTGCCAGTCACTTGTTGCTTGTACTGATGTTGGCCAGGGTGATGGGGTGATCCCCTCCCTCCTCCTTCATTGCGCTGTCACCCAATCTATTGTCACTACAGTGAAGAGTGACTTGCAGGACTTGTGTTGTTCCTATAACCACAGCAAGTAGAATAGAAGGGGATGGTAAGAGCGGTTACCTGGTGGTGTCAAATGAGATTTGGTGCTGCTAGCCAGTCAGGACTTTCCCTATCTCTACAGCCTAAGTAACCCATGTTGAATTCCAATAAAGTATCCATTATCTGGATTTCCAATATGTGAAATACTCCAAAATTATCCATGGGTCATTGACAATTTTGCTTTCTGATGGTTAAATGTATAAAAAGTTTGTTGCATTTACAAAAAATTAAATATGTTTTGAAAGATTACCTTCAGGGTATGTGATTAAACCGCATATGAAACATAAATAAAATCCATGCTGAGAGTTGTGTTGTATCTCCAAGATATCTAATTATTAGGCATGAGAAAAAAGTTATGAAAATTAAATGATTCGGAAGAAATTCATAAGAAATGCTACTTTTGAGTATTTCCGCATCTGGAACGCCAATCAGGAAGTGGACTTTCTTTATAGAACTTCGGGGGCCAGGATTTTCTTAAGTATCATTATTAGGTCGTAAGGGGGGGCACCCTCCTTCTCTCTCACCACCCTCCCGCCTCCCTTGCCAATAAGTATTATGGCAAGGCAAGCCCTAAACTCGTTCCTTCTTTCGGCGGGAAGCCTGGAAAAATGTAAACAGAGAGGTTTACTCAGAAGTAAATCTGCAAAGGAATTAAACAGAGAGGTTTACTCATGAGTAAATCCACAAAGGAGGGCACTTTGGATGAAGTGCCCTCCATTGTGGAATAACTTCTGAGTAAACCTCTCTGTTTACATTTTTCCAGGCTTCCCTGCCCCTCCTGCCTGCCACGATCTAAAGCATCAAAGAGTATTGGGGTAGTTGCACACAACACGTGAGAAACCAACCTAATGTATAATAGAATGAATGCTAACTTATAGAGTAAGTGCCTAATATTATAAGTAATCCAACTGGTCATATACCTACATTCCATGCACATGCAATAATCCAGCAGTAATAACAATGGGTATAAGAAGAGGTAAAATTCAAACCGAAGTATTCTGACTGTGGTCCCTCCTCAAGCAGTGCAAACTGCAAACGGCTCTTCTCTATGAGCCCGGGAGGCTGCCTCCCGGGAAAAGCCAAAAGCCCGGGCACAGCGTTTGCTGCCTGGGTGCACATACATATTCTTGGGGGATTTGCTGCAGAATCCCGGGCTCATAGAGAAGAGCCCGTTTGCACCGCTTGAGGAGGGACCAGTCAGAATACTTCGGTTTGAATTTTACCTCTTCTTATACCCATTGTTATTACTGCGGTATTATTGCATGTGCATGGAATGTAGGTATTGATTGATTGATTGATTGATTGATTGATTTTATTATTTATGAGTCGCCCTCCACGTCAGTGCTCCGGGCGACTTACACATAAAACACATAAAAGAGTTCAATAGTTAAAAGCTAAAAGAATAGGAAGATTAATTAAAATAGTTCCAGTAACTCAGGCCAAGTCTGGAGGGTGTCCTTAGCCGTAAGCCTTTCGGAAGAGCCTGGTCTACAGTGCGGTCAGGAACTTGGGCATGTCCCGGATGGCTCTCTGATCCGCCGGCATCAAGTTCCAAAGAACAGGGGCCGCAATGGAAAAGGCTCTCCATCTCGTGGTGTCGAGGCGGGCCTCACTCACACCTGGGATGCGGAGAAGGTCCCTGTTTCCTGAACGCGGCGACCTTAAATGAGCTGGTTCGGACAAGCAGTCTTTTAAATAAGCTGGGCCGGCGCCATGGAGGGCCTTAAAGGTAGCGACAAGATCTTGTGGATGGCTCTGAGCTCAACTGGCAGCCAGTGCAGGCGCTGTAGAGATGGCGCGATATGGCATCTCAGTGGTGTCCCGGTGAGGAGTCTGGCGGCTGCATTCTGCACTAGCTGGATTTTACGAGTGGTTGACTGCGGCAACCCCACGTACAAGGCATTACAATAGTCCAGCCGTGATGTCACTGTGGCATGGACCAACGTAGCCAGCGCATCTGATGGAAGGTAAGGTGCCAGTTGACGTGCCTGGCGTAGGTGGAAGAAAGCTCCCTTATTTGTCACAGCAACCTGGGCCTCCAGTGAGAGTCTCGAGTCTAGTATCACACCGAGACTCTTCACCGACGGGCCGGGATCAGCGGCTCTCCCTCAAAGAGAGGCAGCGGAATGAGTGGCTCTGGGCGTCCCGGCCATAGAATCTCAGTCTTTGATGGATTGATCTTGAGTTTGTTTGAGCGGAGCCATCTGGTCACTGCCTCTAGTCCTTGTCTGAAATTCTCAGGCACCGATGTTACGCCTGGCTCAAGCTTCAGCAGAAGCTGGGTGTCATCTGCATATTGGTAGCACCCAAATCCAAAACTTCTGGCTATGCTTGCCAAGGGTTGGACGTAGATGTTAAAAAGCGTTGGTGACAAAATGGCGCCTTGGGGGACTCCACAGTCCAGGGTGGATTTCTTGGACACTTGGCCTCGCCACTCAACACGCTGCGAACGGCCCCGCAGGAAGGAATTGAACCAGGCCAAAGCTGTGCCTTGAATCCCAATGGCTGATAGTCGCCGCAACAGCAAGTCATGGTCCACCGTGTCGAACGCCGCGGTGAGGTCAAGCAGCACCAGGATAGCCGAACCTCCCTTCTCCAATTGGCGGCGGATGTCGTCCGTAATGGCCACCAGGACCGCCTCGGTCCCGTGTCCGGCGCGGAAACCCGGTTGGCAGGTATATGACCAGTTGGATTACTTATAATATTTAGGCACTTACTCTATAAGTTAGCATTCATTCTATTATACATTAGGTTGGTTTCTCACAGGATCTAAAGCGTGCCAAGCCTTGATGCGCTTTAGATCCTGGCAGGGGAGGAGGAGTGGACGGCTCTCCCTGCCCCTTCTGCCTGCCAGGTTCTAAAGCCTTGAAGAGGCTTCATGACGGGCCAACTTCAACCCTCCAGGTGTTTTGGACTTCAACTCCCACCATTCCTCACAGCCTCAGGCCTCTTCCTTTTCCTCTCAGCCTGGGCAAACTTGGGCCCTTGCTCCCTCAGGATCGGGGTGAGAGAGAGGCAACGAGGAGCGGGGGCTCCTCCTCTTTTTTTTGCTGCTTCCAAGAATAGAATACCCCCCCCTCTCCCCCCCTCCTTCCTATTTGGAGAGTCCCATCTAGAATTCAGTGTGATTTATTCAAGTTTTGGCCTACAACTCCCAGAAATCCCAGCCAATTTACCAGCTGTTAGGATTTCTGCGAGTTGCAGGCCAAAACCATCTGGAATGCGCATGCGCTGGCATACGAACTACTAACGAATTTTGTTAGTAATTACGTTACATTTTAGAATTTTTTGGAATTTTTTTGTAAGTCTTTCTATTACTAATAAAAAAAACCCCTCATTAGATTTTCGATTCCCTATTTTTGGGTTCTAAATCATGCCTATGTGCAGATATGGAAATACAGGTATTCCAATCCCCACTCCCCAAATCTTGAATCCAAAACATGTATTGGAAAATATGATTAAAAGACAGATACATATAAATACATAAGTACATTAAAATACAGTTTGCCATGTGTTGGGTAGTTTTCTTCTTTGGAAAATGTT
The DNA here is from genome assembly GCA_030556195.1 of Anolis apletophallus. NCBI lineage: Eukaryota > Metazoa > Chordata > Lepidosauria > Squamata > Anolidae > Anolis > Anolis apletophallus. The sequence continues at coordinate 113,832,839 of JARBWK010000004.1, forward strand.
TTGGCATTTGAAATAGAAAATAAGAATAGTACTCCTTTCATGAGCACATGTTTTAGTCTCAAATGTGTGGGGTGCACATCTTGATATACTGACATTGCTACATGTACAGCACTAGTATTCAATAACACTATGCAACATGACTTTTGTTACTTGTTATAAATGTCATTTCTTAATTGGTTCTATCATAAAAACATGGATTTTTTTTATTAAACTACAAAAATTTGTTTTTGTGGGACACCCTGCAGCACATTTTGTTATAGTTTTTCAACGAATATCTACTAGAGCCTCAACTAATTCTGAATAGTTTGTGGCAGCCACAAAAATGTCGTTTCTGGAGTATAACAACCAAGTTCAATGTAAATACCACACAATTAAACAGATAATATCACTTTCAAACAAGGAACAGATTTTTGTTTTCAAATTTTGTTACAAAATGGTGGCAAATTGAACACATATATATTTCTGGTACTTCAAAACAAATAAACCCACAATTACTTAGAGGCCATATACATGTGCCACAAATAGCAATGCTTCAGTGCCACCAAAGTCCACATGGCCAGCTTCCAAGAAGTCTCTGTGACTCAGCTGCATGGCGCCAGCTAACCCACTGGCTGGGTAGTGTCTTCACAGCCCAGTGCACCTGGATCCTGCTCGGTTCTGCTGTACTGCCACCCATACCTTCCCACCATACTTCTCGGCATAGAAACAACCACTGGGCAAAAAACTGATAGTGACAACTCGACTGGACAATGATTTTGTAATTGAATTGCAGAGTTTCTTTGTTTTTTAAAATGTTTTATTGATGTTAATATGTAATTTGAATCTTTTAGCTATGTTTTAAATGTTTTGATCTGCTTTTATTGTTACGGCATCGAATTGTGCCGTTTTGTAAACTGCCATGAGTCACCCTAGGGCTGAGAATGGCAGTATAGAAATATAGTAAATAAATAAATGATAGTGGTTGTTGCTTGACTCTTGTAGCAACATTAGCTGGAGTGATGATGTGACAGAAGAGAGGAGAGGGAAGTGGAGGGAAGGAGGATTTCTCCCTCCTTTCCTCCTTCCATTCTCTAATTACTTAATTCTCTGGTTATTGTCACAACAGGAACTGAAGGGTGACAAGCACAGGTTTTGTGCCTGGTGGATACCAGTATGCCTAAAATGACAGGGGAAGATAATAATAATAATAATAATAGCAAAGACTCTGGCATAAGCCAATAAATGTGGTCCCAATGGTGATCGGCACACTGGGTGCAGTGCCTAAAGACCTTGGCCTGCACGCTGAGAAAATTACCATCTGTCAGCTGCAAAAGGCCACACTACTGAGATCTGCATGCATTATTCGCTGATACATCACACAGTCCTACACACTTGGGAAGTGTTTCAATCACAAGAGAGAAAAAATAAAATGCAATGGATATCTGGAGAAAGGCTCCGATAAGTCAGATTATTTATCTTGCTTCTGAAGCTGAAATTGGTGTATAATGCTGAAATATCCTATGGTTTGCTTTGTTTTAACTTATTTATTAAATTTGTCACAAAATTTCTATTCATCACATTTTGTGGCTATTTCACAGGCCTCACCCAAACACACCTAATACCCCAAAAGTTACATTGTTCTCAGTTTTTATTTAATAAGTATTAAGGGGATCAAAAACATAAAACAATAAACTATGGTGTTAATATACAATGTCACAAAGCAACAACTTTTGGCATAAACAAAGTCAACTGAGAGAAAAACAGTTTCACATTATATATATATAACCTATATATATATAGAGCAATGGGTGTGAGCAATGGGTTACTGTTTATAATTTTAAAATTACAGATTACAATTAGCCCAGGAAAATGTTTGCACAAAAGAGCTTCACCTGGGCAATTTTATGTCACAGGACAATCTATCTATTCCAAGTTTTAAATTAAACAACAAAGAAGACATCCAAAGTGCAGAATCTTATACCTTGGAGAACCCCTTTAAGGTTTGGACTAAAATCCAGAGTGGATTCACCACCTTCCTGAGACGAGAGCCAGCAACCATTATTACCCCATGCCTTGAAATGACCAGAAAGAAGATGGCAGTCAAGCATCTCTGATAACAAATTCTTATTATTGTTATCAGTTAATTATTTACATGGCATAATCAAAGTTACATTAAACCAATATTTATTTGTGGAATGCAATGACACAGGTATCTGAAATAACCACAATACTTCATAATTAATATTTTGCTCATACCTCCAAAGAGTACACATATCTTTAAATGATTATCATATCTATTTGGGCAGAGTCATTTTAAAAGATTTTAATGAAGAATAGTGACAGGGTTATTTATATTTTTTTGAAAGAGATTAGGTTAATCTTTCCCAAAATGATAATTCAAGAAGACTAAAGTCAGCAATAAAATCATGCCACCAGAGCAGCATAACAGTTGTCAATATCAGTTTGCAGTGATTCACGTTAAACTGTTTTGATCATCTCAATGACATTCCCTCGAGTTTTGAATGAAACCTAGGGTACTATTAAATCATAACTCTCTGAGAAATTAATTTGAAATGGCCACATTATGTGCAGCTTCCATTGAAACTGCTCCCTCTAGCCAACCATAGGCCATTTCTCAAGATCGCTTCCATCGGCAGTTAACCAGTTTTAAAAGTCTGCGATCTAGTTTAAACCATTAGGGACTTGGATCAGTTATAAATCTAAATAAAAGAATAAAATGAATAATTGTACACTTGTGTTTTTGAAATTGTATTAAAGGCAGCTGAATTCACATAAAACTGAACTTATTTCTGTGGCATAATGAAACAGATTCAGAAAGTTCAAAGTTTTGTCTTCCACAAAGAGAAACTACAGTGTCATTTATCTCTCAGTATCAGCTCACAGAATCCATCTCATCCCAACATAACTATTCACTTTTGGCTCTCAAGCTGTAACCCTATCAGGGATAATTATGAGCCCTGCGGGATCCCACAGCCCACAGGGTTGAGCAGGACTCCCCCAACACTACCTTCTGGAGATGACCTGAGAGGAAGGACTGGAACCACTGCGGAACAGTGCCTCCAAGGCCCATCCCTTCCAGGTGTTCCAAAAGGATACCATGGTTGATGGTATTGAATGCTGCTGAGAGGTCTAGTGGGGCCATAGCAGGGTCACACTCCCCCTGTCCAGTTCCCACCCAAAGAGAATCTACTAAGGTGACCAAAGCTGTTTCCTTCCCTTGACCCAACCTGAAGCCAAATTGAAATGGAGCTAGAAAATGGTTATACAATACTATCAATGCTTTTGCATGTTTTAAGCAGTGCTCTTAAACTGATACTGTAATTCCCAAAAGGATATTTATTTCCCTTTTACAAATGTGGGATTGTGGCTCAGGGCTCTTATAGACAGCAGAAAATGCACAGGGAACTGGAATTTAAAATTCTGGTTCATTGCACATCTTCAGCCCACACAGGAGCCCAAAATCTTGTATTTTTGGCAAGGGGGTGGCTACAGTCCCTCCTGTGCAAAACAAACATCTGCATGGTGGATGGGGGATGGCCACCCCCACCCTTCGTCTCCCTCTTTTCTGCCTTTAAAACAGTTGCAAACTAAAAATTACTGGGACAGGAAGCTTCTCAGGACTCTCTGGCCCCTGAAAATGACCCATAAAGCTTTTGAGGTAGAATACCCCACTCCCATCTAAAAAATCCAGTTGCATCATTTTCAGGCACAATGGAGCCCGGAGAAGCCTCCAGCCTTGGTAACATTATGTTTTCTATTGTTTTAAGGTCAGGAAAGGGGGCAAGGGAGAGGAGGATGGTATTGACATCTGTCCCCCATTGAGTGCTTGAGCCCGCAGAGGCAGAATGGCTTTGCATATTGCCCCGGTATCATGGCAGTCTCCACATCTGCAAAGGTGTGGACCTCATTGAAAGGTCCTGATATTTGCAAGTGTTTTTTTTGACCCGGGGAAAACCTGAAAATCCAGGTTTACTCTGTTTTGATACCTCAGACTAACCCAGGAAAAAAACTTTTGGACCTATGCAGATGGACCCTGAGAGTGAAAGTCTTGACCACATCTAGTGATTTTGTCCACATTCCTTTTTTTAACAGTACAGTCTTTTGATGTGCACTTTTTAGTATATCCGACTTTTGGTACCAAATCAACTGAACTCACCTATATTTAGAAAGGACAGTAGTGAACTGTTAGCTATGATGCTGAGGAGTTTGATAGGCATCCATCCAGTATTAGCATGAATGAGAACAACTGTAGTGGACAATTCTAATTTAATTCCTGAAAGACTAATGGGATTTGATAGGAAAGTAGCATCTCAGCTGGGACATAATAATTAATGAATCCAATTTCTTTCATTAGAGCATGCTATGTTTTCAGTTCCATTCATTGCCATTAAAAAAAGATTGTCTCATCACAATTGTTTAAATAGAGATCTTCCGAATGCCAAATCTTACCTGTTTCTTATTACGTATGCATTAGTCAAGTAGCCTAAAATGACAGCTCACTATTACCAGCCCACATACTCTAAAGTTAAAAAATATCTACTCCATGGAATGAATCTATACATTCATACGACATTTTGCATATACATTGTGCCTGCTATAAATATTTTATATCAACAGTTAGTTCTCAAAGTAACTCCTTAAATTTCAGTGGATGTTTGCAAGTGAACAAATGCAGCATATCTAAACATAATTATTAAATAATACTTAAATAATTGCTCATTAGTTTTCACATATTTTTTAAATTTGTTAGCTCCACCAAGTATTATCTACTGATAGAACAATATTACATAAAATAAGTAGTTGAGGCAACTTGACACTATTAGGAATCATTTTCAAAATATGCAAATAGACTGTCTGTGTGTAGCCACTGAACATCTGTTCTTTATTTTGAAAATGATCTATGCAGTCAGATTACTTCATCCGTTATCTTTCTTGTAATCCTGCTCTATTAGTAGATAATCCTAAATGAATTTAATAGGTCAGACATTAATTAATCAAAGCTGTTTTATTTTAATCCTGACCTCCTTCATGACAGCATACATAGGCCTAAATGTAGTTGTTAACTTCATTTACAGTAGACCCATTGAATCAGTGGAACTTACTTTTCAAATCCTGGGAGTATAAATCTTCTACTTATTTTATTCTTACATGTAAGAATGAATCATTTCAGGATCCCCCCCCCCCCTGCTTTGTGATAATATGAAGTTTTCTGTACATTTTAAAGAATCTTGGGAATTTGTTCACAAGCATTTATTTACTATTTATTTATTTACAAGATTCATATCCCACCCTCGTCGACCCTGAAGGGGACTCAAGGTGACTTTCACATTCACAGACAACCTTAGATATGCAGATGATACCACTTTGATGGCTGAAAGTAAGGAGGAGCTGAGGAACCTTCTAACCAAGGTGGAAGAAGAAAGTGCAAAAGCTGGGTTGCAGTTAAACATAAAGAGTATAGCAACCAGACTGATTGATAACTGGCAAATAGAGGGAGAAAACGTGGAGGCAGTGACAGACTGTATCTCTAGATGCAAATATTACTGCAGACACAAACTGCAGCCAGGAAATCAAAAGATGTTTACTTCTTGGGAAGAGAGCAATGAACAATCTCAATAAAATAGTGAAGAGTAGAGACATCACACTGGCAATGAAAATCCACATAGTTAAAGCAATGATATTCCCCGTAGTAACCTATGGATATGAGAACTGGACCATAAGGAAGGCTGAGCAAGGGAAGAAATATGCTTTTGAACTGAGGTGTTGGAAGAATATTCGGAGAGTGCCTTGGACCGCAAGAAGATCAAACCAGTCCATACTCCAGGAAATAATGCCCGGCTGCTCACTAGAGTGAAGGATATTAGAGGCAAAGATGAAGTACTTTGGTCACATAAAGAGAAGACAGGAAAGCTTGGAGAAGATAATGATGCTGGGGAAAATAGAAAGAAAAAGAAAGCGGGGCCAACCGAGGACAAGATGGATGGATGGTATCCTTGAAGTGTATGGCTTGAACTTGAAAGAGCTGAGGGTGGCCACGGCTGATAGGGAGCTTTGTGTAGGTTGGTCCATGAGGTCACAAAGATTGTAAGCAACTGAACAAATAAATAACAACAACATCCATTTGTGCTAGAATATTTCTGCTTCTGGTTTTTGGTTTTTCTGTGCAGAAAACATGTTTCCAGTGCAAAAAACAGTATCTTTGTAAAGATAATAATGTAATTTGCAGTCAATAATGCAATAATTATGTGAAAAAATACTGCTCTTTGTGCTGAAAATACATTTACTGCCCTCAATGGCTTTCTAGCCAGAAAAACCACTTATATATTGTTTTCAAATGAAGTCCTAAAGTGTAAATGATCTCATAGGTACACTCAATACTGCTTTCTCTGATGGGGACGAGGGACAGGACTTTCTCGGTGGTGACCCTCGGCCTATGGAACTCGCTCCCCAGTGAAATCAGATTGACATCCTTCCTCCTTTCTTTCAGAAAGAAACTAAAGATGTGGCTGTGGAACCAGGTGTTTGGTCAATTAATATAATGGCACTGAACACTGAAACTGATCTTGTGATTGTTGAAATAGAAAAGGCTTTTTGGATTGTGCAGATAATGTTGTTTAACTAATGTTGTTTTAAATTGTGATATGTGTATGTTTTTATCTTTTATTATACTGTATTTTACTACGGCATCAAATTGCTGCCATGTTAGCACTCTGAGTCCCCCTGAGGGGGTGAGAAGAGCAGGGTAGAAATGACGTAAATAAATAAATAAATACTCTACAGGAAATATATTTTCTTTCAGAAATATTGTTTTCTGTTCAAAAAACTTTTTTCTTCAAATAAAATGCAATTTTTCAAGACATTCTTTTTCAAAACAGCAATTTTGATGCTTTGTCAGATTCAAATTATTCATAAGGATTTGCACGTATAATGAAAAGAACTATACCTCTGCCTAAGTCCAGCTGCCCTGTATTTGGTAAGCCAACTACCTATTCTTCTACATGTAGGAATCAGAGCCATTGCATAGCCACTGCAGTGGCTCTGATTCCATTAAAAATATGTTTGACTACTGTAACTACAGCAATCTGTGTAATCACACAACACTCTTTTGCTGGATGTGTGCTTCTAGCCTTCTAATTCCTTATATATCCATTTTAACAACTTGTTAGTATGAGCCAAGTGAGCATCCATTGAAGCACATGACCAGACATTTGTGAGTAGGCTCTTTCCTAGCAATTTTTGCTTAGCCCTAGATACTACCCTGCACACATGCTTTGGTCACATTTGTGACTGGTACAGGTGGTTGCCTGCAGAAACATAGTTCGTTCTTTCATGACTCCTTCCTCCAAACACCACCTGAGTGATGTGAGATCTAGTCATGGAAAACGGCTCATGTCAGGCACCATTAACTTATTAATCATGCTTGAGATTCTGGGGATCTGTGTGCAAGAACTAACACAATGTAAATAAAACAGAAAACCTGGAGAATCTACAGAATGGAATTGTAATCTATATTGTTCTGATGACTTACAATCAGACAGCAGTATGTGTCTTCATACTGCATGATACGTGGTGAACAAATCCTAAAAGAATTATGAATAAGTTCCTTACTTCTGTGCATGTATTACATTATAATGCTTACTATACTTTGCAAATCTTAAAATAGGCATTTACTATGCTAAATGTTTTTATATATATATATATATATATATATATATATATACACACACACACACACACTTAAAATGTGCTATAATAATGTTATGACACCACACTCTTGCTAAGTAAGAAACTTTATCAGAAAAATATCATAAACATGCTGTATCACAAAAGATGTGATGTCCCTTGCACTGTTAAGAGCCATTTTCCATGTAAGTTTCTATGTAGTGCTAATTCCCGTGTACCTTTTATTGCAGTTTGAAGGCAGCTTCAAAGTGCAGTGGCTATGCAATGCATGCCTTTCAAGCATGCTGCAGTGTGCTTTAAGGTCTTTAAACCAAGATACACAGAGTCAGGGGGAAATCTGAAAGAAAGATCTGAATTGCATCAGTTCATTCTGCAATGTAAACCCCACTGAAAGGCAAAATTGACTGTGCAGAAGATGAATCGCTGTGTGGACAAACAAAGTACTGATGCACACATGGACAAATGTATATGGCTGTTATATTATTAGGTATTATCAATTGTGCAATCTACATCAAAATGGCACCCTTGGGCAGGGAGGATGTTAAAAAAAGATTGAATGTGTATGGAGGCACTGGCAGTGTATTAATGAATATCTTGCCTTGGAAATCCATACATTTACAAAGCTTGCTGCCTATTTTGGTGAAAAATTCAAAGAAAATCACATGTATAAAGCATTCGTGACAAAAAGAACAAAGTCACACAAACTGATTTGGGACTACAATAGAATGAGAAAAATGATGGGATTCTAAGGGCGCATCCAGGAGACAGCTTTCAAAAACAAGTTCCTGTGCTTTTACCTGGGGCGTCCAAATGACATCTGAGGTGAACGCAAATTAATTAGGCTCAAAGCAGGAAAACCGTGCTTTGTGCACAATTAATTAAGTACTGGATTAGACCTAGGACTTCCTGAAAGTATGGCTATTGTCTGGACTGCCCCTTCTGAAGTCCTGGGATTAGACCTGGATCTTCCTGCAATCCAGTATAGCTACTGTCTAGACTGCCCCCTTACATTCTCACATTTTCTGGGTTCCATGAGACCAGAAAGCCCAGAGGGCTATAACCCCCCCCCCACCCCCCCCCCCCATTAAAGCCTTAAAAAAAAAAAATTACTTACCCAGCTGCCAGCCCTCTCCTCAATAGAGAGGATACACAGGACCCGGATGGGGAAACGCGGGATGAACCTACTGCTGATGACCTACTGACCAAGGAATGTAGATTGATTAATGTGGAACTCAATGCTGCCTCCCTGGCGGAATATATCAGGAGATCAATGATCCCCAGGGGAATGAGAATGAGGATTCCCCAGGGAATATATTTGTCAGACGAGAACTTTACCAAGAGCTGGGATGGGATCATCCAAAAATGTTCTCTAGATTTGATGACCTTGATAGTGAAGCGAGCCACTCAGGAATGTGAAGGGTTAAGAACTGAGATTGCAGAACTCAGAGAGACCTTAAAAAATAAAATACAGCCAGTGGATTTAGAAAAAATAAAGAAAGACTGTGATGTCCTATACAATGACATTAAGAAACGTAAATTGTCCAAGTTGAAGAGGGATGAAAAAGATTACAAAGAGGGAAACATTTATAAATGGGCCCCCAGAACATCAGGTTTGGCCATAGGAAAATCACGTTCTCCAATGATTCCTTGGATTCCAGTGGCTCACAAGGTGCTAGATTCAACTCATCTAATCCATCTGAAGAGAATCCCCAACCTGGGACTTCTTCCTCATATTCCCCGAGAGACCGCAAGAATCCACCCAATAAAAATCCCAAGGGTGGTCAAAATTTTCCCAGGGGCCGGGGAAAAAGGAACAAAAGATAGTACTGAATCTGTCAAAGAATGTACTTTCTGATAAAGAAGAATATCTCCTTAATAAAGGATTATCATTTGTACACACACCCAGGTGTGATGATTTTGACATCAGGAGAGATCTCTCCACATTGTTTAGAACCATCAGACTTAAATATCATTTTGCAGGATCTACCTTTTCCACCGTCAGAAATAAATTTGCCCTTAAAAGTCGCTTCACACCCATAAATCCACCACACAATATAAAGACTTTTGAGGAAATGGTACTAAAGGAGACAAATAAAATAGACCACACCCATGACAAGAAATATTCTAATATGCCCTATGACGATGTTAAAATACTCCGACAATTGGGTAATAATCCCAACATTGTCATAAAGGAGGCAGATAAAGGAGGTTCCATTGTTATTCTGGATACAGATACGTATGACTCGGAATGTTACCGACAACTTAATGACACCAAATATTACAAAAAATTAACTATGGATCCCTCCAAACAATACCTCCGCATTATAAATTTAACTATTGAGGAAGCTGTGGCCCAGGGGGATATAGACAATATCATTGGACAATTTTTGACCAAAGAACACTATAGAGTCCCAAAGTTCTACTGTCTCCCAAAAATCCATAAGAATGTCCCCCCCCCCCCAGGAAGACCCATAGTCTCGGGGTGCGACGGAATTCTCCAACCCCTCTCCATCTTTTTGGACGAGTACCTCCAACCAGTGGTGAAGTCGACTAGGGCTTACATACAGGACACTACAGACTTCATTAAGAAGGTAGAAAATTTCACACTGGCCCCAGGTGATACCCTTTTCACTGCTGATGTCTCATCCCTTTATTCCAACATCCCCCTCCCTGAACTGAGGGATGTTGTTGAACTCACCTTGGATAACCGTGATGATGTTTGGGATCCACCCACTGGCTTTCTGTTGAGTCTCCTTGACATTATACTTGATTACAACTATTTTCAGTTTAAACAAGACTTTTTCCTACAGATCCATGGCATTTCCATGGGTACCACGGCAGCCCTATCCTTGGCCAATATATTCATGAATAATTTGGAGACTGAGTACATTTTTCCTAGAATCCCCACCACCTTCTCGAGAGCTGTGAAACTATACGTGAGATTTATCGATGATGTCTTCCTTATCTTAAACAATTCCGTTTCTGCCACTGAATTTGGGCAGTGGCTCAACAGTTGGCATCCATGCATTGACTTCACATCCTCTTACAGCCAGGAACAAGTAAATTTTCTGGATGTCACTGTGTATAACAACAATAGCCTCATAAAGATTAGGAATTACCAAAAACCCACAAACCAGAACTCATATCTCCACTTCCACAGCTTCCACACCCAAAATCTTAAAAGGAACCTCCCTTACTCTCAATTTTTAAGACTTAAGAGGAATTCTTCCTCCCATTTTGATTTCAAGAAGGATGCAGACCGCATGACCCAGGATTTCATCCAGAGAGGCTATCCCATCTATATCATCAGGTGTGCCAGGAAGAAGGCCGAGACCACTGATAGACAATGCCTCTTTGTGCAGAACACCAAAACTAAACCTGATAGGATAATCTGGCCCCTTACCTTTTCACCTCACAGCAATACACTTAGATCAATTGTGAACAAATACTGGCCACTGCTAGACGGCATCGATGGCCTGGCCAATAAACCCATGATTGCCTATAAGAGGACTAGGAATCTTAAAAGCTATCTAGTGCACACAGAGCAACGCCAACCCACGGTGAGGAGCACACTTTCCCCAGGAACATTGGCATGTGCCCACTGCTCCATATGTGGAAACATCTGTTCAGATAAACAAATCTTCAGCCCTTCAAAAAATAAACACTTCTGGGTCAAATCCTTTGGGACGTGTTCCACCAAAATGATCGTATATGCCATTCAGTGCAGTTGCAATCTAATTTATGTGGGCCAATCTAAAAGAGAACTTAAGACCAGATTTATTGAACACCGCTCGAAAATTAATAATAAAAACCTTGACTCAGCCTTCTACTCCCATTGCACCCATATGAATCACACTGCTGCCCCCTTAAGAGTAAGGATCCTAGAGAAGGTCAGACCAAACCCTCAGAGGGAGATTAGTGAACAATTGATTAGATTAGAAAATTTGTGGATTCTACGCCTCAATTCAGAGTGGCCAGCTGGCCTCAATGATCCAATCAGTATAAGCTCCATTTTGTTATATATCAGTAGGTTTCCCTGTGATAGTACCTTTGGGTCACCCCACTCAACACAGAGCAGGGTTATGTGTATCCATACACCTGATATGGTATGTATTGTGCTTTATATTTCACTTACTGGGTGTGTATTGGTGTTTGCTATATTTTTGTGGATATTGATTTCCTTTATTGCTTATATTTGTAGTGACTGCTGCTTGGCCTAGCCATAGAGCCTTGAGAAAGGAGCCCACACATGTTGCCCGAAATGGTCTGAATGTGGCCGCGCAGGAATTAGCATTAAGCTGGCCGTCGGCTCTGCTAAACACCAAGCCTATGTGTTGAGAGGGAGCCACACCGCCTCCTCCCACACACGAGTCTTGGGGGAATTTTCCCTCAATGGGCATTGATGCCGTTCATTAGACTGCTATTTGTATGTTTGTGAATCCAACCTACCCCACTTGAGATCCCACCATCCCCTCCCGTGTCTTGGTTCCCGGGATTCCAGCCTGTGGGCCGCTTTTGACACGCCTGGTCCATTTGGCCAGAGGGGAAGAGAGTTTTGGGTCTCCTTGCGAGAAGACGCCAGGGAGCGCCTGGGATTTTCCATTGGGGATTTCCCCCTCTACGTCACCTCACCCGTCCCGGCCTCCCCACGCCCCTAACGTGCTGACGTCTACTAGTCATTCATCACGTCGACGACGTCCAGTGCGGGCGCCCACATACATCATCTTGGAGCGCCGCCCACTTTGCCGGACCGGCCCACGCCGAACCCGAGCAGCTCGCGCTTCACGCTTGCTTTCTTACTACACTGTGGATGCCGTTCAGCACAGCTAATATCCATATGCAAGTACATTGGGGGGCGGATTGGGTGCGCCTTGCTCTCCCACATTGTATCTGTAATATCCATGCCACTTTGTTATTAGAACTTTTTGATGCACCAATAGTAATACTATTTTCCTACTTGCGGGGGTTGTGTTATTCCTTACATGCACTAGCATATATAGTCTAATACCATCTGGTATATACACACTGTTGTTCTGTGCCTACTGTTACCAGCCTGCTCGTTTACTCTGTATATGCATAGAACTGTTGCACCAGGAGAAGCGGGGGGGGGGATCACTCTTGGCCCCTCCTTCTCCTGGCATGCCATTTCCAGGCACGAAGAGTGGGCCAGCAGCTGGGTAATGGTGGCCAGGTAAGTAATTTTTCATTTTTAAGGCTTTTCTGAGGGGTTTTGTTGCTGTCCGGGTGCCCTGCTCAACGGTCTGGGTGGGCATCTGGATACCCTCCCCCCAGGAAAGTGTGGTGTTTTCTGCCAGTGTGGGATAGAAGTCAAGTCTGATCTGGTTGTTTTAAACCCAGGCCAGATCACACTTTTCCCCTGTGTGGAACCAGCCTATGAAACAAAATGAAAAGGAAACTTAGAGATTTTTGCATCCACAATTACAAGTTTATCACCCTAGCTGCATGTAAAATAGTCAGATGTCGATCATGGATAAGAAAGAAAGAAAGAAAGAAAGGAAAAGAATAGAATAGAAAAATAATGAGAATGTGTTAAGTAAACATTAAAAATCTGATTTTATTGTAAATTATAAAGAGTAATTTGTTAAGTTAATGTTAAATTACCAGAATGAATGAATCTGGAAAATACTATCCATTATGTTATTCCTTCCACCTGCCACTTGCGTTTGAGATTCTTATAATCTAACTAAAAGTTGTCCTCCTGCTTTCTTTTTCTTACTTTTTTATTATTGTAATCTATTTAATTTGCCGGTCTTATTGTATTTATTTTTATTTTAGCTTATTGGTTTCCATATGGACCAAACAAACATTCCAGCGTTAAAGATTCAAAATTCAGTTTATTAAAAAATACCAGAAATATTTTAATCTTCATTAGAATAGATAGATTATGAACAATAGATAAAGGGGAAAAAACCACTGCATGCACCTCATAGAACAGTTTCAAAAGCCCTCTAATATTATTTTGGTTAAAAAGTGCCCTAAAATGAGACTATCTAAGGCTAGCCATCATCTAAATCATTAAAAAGTGTGGAAGAGCAATGGACCCAAGATAGAACCTTGAAACTCTCCATTTGAGATCTTCCAGATTAAAGCACAACCATCAACAGTTCTTTGAGCACATTTTTCCAACCAGTTCTGGATCCATCTGATAGAGTTTCTGTCTGTTCCATATACAGATGAGCTTGCTAATCAAAATATTATGGGAGTCCTTATCAAATGTTTTGCTGAAATCTAAACAAATGGCATTTACAGCATTCCCATAATATACTATACTAATGGTCTGATTAAAAAAAGATGCAAGATTTATTTGATTGGATTTGTTCTTGACTAACCCATGCAGACTCCTACTGCTCACTGCATTGTCATCAGGTTTACTAAACAGACAGCTATATAATTCATTTAAATATATTTTTACTGGCATTGAGGTCAGGCTGACTGACCTGTGGTTTTCTGCGTCTCCTGTTTTGCATTTTTTTGAAGATGGGGACAATATTTGCCTATCTCCAGTACTCTAGTACCTCAACCATTCTATGTATTTCTCAAAAATTAAGGCAATCTTTTCTGTACATCAGTAAAATCCTTCAATACTCTGGAAAGCAGTTCACGTGGCTTGGCAGATTTGAACTCATTTAGGTTAACTAGGTGATTCCTGACCAACTTCTTACCACTCTTAATTTGTATTCCACATTCCTTAACAAGGTTCATTCTGATGCATGGAAGCAAGCCATCCTTTTTGGGGGCAGGAGGGACAGAAACCAAAGCAAAATATGTACCAACCTTGTAGAGCAGTGCCCCCTTCTCCTCGCCTCCTGGGTCATTTACCTCAATTGACTTTATTTGAAAAACATTTTCTTTTTGCTTTCTACTTTCCTAACCAGCCACAGCATGGGCTGCACATATCTATTTTTCCTTTGTGATTCATCCTTTCTTCCCTTCTTTATGTATGCTCCTTTTCCTTTTCACTTCCTAGTTGAATTTACTGTGTCACCGCATTGGATTTTTCAGATGTTTCCAATTTTTGTAATCAATTAAATTTTTGTGCTTTTGGCAACTCTTTTTCCATGAAATCCCACCCAAACTTGTCCTTTTTTCTTCAGTAACTCTAGTCATGAAATTATTCCCAGTATTCCCCTAGGCTTGATTAAAACAGTTTTCCTGAAATTCAAGATTCATGCTTCATTACAATCTTATTTGGCCGGTTCCACAATCATGAAGTCTAGCATTACATATTACTTTCCCCCAAAATACTGTTTTGATTCCAGTGGCTTACTCCTCCCTGTTGATGACAATCAAGTTCAGGATTATTGATTCCCTTATTTCCCCCTCCACGTTTTGAAAGAATAAATTATAAGTAGGATTTATCAGGGATTTCGTGGATTGTTGCTGATTTCCTGTTGCAGCACCTTCAGCATCATCATCATCATCATCAAGAAGTAGGAAGGAAATGCTTAGTAAGAGAGGTTCTGAATCCCTTGTGTATGGTCTGCTTCTAACAATGACTGACACCCAGGATGTTTCACCTGAAATATAACCACCTTTTTTTCCCAAAGAAATTACTTCCTGTTGATTCTTAGTGACTTCGGAATGACTTAGGATTTTACGTTCCATAGTGGTATTGTGCTTTAATAGTGATTGGATTGTCCCTTTTCATTGTGAAAAAAGTTTATCAATGAATTCAATACCACTGTTCTACCACTCCCCCTTGCATTGTAATTTTCTTCTGCTGAAGTCCCAGTATTATGAAGTGGAGAAATCTCTAATGTTGAAATTGTGTCAAAAAGATTTTGAAAAAATTATACAAGTTCTGGGTAGGGCAAACATGGGTAGGAAGCAAGTAACTGTGTAAGGGTGATCATGGGAATGCCCATTAAAGAAGTGTCAACATCAGATAATTATGCCAAGGTATGAAAGAGATATTTCCAGTAATGTTCTGTTTTTATTTGCTTGAACAATGTAATTGTGAGGAAACCACAGGCTGGTGTGATAAATTCCTGATGATGGGATGCAGGAAAATCTTACAGATAGGGGACTCTATTCTGAAAATGTTTGTTTCATTGATGGCACTACATAAAACTGTCATGCTCTCCTGTAGCCTGTCTCTGTGTATTTGATGCTAAAAGCACACATTATATTAATGAAAAAAATATTTTGAATATCCACTTGTTTTCCTTAAAGCAC
Organism: Anolis apletophallus; assembly: GCA_030556195.1. Taxonomy (NCBI): domain Eukaryota; kingdom Metazoa; phylum Chordata; class Lepidosauria; order Squamata; family Anolidae; genus Anolis; species Anolis apletophallus. The sequence goes on from JARBWK010000004.1 coordinate 113,848,718, forward strand.
CAAGAAGTAGCTATACATTACCCCTTTTTCACTGAAGAACGTTATTCCATAGATATAGTAGTACAAAGTCGGGTGTTAATGTGTTCATCTTTCTGAGAGGTGCCATCATTCCCACTAATGGATAGGAGGCTTTTTGTTTGGTTTTTTTTGGTTCAGTCATCATTTTTTGTGGTCTGATCTTTGGCTAACTGCAGTACAAGGACATTTGGTTAGATGGGCTACTGTACATTCTTTGTAGCGCATGTTATTATTCATTAAATGGGAGAGGATATTTTCCTTCTAATAGGGTGATAAAATAAAACACTTCTATTTGGGGGCTGAATTACACAGTCACAGGCATCACAAAGTAATTGACATCAGGTAACTGTGCCACCGAGGGTCTAGAGTGATTAACAATGCATGCTGCGCACACTTTTGTCTTTTAAGTTGGGCTTCTTCCATAAACCATCAGGAAGAGATCTTTAAACAAATTATTAAGGTCAGGGTTGTTTTGAAGAATGTTCATACATTTCCTGATAATAGCCTCAATTCTAGCTAGCACTTATTTATCCTGCTGACACGGCTAATAGAAAATTATTTGTATTTTTGATGCAGGGCATTCCAATATGAGTGTCTTTATTTCTAGTTTTATTCCAGACTGAGAGCTGCACTTAGGAGACATTAACCTCTATAAAGAAAACTTTTCTTTCAGGACCAACAGACTTTCTTTCTCTTTGATGATTTTATATTTTTCAATTGGCATACCAGCGAACCCAGAAGCACTTTCTTCTTGGAGCCCAGAGCGCTATTCTTGAAGCAGAGAACTGCTTGCAGAAATGGTTGTTCTTCATCTCATTAAGCCTTGTCCTACCATTATGTGTAGCATGGGTCTACATTAGATCTTCTCTGGTCAATTAATACAATGGGGCATAAAAAGAAAGGTGTCCTTGTTTTCACTCCTGCTGGTAGAAATAAGACAAGTGGGGCTGATGGCAAGGTTTGGCCAAGAGCACATCTACACCGACCAGTTACCCTAGAGTGGGAAGGTGAATCAGATCTATGGTGGCTACACAATGTATGGAATTGATTTGGGTCAATGCAGACCTTGCTCACTTAATACAACCTTGAACCACATTGACAAAAGTTGTGCTCTAAATTCTCTCTAAGAATCTGGACCCCATGTAAATAGTCAGGCTGGTTCTGAGATGGAACATCCCATCTTCTCTGCATTCAGGTGACCCAGAAACACTTTCCTCCTCCCATTATTATCATAGCAATAGCTAGCAGGTGGAACATGGCTGGTGGCTGTTGCTCATTGCCTGTACTGATGTCAGCTGGAGCACCAAGAGTGATTAGAGAGGGGGAAAGAAGGGAGGGGAAAAGGGTAATACTCCTCCTTCCCCTCCCCTCTCCCATGTCACTCTGGCACCCCAGGTAACATTGCTCCAGGTGAGAAGTGATGGATATTAGCCATGCCACACTTGCTGGCCACTGCTAAGACAAGAATGGGAGGAAGATGGTAAGGTTGGGCACCAAGCAGTGACGAACCAGGTTTTGCACTGCTGGATGGTGAAGAATCCATCCTCAGAACCATCCAGAATTTAGCATTCCAGTTTGGCGCTGGGATAAAGGATTAGTGTAGTCCTCCCACTTTCTCATGCTAAATTGAATAGGGTCTAAAGCAAGGATAATGTTTTGTACACTAGAGAGAAAGTCCATAAACACCCCTTTCCTATTTCTGGTGCTATAAACAAAATACGAACAAATGCCCCCCCCCCCCGTCATTGTAATTTGTCAAATGTTTCACCCTTCCTAATAGAAGGGCTGGTTTAAATAATAGACATTCCTGGGTGTTATGACTGCTGATCATCCTGTAGTGATATGGCCTCAAATCCACTTGGCTCTCACTGTTCCTTTTCTCTTTCTACTCACCTGTTTTGCAAGGACTGGAGGTGAACAAACATTAGGAGTTCATAAAACATGGGGTTTTTTAATATAAAATTTTTATTTGTTGGTTTTAAGATCAATTCAGGAGGTGCTGTGATTTTTTAAAACTTTGAATATGTTGTCATGGTTTTTAATTGGGATTTTCAAAAATACTGTTTATATTTAATCCTGTGTCAATGTTTGCATATTTGTATCTTTTAAATTGTATGCTAATGCTTTTATATTACGATACCTTGAGTCTCCTTTGGGAGAGATAAAGTGGAATAATAATAATAATAATAATAACAATAATGCTTCGGGTTTCCAACAGATCTATTAATAATCATACCTAGAAATGCATCTACTTCCATAAAATGGATTCTATTTAAGATTGAAGATATAAAAGTACATGTATTTATGCTCTTTCTCAGATACTATCACATTTCAGTAACACTGTCAAGTTACATATGCATGATATAGATACATTTTAAAATTATCAAAACAAAATTACATGTGAATGGTGCCATATTTAAACCAGGTGCCATATTTAAACCATGATTTGAGCAATATTATTTGAGCAATATTTTCTGTCATATTTGAAGTTGTATTGCAATGCTTTAGTTGTGAGCTTTGAGTCTCACTCAAAGCTCACAACTAAAGCATTGCAATACAACTTCAAATATACAAATATTAAAACAGTATTAAACATCATTAAAAGCATATAAAATCACAGCAGCCCCTGACAATGTTAAAATCTTTCTTTAAAAGCCTGCCTGAATAAAAAAAAAGAGTTTCAACCTGCTGCCTGAAGGACATCTGACTCAGCTGTAAGACAGTATTAGGAGATGAGATGTTGAGGTTTCTGGAGTTGGTATAATTGGAAAACAATGTCTAAGAGTAGGAATATTATAAAATAAGGGGAAGAAAAACAGGATACAGGAAGTAGTCATTTTGTTGTGATGACAATTACTGCTCAATACTTTCAAATCATGAACTCTGACACTGAACTATGGCAATCTGAATAATAAAGTTACTTTAAAGGCATTAATTAGTAACATGTTCCTTGTATCATTTTTAAAACATCTGTTTGTATGCAAGTTATTAAGGTACATGGGCTAAGTTCCTACAGGATCATTACCATATGTGTATTTTAAAAAAACTTACCTTCATTCATCACAATTCTCAGGTTGTCACCACTGAATCTACACCAAGTAGGCAAGCAATTTATTGATTGTACAAAGTTATATATATATATATATATATATATATATATATACACACACACACACACACACACACACACACAGAGAGAGAGAGAGAGAGAGAGAGAGAGAGAGAGAGAGAGAGAGAGAGAGAGAGTCTTGAAGTGCTGGAGCTAGATATGAAATGTTTGCTTTGTAAGCAAAATTATTCAGATTTGCTTGAATGGCTTTGATTTGTTAAATGAGGTGTTCCAGTTTGGTCTATCAGGGATGCAAAGAGTATTCTTTGAAAAACAAATAAATATATTAGAACTTTCCTGCCTATTTGAACTGTTGCATGTTGCTGTATTCATTTCATATGCACAATATGAATAATACTTATTAAATACTCAAAGTTTCCAACCAATTGAATATACTGATTGGGTGTAGTAAGGTCAATGAAATAAATTTCGACACAATAATTAAATGCAGGGCAGAGTGTGCCATACATTTTTCATGCCAAGGAAAGGTTTTCAATTGGTTTTCAAATACACCAATTGAAAAGATTGAATCAACTCCAACTGGAACAAGGATAAGTACCACCCAGAGATTGTAAGCACCTGGATACAGTGGTAGACACTATCATAAGCATTAACATTTTCTTACTTTCATTACAGTTAATACTAGTAGACCATGTCCTGCTTGGCTAGAGGAAAAGTGGGAATGCTTGGATGCCTTAAGAAACTTGATTTGTTAAGCGAATGTAAGTCACACCATTGGAATGGAAGACAGAGAGAATGTGGAATGGTAAATTAAAATATACCCACTCCTATGACATGAAAGAGAACAGGTACAAAAAATATACCAATGGTATATCACCGTGGTCAAATTATCGAAATGCTAGGAAAATTTGAATGCGAGTTGCTGGAAATTTGAAGGGGATAGAGGTACCTTCTACATGTGGTGGAGTTGTGGGAAGGTGAAAAAACTTCTGCAGAGAATTATATGAAGCAACTCAAAAGATTTTGCAGATAAAATACAATTTAAACCAGAAGATTTTTTATTAAGAATGAAAAACATAAAACTAGATAAAAATAAAGATTTTTTTTCAACTACTTGACAACAGCGGCCAGAATAGTTTATGCTCAACACTGGAGAACTACAGAAATCCCAACAATAAAAGAATGGTTAATAAAGATGGTAGAAATTATGAGCATGGACCAAAAAGCAAATGGACATTACAGAACTTAATACCATGATGTAGAGGATTGGAAGTTAACCAAATACTCCCCCTTGCTATCTCCTCTCCCCTCTGTTCCTGGATACCTTCCCCAGTGTCACACCCCAGCCTGGTCCCCAACCTGTTTTCTTGGTCAAACCAGACCGAAGCCATGATATTTCAGTCAGGCCTGCTAGGCCAAAACACAAGCCGCAGCCAGACAGCCCTTGCAAAGATTTCCAGTTCATTCATCGTTCAAGGCCAAGTAAAGCTCGGAGCCCTCTCGGTCCGATAAGCGGAGATGGAGTGACTCCCTTTTACCCAGGTGCTACTACTAATTGGGATCACATACCATTCCCATGTGAAAAGGCCCGAGAAGGCCCAGCTGGGATTTGTTTTGAGAACTGACTTTCGACGCAACTAACGTCAAACGGATCAAAGCCTTGGGACCTATATAGGTTCAGCTCCAGAGACAATGGGATATCTTTCGTCAACATTCAGAACTCCAAGCCAAGTCTCCACGGAACCGTGCCTGGCCATTGGGCCTGCTTAGAACTTTGTTTGCCAAGCTCTGTGCCAAGTATTTACCTTTCTGGATTTAGCCCGTTGGGGCAAGAAGATTCTCATTGCTTTTGTTCCTGTTTGCCAAAGGACTATAATCTTTCTATCCTGCTTTTATTGGACAATTGCTGCTATCTATTGTTGTGAGAGCATCAATAGACTATATCCTAGTCTTTTTATTCTATCCATTTATTCTAAATAAAGCATTTAAACGTGGCCAGTGTCAAGCGGATTACTGAGGGGTCTTCCAGGTCTTTGGGACACAACACCCAGACACCTTTCCTCAGTTTTCCCTATCCCTTCTTTTCATACCTCTTTATTATGTTATTTAGAAAATATTTAATAAAAGCTATTTTTTTTAAAAAAAAGAAACTTGATTAAAGGCCCTTCTACACAGGGCCTAAAATGCAGAAGTTACCAAGTTAAAGGGTGGTGAGGGTGGTGGCTAAATGATGCTAGTGCTAAATCTGCACTAATTTGCACTAGTAGACAAAAACACATGTTAAAAAGGTCAGCTTATATCCCAATTCCAACCACAAAATATGCATATTTGCATCACTATACTGTATATCCCTGCAGTCATGCAAAACATGTGTTTTTCTCTCCTTCCCCTGTAGACTGAGGTGTGCTGTTTTAAACCCTGAAACAGCTGATTGGACTCTCAAATGGACACACAGAAGAGGAGCACAAATGGAAAGCAAATAGAACTTACTGAAACTCTTTTAACTTTATAATTTTAAACAGAGGTTGAATTAACAACTGGGGGAAGAGAAAGACCTGGCTGAAGGGTTTTTAAGGGGGGAAATGTGTTGGATCTCATATGCGCACATGTGAATCTGCTTATATTTATATTAAGATATTGACATGTGCATATAACTGAGTGAATTTGTTTTTTTAAAATTCCGCCAGATGTTTTCGTCTGCCCTTTATCTTGTTCCAAGACAGAGGAAGCCTGTGAGGATGGTGGGGATCCAATCCCAGGATGTCTAACAAGTCAGTGGGGACCTACAGTCAGGTCCCAGGATTTTTTACCCCCCATTTTGAACTCGGGTTTTGGTGCTGTCTGGAAGTGCCCTTAGTGTCTTTTGTATGATCCAGGCCCTCTACCACGACAGCTGGAACTGCTAATGCTACATACTGTAACTCAGTGTTTCCCAACCTTTTTTGAGCCGCGGCACACTTTTAACATTAAAAAAATCCGGGGGCACACCACCAACCAAAATGACACAAAATGACACTCTAACACAATAAAGAACGGCTGGGGGTTGGTGGCCTGCTGGGAGCAGCTGCTGGGAGTGCAAGCCGGGGGAGGGGGCGGAGCCAGGCTGCACCATGCCCCACCCCCTTCCCCAGCTTTGGCACTCCCAGCAACTGCTCCAGCCTTGAGGGGCAGCGCCAAGCCAGCGGTGCCAGAGCCAGCACAATGCTGGCTTGGCACTGTCCCCTCAAGGCTGGAGCAGCTGCTGGGAGTGCTGAAGCTGGGGGAGGGGGGCAGAGCCATGCCCCTTCCCCTCCTCCCAGCTTCAGCTCTCCTACAGGCCGTGCCATGCCCTGCCCCCTCCCCCCAGCTTCAGCTCTCCTACAGAGGAGGAGCATGAGCGGTGGACCGGCTTCAGTAGGCAGGGCTTCTCCTCCACGCGGCTTCAGCGAGCGAGGGGCGATAGTCATGGTGGGAGTCATGGCGGATTGGAGGCTGGCTGGGGAAACGGCCGAAGGAGGCGGCGCCCGGTCCCTTCTTCTTTTTCTTCGCCACTGCCCGGCCCCTTCCTCCTCCCCCAAGCAGCAGGAGTTCGGCAGGAGGGGGAGGAAGGGGGCAGAGAGCTTTTCTGCTGTAACTAATGTGAGCATCTCTTGGAAGTTCCGGTTGCAGCTGGTAGATGTAGTCTTCATGAGTCTTTCTGTAGTGCTTAAAATTAGCATCAGATGCATGAAACAACCAAATATTCAGTAAGGGGTTTGGGCTAAAGAAAAACAGAAATGTTAATTTTTAAAAAAAAAAATCAGCTGAAACATGAGTATACACATATAAATGACAGATAATATTCCTTTTGTGTAAGACCAATCAATTATTGGGAGAAAAACAGATATATACACAGATGTGTATGCAACTCAGTTATGCATGCAAGGATATATCTGAATGAGTTGTGAATGCACTCTTCTGACTGTGTTAAAATATATGAAAATCTATGTTTATATCTTACAGATGAATGGCTACATGGGGCATACAGATACAATGTAGGGCTGCAATTCACTCCATAACAGACTACTCCTGAGAAGAGACTAAATTCATAAATCACTAATCATAATCAGCGCTATCATGGTTATTCGTGTAAACATAATAATCAATCTCTATTTTTATCCTTATTGCAGTAAGATTTTAAAAAATAACAATTTTGTGTTACTCTGATAAGCCTTAACATGACACTTTGCTCCAAAGCTCAATTTCTTCTCAATTGTATTCTAGCTGCAATTCACAGCCCTGGTTATATCTAAGGAAATTCTGTTGCTACCTCTAAATAGCAAAGAGTGATTTATGCAACAGCAAAAACAGCTAGTATGTACAAATCATTTTTTACTGAATTGGAACCATTGAAAAACAAGAGGGAAATATCAGCTTGCTTGAAGGAATTATTTGGTTTATGGCACTGGTTCTCAAATTGTGCTCCATGGAGCCCTTAGGGCTGTGCAAAGCAAACTGAAGGGCTCCATGCTTCCTTCCCCTCTTTCCTCCTGCTTCAAAAGTGCATGGAAGCGAGGAGGGAGGTACTGATCAGCTGGTCACTCCCCCATTGCTTCCCTTCTGCACATGCACGGTGATGGCAGGAAGCTTTTTCCCATGAGGAGGAAAGGGAGGAATGTCTAGAAGATATGCATGTGCACCAAGTATATGGTTGAATTCTAACATTGCCCAAGTGCACATACCTCACTTCCTTTCCCTGTTCGTACCCCCTCCCTTTTCTCACTGAATGTATTCCAAAGGACATTAGGGTAGGCAAGCTGAGACAAGAGCACACACAGGTGCCATATAACCCCTCCACCCAGGCCCTCCCCACCCTGTCTTCTCCACCCCTGGGAGAAGATCAAGGGGCTCCTGGGGCACAGGCTGGAAGTTGGTGAAGAAAGGAGAGTGGGGTGTTGTTTGCTCAGTGGTCCCTTTCCTTTCCCCTGCTCATCCTGTCCCACCTTTCAGTTGTTATCAAGGCCTGAGAGGCACTGCCACTCCTTGTGTGAAAGGAAATGGTCCTAAAACCCCACACTGCAAAGCTGCACTGCATTCCCTTCCTTTTCCTCCCTTTCCTCCCCTTCCCTTCTCTCCCTTTTCTCCCTTTCCTTTGGTGGCAGAGTAAGCGAACATGCCCATGGGATCCTGGTGGTGACAACTTCTGCCCCTGCCCCTCCAGCTGCCATGAATCTTTAAAAATATTGTTTCCTTTTTACATAAAATGTAATATATAATATTATACACTATATAAACATTTCTCAGTTATAATAATATATACATATTTTGTCATATACACACACGTTATATATTATATAATATATAAACATTTCTTAATTGTAATAATTTATAAACATTTAATAAATATATACATTATATGTAGTGTATAATATATAAACATTTGTTGGGGCTCCACGAAAACTTTTGCTTTCAAATGGGCTCTACAACTGAAAAAGTTTGAGAACCCCTAGTTTACAGAGTGTCTTTGGAGGGGGGGGGGTAATGGAGTGAGGGAACAAGGAGGCACTTTCCTATTCTTTGGCATAGGAAAATGCCAAAGAGTAGATTGCAAAATGAAATAGTGTATCTTGGGAGATGATAAGCATGGCTGAATAGTTGGTTTCAATAATGAACATTGCAATATTTTGTTGTGGAGTCCATCTAAATTACAAGTAAATACTAAAAGGGTATGTAAAACAGTGGCTCCCCCTCAACAATGTCATTCATTAAACACCTAAAACTTTCTAACTACTTTTGCAAAGTATAAAGGATAGGCTAGACCCTGTCAATAGATTCATATTGCTGCACATTATGACTTAAAGTTTGGCTAAATTCACTTTGTTAAATAAATTAATCACAAAAACAGGCTCTGAAATAAGTTAGAAACAAAAAGCATAGTTTGGAATTAAAATCCATTTTAAGAAAGATGCAGTAGAAATCAATTATCTATCAGTCAATCATCTATCCATCTCTGTATCATCTACTTTCCTACCTATCTGACTTTAGCACAATTCTCCCTGTTGAATATAAATGGCATGTTCCATAAGGAGAAATGTTATAATAATCATGATGCCTCACCAGAAAGGAGAAACATGGTCATATATGAATGTCTTCAACTCAAGGGATGGGAGGCACTGTAACAGGATGGTTGGGAGGAGGGAATAGTATAATGGGAAACAATTACAGTATGGAAAGTAGGATATATTGTTTTAAAGAGTGTGTGTTTGTGTGTGTATCTATATCTGTACAGACTTTTTAATTGTTAATTGCGCAACTTTAATATTAAAATATGTGCTGTGTAATTGTGATATCTGGTTGTCCTCCATTATTGGATAGTACATTTTGATTTATGCAGCCTGAGAATGTGGGCAGCTTCCTTGGAGAAGTAAGAACCAACACACATACTGTATATACTTTTGCTGGCTTCAGAAAGCCATACTGGCAGAGTGGATAAGGAGACTAACCTTACTATTTCACAAAGAATTTCCATCATCCCTGAAAGAGGCTGTGGTGAGATTCTTACTTTAAAAAGGTCTCCCTGAAGCCTACCATTCTGAAGTATTTTTGGACATTATCTAACGTTTCTTTTTGGGGCAAGATTCTGGAGCATGTGATGACCTCCTAGTTCCAAAGATTTCTAGCTGAGATTGATTATAACCATTTCAATCTGGTTTCAGACCAGTCTTGGAGATTAGTTAAAGCTTTGATTGCTTTGGTGTATGGATAAGGGGAGTGTATGCCTCTTGGTTCAGCTAGACCTCTTAGGAGCTTTGAAGTACATCAACCATGGTCTCCTTCTGGGCTGCGCCTCTGAGATTATATTTGGAGGCATTGCTATGAATGGTACTGGCCTTTTTGGAGGGAGTGAACTCACATGGTGGTATGTGTGTGTGTGGTGGTGTGTGTGGTGGTGGTGGGGGGAATTGATGAATGCTTTGTATTTTTCAATTCTGGATTCCAGCCGTGCATGGGATATATTCTGATCAGCTGCAGAAAATTTTGTGACTTGCTTCAGACTTTCCTGTGAGTTTTTTAAACACTCTATTTTGGGCTGTATGCATACTGCCGCATGCATAGAAGCATCCTGTAGCAACCATATACTGCTGTCATCCAGTTTCCTTAGACAATTTCAAAGTTAGTTGGTAAAATTAACTCCATTTCCACCCATTTACAGTATATTGCTATTCTACAATGTTTCTTCACTCAAACATCCCTTGATAGCAGAAAACACTGACCTGGAAGATATGCTTAGCATTTAGGTGAGAGCAGCCAAGGCATTTAACATTGCCCGACCCTTTGTGTGAAGGTTTAGTGTAGCTTCAGCATTGTGAATGACAGAAATTGCAAAAAGAAAAGTGTGTCCTTGAGTAAAAAATATGAAAGAATTCACCAAGGGTTAGAAAGGAAGGAAAAGCTTTTTTAAATAGTTAAGTAGCTGATATATGGATATCCACATTGCTAACACTGAGCCACTATTACAGTCTGATCTTCAAAGGACTAAAACCAAGTCATTAAAATAAGAGGTTAGTTTTTAATGAGAAGGTATACAGGATGCCCAACATAATTAGACAGTGAGCTCTGGAGGATTTACAGGACTTAGATGCATTTTGAAAGAGTAGAAACAGCTCAGCAAAGCATGTTGTGAAGGCACCCACCTTAATATTTTGCACAACCTACATCTGTAAGTTGTTTTAATATGTCTGCTCTGAGCCCTGCAAGGCACTGTAAAACAACAGTTCCTTCCTTGCGTACTGGCGTCATCAAAAAATTCTTGCTGTTGATGATATTTTACCCTTTAATCTCAGCTTCTCTGCACATGCTCACGGTTCTCTTAAAACAAGTCAAAGCTTTCTTTTGTTTCTTTCTAAGGTTTTTCAAACCATGTGCTTGGAGGAGTGGGATGAGGAGTGGGAGACATCCCACAGATTTATGTGCAAACCTGAAAGCAACATTTAACAAAGGAAATTAATTGTAAGAGATAGGGAGTAAATATGCTCTGGTTCTTTCTCTTATTTGGGAGGGAAAGGAAATGTTCATGGCATTAACAACCAGTGCTGCTATTTCTCTAATTTTGACATAAATTCAACTCTGCATATAATTACTTAAAAGTTATAGTATAATTCTAAAGATATTATCTTGATATTTTTACTATGTTCAGTAAGTGAACTTAATGGAGAAACTTGTATCAACCGAACTATTTTTCTAAGGATCAGACTTCCAGCACAGGAGAGCTTTCTTGCTTTATAGCAGTCTAGATCTTCATAAATGAAGATACAGAAATAGTAAATAGAGAATTTTATATGCAAAAGCTTCTGGCAATGTTTTGCTGAGAGGCCTAGGACTTCTGTAGCATTGTTTGGATTGATTATGATTCTCCCTATGGCTCAACCCAGCAGCCACTGATCTTTTCTTTTCTCCCAAAGGCCCCTTTGCTTTATTTCCATTTCTCTCCCATGTCTAAATCTGGTGGCCTCCTTCTGGCAACCCTTTTATTTCTCTCCTTATGGAAGGATTTTGCATGTAAGCACTTACCCAACCTTTTTATTATTATTGTAAGAAATAAAAGAGCTGAATGCATGTTTTAATACATTTTTAATGGCCATCACCGATTCACTACTTTCTTGCCATTGTCTTGCCTTGCTATTATGTTAAAAGACTTTTATTTTTATCAATATCTATTGTGCCATCCTGTTAAAATGACAAAGAATCCCACGCTGAGCAAATTGAACAAGCCCTTCACTTCATCAAAGGGAGAGACTCATTTGGGCTGCGGGTGCTTTTTGGGGGGCGAGTGGTTGGGAGAACCATTGTTTATATTCTACTGACATCCTCGCTCCCGTTAAATAATGTTCATGTATTATTGAGAGAATATTCCTCTTTAGGATATAGGTAATTTTCTGAAGAGACTACTTCAGTTTTGAAATTTCCATGGGAGATTTGAGCACTTGCTGCCACCTTCAGGTAACAACAGATATGGCAAACTTAGAAAGTTTTGTATTGTAAAGCTTTCCTTTGGGCTGTGCTGAGTAACATCAATGTTTAATTTGATTATAAATGTACAGTCAAAATAGATGAAAGTTAGTGAACAGAAACTTGAAATTTTATGAAAATGTAGCATGTCGGTGTTGACTTGAGCTTTTGTTCCCTGCTTACTTTATTTGTTTGCACTTTTATTCTACACTATTTTCCTTCCTCTTTTGCAACAGAATCCCCCCTCCCCCCCCGTTTCCTCATATAACTGGCTTATCTAATTTGAATTGCCAGTTCAAAGGCTTGTATTCACTGGTATCCATGACCTAATCTCACCAGGTTGTGAACCTGACATCATCAATACAATGGCATCATTTGCCATCTATAACATAGTCTCAAAACTAAACCATAAATCCAAAGTAACAGTAGAAAAATGGTATGGAGAAGGATGGCAAAAAGCAGTATGAAGTAAGTATTAAAATCACCAAAAACCAAGGAACACATTCCAACATTCACTCAAAGAAATCCAAAATAAGGCAATTGCAATTAAGACCTACACATAATGAATAAGCATTTCCTTAGCATTTCTATATTTGAAACTGATTTTTTTTAAAAAATGAGTAAATAAATTAATGAGAATAAACAAGAAATTGACATAAATCTAAAATGAATCCAGAGCCCAGTTAAGCTAAAATCTGACTTTGAATTAGCCTATAAATTTGATATCAATGTATTTTGTCTTAACTGGCTGGTCTAATGGGATTACTTTCTAAGTAGAAGTTCAGCACTCTTTAAAAGTCCTTGTGAGAATGCTTAAATGGACACAGGCTAATTCCAGGACTTGAATTTAATGCATATGACTCAGATTTATTGGCTAATGTTAATCTTTTGGGCATTTTTGCACATGAGGTTGAGTAATGTTACTTCTGTGTCTTAAAATGGCTTTTAGGAATATGGCTTTTTCATGTTGAATTAAATTCCTTTCTTACTCTACAAATAATCATCAATAGATGGCATCAATTAAAGTTGTGACAGATTTGAACTTGAAAACAGTTCTGGGTCAAAAATTCCTCAATCTTCCATTGTTCTGTGACTACTTTCAGACACGTTCTCTTGTTGCTATTTTGGTGCCTAAACTGAGAGAGAGAGAGAGAGAGAGAGAGAGAGAGAGAGAGAGAGAGAGAGAGAGAGAAACAGAACTTTGAATGGTGATGCAACAATGCCACAACACTATTTACTCCTTAGATTTCACAAAATGTTAAGGATGGCAAATTAAATCCATCAATCTTTTTCCTCACATGGGCAGGATTCTAATTGGGAGGACTCTCTTTTGCAGTTGTTTTAGCTTGGCATGAAAAAAGGAACATTATCCTGGTTGTTTGGCAAACACTGTTACCCCACTTTGTACAGCTCTGAAAAAACCTATTATGTGGGACACTGATTTGTAAGCCATACACAATGTTCACAAAAATCGACACAAATAGATCACATGGATATTAATGCAATCTTCCTGTTTTATTGAAAGAATAGATTACTGTCTTCTCATATATAAGTCTTTGCCTGGAGTATCCTTTTCACACATTTCACACATTACTTTAAATATATGAAGAAAAGGGATGCTTTTCTTTTTCTCTGCTATACAGAGAAGGCTGCTAGCTAAGTTATGGGTTTACAGGTTTGTAGAGAAAGTTGTCCCAATCAAAACTTTATAGGTTAAAGGCTTGAGATGAAGGAGGATTTTCTAAAGGCTGTCTGTCTTTCTCCTGGAGACTCTCCCCACATCTTGTCTGGAGATTATACTTCTCTTTCTGTGGGTCCTTCAAAATTATCTCCTTTTTTCACTCTTTTTTTGAAGTTTTCTCTAGGGATCCTTCTGGAGACTCTGCTTCTTCTCATGAGACTTTTTTTTTTAAAAAAAAAAACTCTGCCTTTGGAGATTCTGTTTCTACTTACTTCACCTCTTTGCATGTATTTAACCCATTCTTAAATTTGAGACCATCATCTGGAGTGAAGGAGATTCCTCTGGATATGCCAAACAAGTTATTAATGTTATTCTATGGGGAGGATTTTTAAGGCCTATATGCTTGAAGTGATGGTTGCAAAGCCTTGCCTTATGTGCAAAATGATTCTATGTGCAAAGAGTGAATGTGAGCATGACCTCTGTTTGGGCACTGGTAATGAATCTTGGATGGTCTGGGGTGTTGAACATTAATATTATTATTATTCATGCTTATATACCGCTCCTTCCCGGAGGCTCGGGGCGGTTCACAACATGACAGCAAATACAATAAGATCAATAAGAACAACAATTAAAACAGTAATAAAACAATAAAAACAGTAAAACATATTAGGAGTTGCACACATGGTACAGAGTCAGTCAAAATAGACATCCACTCTCTTTCAAACACAAATAGCATTGCTGAATCTCTGGAAACTGCACAATGTCTGAAAGGGTTATTAATGTGAAACGGTTTGGTGAGACTTCCATCCAGTAAACAAGACAGTCAAATCCTGATTGCCCTCCTGATTGCAACAATGAGTCTTTGCCAGTAGGAGGGAAGGAGTTTCAAAGAAAAATCCACGTTGTAGTTTAAAATAAGACTTGACTTCTTCCAAGATGGATAGGAATCCAAGATCTCATGGACAACCCTATCAGAATGCTTCTTACAGTAACTTCAGACTCTGGTGACAGGTACTCCCTGTCTAAATGTATCAAAATCTGCTTGCAATTCATATTTATCAAGCACAATACATACGTCCATTAAACACCTGTTGGTTGAATAATAATGATAATCAAAAGAATAGGTGGATGAAGATGGAAAGGAGGAGTTGGAGGGCAAATCGGGGAAGGAAATAGCAGCTACAATGATGATATAAATTGGTGTAGAGAAATGTATATAGTTTAATATTCCTGAATTATTTATCTCTTGTGGAGGTTTCATCTGGATTTTATCCCAGTTTGTGATTCCATGCTTTTAAAAAGCTTGAAATTTAATAGCATTACAAGTAGACTTGTGCACGGATCCATTTTAGCCATTTTCCTTCAGCTTCTCCAGCTTCTTCAGCTTGGTCGGAAGGCCGTAAAGGTAAGGGTTCAGCTGTCACATTTTTTGTCTGTAACGAGACCACATGGCAGCCGATCATGCTCCTTCTCTTTTTGGGAGCACGCGGCGCACGGAGAGGCTGCTGTTTTCTCCTTTCGCGGGGTTTACCTGTGAGCCCTGCCTGTTGAGCCAATTGGAGTAGAAGAATGCTGTGATTTTTTAATGCAAGCTGTGTCTATTTAATAGGGCAACCACCTCTATTGCTCTCACTTGCGTCCTCGTGCTTCAGTCTGATTGCCTTGCCTTGCCTTGCCACCGTTCACTCTCAGCTTGATATTTTGGTTTGGCTTGGTTTCTTGGCCTGCCTTTTAAATCTTTTTAATTTTCCTTTATTTTCTTGATTCTTTTTATGTACTGGGACTGACTGGGAGTTGGGAATGTGCAGGACAGGTGGGTGGGGTGTGTGCACACATTTGGGGACTTGGGAAAAAGAAAGCGCATTGTGTGATCAAATACAAAAGCCAGCATAGTGATCTTGTTTGCTGTGTACTAATCTTGTTATGTATCAAATAATTAATAATAATCCCAGCAACCAAAAAGAAAGCCATCATTCTCAGAAAACAACCACCTAGTTACTTACCTACCTATAATTTAATTATTTTGCAAACTAGTTCTCTCTTTATATTTCTCTTCTTGCTGTTCATATCTGCTTTCTGAATTTCAAGTAAAATATAATAATAATAATAATAATAATTGGTTGACTATTGCCACTTGCTACTTGTACAAAGAAGAACTACAACCATTAGGCTTCAATCTGTGGAGAAATTTGCCATTTGCTAAGCCAACAGAACCCAATGTCTCTCTCTCTCAACTCTGCCATATCACCTTTCTGAATCAGCAAAGCTGATGACCTGCTCTGAACCTTTAAGACTTAAAATAATATGCTCCAAAAACATAGTTTCCCCCCAAACATGGCTAGATTTCCCACAATACATTTTGAAAATGTCTTTTCCCCCAGTGAATCATGCAGGTCTGTTTTTTAAAAAAGGGAATACTGCTTGTTTGCTTGCTTGCTGCTGCTGCTTCCAGTACGTTTTGTAAGAACAAGAAATGCAATAACTTTGGAA
Source organism: Anolis apletophallus (assembly GCA_030556195.1). Lineage (NCBI taxonomy): Eukaryota > Metazoa > Chordata > Lepidosauria > Squamata > Anolidae > Anolis > Anolis apletophallus. Next base: position 113,864,944 of record JARBWK010000004.1, read on the forward strand.
GAAGTTGCTTGGTTCGCAGTTGTTTTTTATTAGTAAAGAAGAAAGTGCAATAGTGGGGCACTGGGCTGTGTGATGTGGAAACACATCTTTGACATCTGGCAGGTAGGACTAGTGCCCTGCTGCTGCTCCTGGAGAAGTTACTGGGCAGGGCCAGTGGGGGGATACCTTTTGGGGAATTTTTATTTCTAAAAAGGAAAAAAATTCCTAAAAATCAAGGGATGACCCAAACATTCTGAAACTTGGTGGGCTAACAGTGGTAGATGTGTCCTCCAAGTGTGGTCATTTTCATCTCAATAGCTCCAAAAATTATGGGAAGAGGTGAATGGCTTAACCATGGTTTCGCCTTCCTTCCTTCCTTCCTTCCTTCCTTCCTTCCTTCCTTCCTTCCTTCCTTCCTTCCTTCTTTTGTTTATGAAACTTACATTCTACCTTTGTCCTAAAGCTAAAATTCAAAATAGTTTCCAACATAGTTAGAAAGCAATGACCAGTAAAACCACAAGAAACTTCCCAGTTATGATACATAACATGATACATAACAAAGTTACATGTCCGGTTTATCCATCTGAAGGCTCTGTTTGCATCAAACATACATCTGAAAATGGTGAAACAATGAAAAAGGTCTTGTTTGCAGATCACAAAACCAAGTCAGGCTTTTACAGGGAATATAGATAACTTGACTCAGGCTTTCTGGGTAGTAACAAGGACTTTGAATGATATTTATAAAATGGCCAATATCCAATAGAGCTGTTGTAAAATAGGATTCATATTAGAGGTTTGCAAAACAGCAGAAATCTGATTTGTAGTCTATTTTGAAATTCAGATGGTCCCTTATTTCAGTTCGGGGGGGGGAGTTGATTCGTAATCTGAATTCCGAGTTTGATTATTGTTTAGGTGAGATTCGTTCTTTGAGGCTCATTTCACTGTCATTTCTATGGCTATCAGGCTGAAACTTGACACATTTGTAGGCCACATTTAGGGCAGTAAGCCTGCCAAGTTTCAAAAAATGTTTGTCATCCACTGATTTTTAGGAAATTTGTAAAATTTTTACAAATAATTAAAATAAAAACTACAAGAGAAACCCCTTGAATTTCTCCACAATGACACAACATATGCAGGGCATAAATTCTGCAAAATTTCAGAAAGATTTGATCAACTACTGTTTTTTAAGCTGAGGTTGGATGGCCATCTGCTGGGAGGGCTTGGATGGTGCTCCCCTGCCTGTTGAATAGAAGGAGTGAATGGCCTTCAGGGGGTCCTTTTAAACTCCCAGTGTTCTATGATTCTATAAGCAGAATCTGGATGGCCATCTGTCAGGAAGTGTTTAATGCAGTTTTCCTTTTGGGCATAAGGGGACTAGAATAGATGGCCCATGGGGTCCCTTCTAACTGTATGATTCTAGTAATAGTAATAGAAATAGTACAACAACAACAACAATTTTATTGATTAGCCAGAAGCCATAATAGAAATAGTAATAATAATAATGCTTAATAATGTAATGGCAATTCCATCTTCGTGCTTGACAGAATGGGGTTGGACTGGATGTCCTTTGGGCTCCTTTCCAACTGTATGAGTCTAATAATAATAAATACAATAATAACACTCATAAGGATAATGAATGATAATGTGTATATGAAAATAATAGTAATTTCATCTTTCTGCTTGGCAGAATGGGTTGGGACTGGATGGCCTTTGGGGGTCCCTTCCAACTGTATGAGTCTAATAATAAATAATGAATAAGTAATGAATAACAATAATATAGTAATTCCATCTTTCTGCTAGGGCTAGGGAAAGAGGAGCGTAATTTTAAACCACTTTCTAAGTTTAAGTTTTAACAAACACAGAACAAATCTCTCAAGCACAGGTCTTTTGCTGAGGCGGGGAGAATAGCTTTGCAGTTGCCATGTTCAATTCCCTCTTTCCCTCCCACCCCAGGCAATTTTGTTACATCATAAAAAAGACTCCAGATCAACGAATCATTTAGAAAAATTATGGAAGTTCAAGAGGGGGTCTGTTTCAATTCATATACCTTTGGAGGCCCTCCCAGTCAATTCATAATTTGTAATTACCGAATCATATGAATCTCCTGAATTACAAAATAATCTTTGAAATTTTGCAGATCCCTAATTTATATGCTTCTGATAACCAATCCTAGTCAATAGTCCTATTCAATTCAAATTGTTGAAAGTCTACAAGCATCCTTCAAAAAAAAGTCCAACATAAAGCATGTTACAGGAATATAAATAGGATTTAATTAAAATATGTGCCAAAAAGTATATTTCACATCCCCAAGGACAGGTACAGCTAGTACATTAGCTTCATTTGTGCAAAAGCATTCCTGAGAATACTCAGTTCTGCTATGCATACCAACTGTGAAACTACATCTTCTTTGGGTTTGTTGTAGTTGTACCTCAAAGTAATTTGTGACTTATGACAAGTGTGAGGTGAAGCTATCAGGGGATTACTTTGCAGGATTTTTTCCAGAAAGGGTTTACTGTCTCTAAATTTGAGAGAGAGAGAGAGATGTGTCCAAGGTCACCTGGTGGGTTTCCAAATCCCTGAGTAGGGCTTTGAACCTTCATGTTCTAGACTCATAGTTCACCATTCAAAACACTATATGTGTAATCCTACATAGTCATCTGATAAATGCATATCCTCTTAACTGCTTTTCAGATGACTAGGGAAATTTCTGTTTTGCCTGGATCAAGTTTCAATTTGTTCACCAAAGATGCATTCACTACTATTGGTGGTAGTGATTGTCATATTTTAGGAATTCTAATTTTTAAACATTCTAAGGATGTTTACAGGAAAAGTAGCTGGGGGACAATGGGGAAAACGTGGGGCAGTGTAGCACTTTGTCCCCTTACTGTAGTTGTTAATGGGATTGTATGCCATGACGTTTCTGTGCTGTTCCTGACTTTCTCCCTGGCTTTATGTATGAGGAGTCTGGTGTACACCTAACTCTTCTTGGCTATGCTTCTTGACACTGCTGGCACAGAGCCCAATGGAGCCACCCCAGAAATAGCCCTGTGTCATTTGATGATGGGCTCTGGCAGACCCTGTACTGGTAGTGTGCTGGCAGTGCTGAGAAGTGGAGAAAAACATCCATGTTATGAAGTAGTAAGTCTAACTTGGAACCCAAAGTGGGAAGTCATTCATCTAGCTCCACATTGAGGACAGGGAAGGGTTTGTCCTTGATGAAGTTTGTCCTTCCTATACACATATGTATATTTCCCAGTAAAAAAATTGGTTATATATTTAAAAGTGTCATACTTTCCCTATTTTTCATTTAAATGGTCTGATTCTTCTCTTTATTCTCAGGCCATCCCAACTTCTATTTCTAGCCATAGGACTGGAGAACACATTAGGAGAATAGTTGCCAGTCAAGATAGACAATACTAATTTGGCTAGTATAACTGATCTAAGACAGTATAAAGCAGCTGCTTATATCAGTCTTCTACCAATCCATCTAGATGCTGACAGATTTGAGATGTTATGCTAGTTATTTATTTCTTAGATTTCTGTGTTTTTCAATAGGATAGCCTGCCTCATTGAACTTAGAGGTGGTTTATTTCAGTAGAAATATGTATAGGATCAGATAACAGAAAGCATCTGTAACTCATTCAGGAAGAGAAAGTCGAATCATCCACGGCCTCGTGATGAACTCTCTGATGTCTGTTCTACATGACACTCTGGGTAGCAATAAACAGCTACTGTGCTTGAAGATTCAAATTTATTTTACACAAGTAGGACATTATTTTCATGCTTGGCCTTCAAGGACTCTTCCTTCCAGCATCTAAAACATTTCATCAAACAATGCAGCATATGTTAAAATTATAATCACTCTTATCAAGAATTCATATCAAAAGGCATAGCGTACTTTGCTTTCTTTGTACTTATTAAGCATAAAGAGGAAACTGTCTTAAGCTGGGCGTTACACATCAGGCATATTTGGGGCAAAATGGTTTTCCATCAGGAATTCTGAGTTCACTTTAAAAACAAAGAAGGTTACAAATGCAAGGTGATGCCACAGAGACAAAGTTTAAAACCAAACAGTAACTTGGTGTGTATGTGATATGAGTCCAAATTCATAGACTTACTTTTTGCTTTCTTTGACAAAAACCAAAAGAACTACTTTTGAAACTGATAGAACTCATCTCTTTGAACACATGGATTATATTAGTCATATATTAAGAATGAATCACGCAGAAAGAACATCATGAGCTGTTTTGGAATTCATAATCATAGTCGAATCATCAATAAAACATTGGTTAGCTAAAACATTGCATTCAGTAAAATACAGTGAACCCTCAGTATCTGCTGGGGTTTGGTTCCAGGCCCCTCATGAACATCAAAAATCTGTGAATGCTCAGATTTCATTATATACAATGATGTTTTCCAAAGGTGACCCTTATATAAAATAGCAAGATCAATATCTGCTTATTAGGCTTGGGTTAGAATCCTAAAATCGCAATTCTAAAATCAAATGGGGGGGGGGGATTATTTTTTTTGATTAGTATATTAAAGACTTACAAAATTTTTTGCAAAAAGTGCTAAAATGTAACTTAAGTACTAACGAAATTCTAAAGTGGTTCTAAAGTAGGAAAAGCAGGGAAACAGTTAAAAATCAAGGGGGAACATTCCCCTTCACCTCTGAAGTGCAATTAAGTGGAGCTGTAGATGTATAACATAAATATAAGAGGTATTAGCTACTAGCTCTCAGGACAATTGTGAAAGTGAAGTACGATTCTCCCCCCCCCCTTATTATTTCCCCTTTCCTCCTTTCTTCCTTCTCTACCCTCTTCTTTCATTCTTTCCTTTGCTCTTTGGTTCCCCATCCCTTCTTTTCTCTTCTTCGCCCCTCTTTCCCCCCCACGCTCGCCGGCGCCCTCGCTCACCCCCCTCGCCTCTCTCTAGCCTCGATCCATGGATCGAGGCTAGAGAGTGGCAGAGAGGCGCGCGGGGCCCCTTTCCACCTAAATTATAAGCCAACCCAGGCTTTGGCAGATGCCTCCCTTAACCCCTGCGAGTTCTCAATCGGAGGAATTTCCTCCTGTTTCCCAGGCTGTCCCTCAGAAGCGGAGGGACAGCCTGGGAAACAGGAGGCAATGCCTCCGATTGAGGCCCCTCCAGCTAAAATATAAGCCAACCCAGGCTTGGGTCGGCTTATATTTTAGCGGAAAGAGGCCCTCGCTCACCCCTCGCCTCTCTCTAGCCTCGATCCATGGATCGAGGCTGAGAGAGAGCCCCCTTTCCCACTAAAATATAAGCCGGCCCAAGCCTGGGTCGGCTTATATTTTAGCTGGAAAGGGGCCCCGCTGCCTCTCTACTCAGTTGACCTCTCCCCTCGATCCATGGATCGAGGCTAGAGAGAGGCAGAGAGGCACGCGGGGCCCCTTTTCCACTAAAATATAAGCCGGCCCAAGCCTGGGTCGGCTTATATTTTAGCTGAAAGGGGCCCTGCGCGCCTCTCTGCCACTCTCCATGGATCGAGGCTAGAGAGAGGCGAGGGGGTGAGCGAGGCCCCTTTCCCACTAAAATATAAGCCGACCCAGGCTTGGGCCGGCTTATATTTTAGTGGGAAAGAGGGGCTCGCCTCTCTCTGCCTCTCTCTCAGCCCCGATCCATGCATCGGGGCTAGAGAGAGGCAGAGAGGGTGCGGGGGCCTTTCTCCTCCTCTCTCGCAGGCCTGTCATTGGCGAGAGAGGAGGAGGAGGCCCTCGCTCACCCCGTCCATGTTTCTTTGCCTCTGATTGGCTAAAGGTCTCCATGGTCAGCAAAACATAGTTTTTCCATCTTCAACAAGCTAGGCGACTGCCACCCTACCTGTCCAGGGATGACCTGGCCGCGGTGATCCAAGTGACGGTCATCTCGAGGCTGGACTACTGTAACGCCCTCTATGTTGGCCTTCCCTTGTCGACAATCCGGAAACTCAAGCTAGTGCAGAATGCCACAGCCCGCTTACTGGTGGGAGCACCAGTAAGGGAGCACATTACTCCCATCCTACGGCACCTGCACTGGCTTCCCATCGCCTTTAAGGTGTTGGTTCTAACCTTTAAGGCCTTGCACGGTCTAGGGCCTGTGTACCTGAGGGACTGCCTTACCCCGTACGTTCCCCCGAGATCGCTGCGCTCAGAGGAGCAGAACTTGTTAGTTATTCCATCGATCCGCTCCTGCCATTTGTCCACAACTAGGCAGCGAGCTTTTTCTGCTGTGGCACCTATGCTGTGGAATTCACTTCCAGCCGACACCCATGCACTCCCAGAGCTTGTCCCTTTCCGGAGGGCATGCAAGACCGCCCTTTTTAGACTCGCTTTTGGTTAATCCAGAAATGTCCTCGTACGATCTCATCTATGAGTTTTATGGAATTTGTAATTTCCTACATTTTAACATTGTTGTACCTTGTTGTTTTTTATTGAATGCTGTAATCCACCCCGAGCCTGCAGGGAGGAGCGGAATATAAAACCGAACAAATAAATAAATAAATAAAATAAAAATACTATGTGAAAACTCTATGTTTGCTAAGGCTGAGTATACATGGGTGGGAATACCTTTACTCACTCTAAACCATTGGTTCTCAACCTGTGGGTCCTCAGGTGTTTTGGTCTACAACTCCCAGAAATCCCAGCCAGTTTACCAGTTAGGATTTCTGGAAGCTGAAGGCCAAAACATCTCGGAATCCACAGGTTGAGAAACAGTGCTCTAAACCCATTGCTGATTGTCCCCCACAACACTTGCTGGGTATCACAGGTGTTTTTTTTTGTTTAAACCAACATTGGCCAAAGTTATGGGATACTCTGGAGCTTACTGGAAATTTGGGAGTATCCTGCGATTGTGCAGTAGTCTGGATAACTTTTTTTGGGGTCAGGAGCAACTTGAGAAACTGCAAACCACTTCTTGTGTCAGAGAATTTGCTGTCTGCCAAGACGTTGCCCAGGGGATGTCCAGATGTTTTAATAATAATAAATAAATAATGAAACTTTGTTTATATACTGGTCTACCTCCCTGGGGGGACTCAGGGTGGTTTCCAAGCAACAACATCAAAACATACAGAGTCACAACATGAACAGAAAATAACAGTAACAGCAACATAAGAATAAAATTACCCAACAATACATAAATATTAAAAGATAATATCCTGCCTGCTCTTCATGTCTATTTTTAGGGCATGAAAAAGGAATGGGTCAGGAACAATTTAAAAAGACCGGGTCAATAATAATATTATTATAATAATACACTTTATTTATATTCCGCTCTTCTCACCCCGAGCAGATTACATTACACATATGGCAGACAGTCCCTGCCGGTTCCACATACAATTACATACAACATAAACATATAGCGGTACAATTTTTAGAAGGGTTTTTCTTTGGCTGCATCACAGTTGCGTCACAGAGCTGCATCACAGTGCTTCACAGGTTGTGATTGCGTCTTTACGTCACAAGGTGGTGCTGTTGCTTCATCCTCATGACAGATAGCCTCTGTTTTTCCGCATTCCAGCCGATCTTATAAGTCCTTCTTTGAAAAAGTCCTTCCCCGCTTGGCGGTTCCCAGTTTATCTAATCACAGCTCAGCTGCTTTTGAACTGTTGGGTAAACAGTGGACAGGGCTCACAGCTGGTGTCCAACCCAGCCCGGGATTCGAACCTGCAATCTTCAGTTCTTCAGATTGCCAGCACAGCTGTTGTTACCGCTGTGCTATCTCTCCGGGTCAAGACTGATTCAAATTGAAATAAGATAGGACCAGCATTAAGGTACAGTACTGCTGTAGGTAAATGACAAAAGCGGGGACAAGCTATTTCCAGGTGCCTGTTAGGAAAATGACAAGGGTAATTTATAGGGGGCTAGGTTGTTTCTGGACAGTGCGGGAGGCTTCTTTCATGTCCCCGCATGTGAAACTGGAGCTGACAGATGAGAGCTCACCCCACTTCCCGGATTGTCACCCATTGCACTACTGGGGGGCTTCCAGTCTGGATAGCTGATCAAGCCTGATTCCATGTGACCAGCAATTTCCACTTCTTCTTCGTGATCACCAGGACACTCTGCTCCACAGCCACCTAGAAGTAGCAGCATGAAATGGAGGGTGAAGTGATGGTCCAGAGGAGCTGATGCAGTTTCAACCTGACTGGATTGGCTAGACCAGCAGGAGGCCAATGAGGCAATTGCAGAGAATTTGATCATGTGCATCTGATTGTGGACATAGTGACCTGTTTGGACTCGACTTAAGTGTGAAACTGCAACTGGTCTTTTAACTGTGCAACTTTCAAATACGTTCTTTCATTAAAAAAAGAAAACTTCTCACTGCTCCCTTTGAGAAAAAGTAGTGAATAATTACTATGCTACTGGGCATCTTTCACTGAACTGTTGTAATTGTCCATCAATTTATAATTTTATTATATGGTATCAGGATCTGTGGGAGCGTTTCACATTTGATGTTGAAATGTCTCAAAATCTGATTAATACTTTTTGGGCTCAATCATAACTAAGATCAAAGCCATATTTATTATGTAAAAGTTTTTTTAAACTTGTGCTACTTAGGTACATTTGACCTCATCCATCGACAGAGATTAAAGGGGCTCTTTACCACAATTTGAGAACAATAGTTGTGAACTAAAGAGAATGTATAGTTAGTTAAAAATGTACATTAAACAAAAAGAGTTAATTTCACTGTAAAATACGTTCCTTGTGTTTTCATTCAACTTTTTCATTTTATCTGAAATTATTTCTAAACTTGAATTGAGTTTATAATGTTAGCATTAAAGCATGATATTCTTATTTCAACACTATGTCTCATTAGAAACTCAAGTTGCTATACTACAAAGTTAGGCTGAATTACAGGGAAAGCTTTGATGTAAGGAATGTCAATTGTGCTTGGAGTGAGGGATATTGCAGGAATAGATTGGTGTCTTCACTGAAGTGCAAACATGACCTCTAGTGGCAAGGAAATATCATTTCAAGGAATGAGAGAAAACTTTTGTGGATACTTGTATAGAAAGTAAATAGGTAGCAGTAGATCTTTCACAGATGTTTGTCAATCCACATATATGTAAGGTTAATATAGCATAGAATTGGTCTCATTTTGCTTCATTGTTTAACAGCTGAGTAATTTTAGTTGTCCATTTATGATAATCCCTGAGGTGAAATCAAAGTGAAAGGTGAAACAATAAGTGTAAAATATCCCAAAATAAATCAGATGGAGTGAAACAATTTTTCATGGGGAATCCTTATTTGAGTCTCCAAATCATTTTGTCCCTTTTGGGAAGCTGACAAAGGAACAGCAGCAACCTAAAAATCTGCCACTATGCTTCTGTGAAGTGGAAAATTGAGGTTTTTGGCTGATCTTTCACCAACTGTTAACTGTATTGGGAAAGCCAATCTCTTGTTAAAGGAAAGGGAGAAGTGGGAGGGGGAGAGAGAATTTGAGAGGGGTCAAGGAAATGAAGAATTGGTGGTTAAGGAGGGCACCATGTGTTGTAAACCTCCCTGCTTCTTTCCTTCCACAAAACTATTCCAGGGGTCCAGCTACAGAGACACCCAAATTGGATGCTGGTCTCAAGCATAGCTCTCTCAGAACAGCTCCTGTTTATACATATGTGCTTTCACCTCTCTATGACCAAATCACAGTAACTACAGGATCTGAGTTCTTGCTCATTGGATGGTCAGTTCACCTTTTACAATATTGTCACCCCAGTGATGGCCATGAAGCTCTGGAGAGTTCCTTACCCTTCTTGGACACCTTTCCCACATCAGCAAAGATGTCTACATGACTCAGGAAAGGAGGGGTAAAATGAGGTGGGTGAAAGACATGCCACCTCTTTTTTCCCTGCCCCCTAGAGTGCAGATGAAATGTGATGGTGGCACTGGCCCATGTGCAAAACAAGGGACAGGGAGAGGAAGATGGCACTACCATCCCACTTCCCTGAACTGCATTGACCCAGGGAGAGCAGAACTGCTGTGGAGATTGACACTTAGGGTTGCAGATGGGAATCTCAGGAGTCTGTCTCCATAGCCCCTATACCTTCAAAGATCTGGATCTTCAAGTAAGAGTCACTTTCTTGTGGCTATGTTGTAACCTAGATGCAAATTTGATTAAACAGTTTATCCTGGGTTACTCCACATTAGCATGGGTTTGGACACTCCAAACGAATATACCATCTACACTACATTATCTTGTAGGGTAGATGGGTTCTTATTTAGTGCAGAACAAGGAAAGGTATTTTATACTGTATCTCCCCTCTGGTTTGGACAGATATCTCTATATCATTTGTGAATATATCTATTGGCCTTTCCAGACATGGCAGAAACTTGAGCTTCTGTCCCTGCTGCCAACCCATACCCAGTGCTTCCCCTTGAGAAGTGGTTAGATGCCATCCCAGATCAACCGAAGGTTATTTTATCATGCACAGAACTTTGCACAGAACTCTGCCATATGTACACAAATTCACTTTTTATGTCAAAACTGTAGAATATTAGGAAACCCTGATGATCAAATAAATCACCTTTCTGTCTCAAATATGGCCAGCACAGAACTTAGCCATTTTTATTGATGTCTTTTTGTCAATGTCAGTACATCTAAGTAAGAAACATTTCTAAGTTGCCTGTAAATAACTTTTGTGTTTAAACTCGTACAAAAATTCTTGTTAATCTCATTCTTCCACTGCTTGGCACAGGTCAATTTTCTTCTGAACAGCACAGAAAGAATGCAGTAACTGAGGAATCAAGTTGCTCAAAACCAAAGCTGTCTCATAAATGTATTTTGTATGAATTGTAGAGGAAAGGTTTACATTACGGCAATATGCTGGACCACCAAGTAATCGACTTTTATAAAGATATGCCGACCTATAAGAAAGCACTTTAAGAAGTGTGGCATAAATTTGCTGCACAATAAACCCTGAAAGACCCTTTCCCCTAAGTTATTGTCCCACTTCACTCCATATCTATTAGTTTAAAAGCAGTGGGGTATTGAAAGTGCTTTGTTTGTAATGATAAACTATGAGGATTAAGAGTTAATGGCTCTTACAAAGTTTGAAAGCATTACGCCTGAAACTTTGCCTTATCTTGGTAACCTATAATGTCTTAACATCTTGGTATTAGAAAGTGAAGAAGTCTATGCATGTTTGTAATTTGCATCCTCGGTTGGGAGGATGTATTTTTTGAATTGAATATCACACGCATTACTCATACAATGCTGTCCTAGGAATTAGGAGGCTTTTCACAGCACATCTAATAGAACTAAATTGTTTTGGCACTGCAGCAAAGAGCCCCACAAGTGCCTCCCTGGCAGTAAAAATAAAATAGAATTAAATTAAACCATTTGTTGCATTTTCTTGATGCCCAAAATCTGTCACCTGAGGCAGTCACCTTACTCTTCATAATGGAAGGATGGACCTTAATTTCTCCAAGAAACTTGTATTCATGTTGCAGCTTTCAGGCAACCTGTTTCTCGATAACTGGAAGGCAGAATAACTTCCTGGCTGAAAGGTAAGAGTTATTCAGAAAAGACCTTGTTGTTTATTCGTTCAGTTGCTTCCGACTCTTTGTGACCTCATGGATCAGCCAACACCAGAGCTCCCTGTCAGCCGTCACCTCCCTCAGCTCCTTCAGGGTCAAGCCAAGCACTTTGAGGACACCATCTATCCATCTTGCCCTTGGTCAGCCCCTCTTCCTTTTTCCTTCCATTTTCCCCAGCATCATTGTCTTCTCTAAGCTTTTCTTTCTTCTCATGACGTGGCCAAAGTACTTCATCTTTGCCTCTACTATCCTTCCCTCCAATGAGCAGTCGGGCTTTATTTCCTGAAGTATGGACTGGTTGGATCTTCCCGTGGTCCAAGACACTCTCAGAACTTTCCTCCACCACAGTTCAAAAGCATCTATCTTCCTTCGCTCAGCCATCCCTATGATCCAGCTCTCACATCCTTAGGTTACTACAGGAAATACCATTGCTTTGACTATGCGGATCTTTGTTGCCAGTGTGCTGTCTCTATTTCAGCTTCACTATTTTATCAAGATTGGTCATTGCTCTCCTCCCAATAAGTAAATGTTTTCTGATTTCCTGGCTGCAGTCTGCGTCTGCAGTAATCTTTGCACTTAGAAATACAAAGCCTGTCACTGGCTCCACATTTTCTCCCTTTATTTGCCAGTTATCAATAATTCTTGTTGCCATAATCTAGGTTTTTTGATGTTTAACTGAACCCAACTTTTGCACTTTCTTCTTTCACCTTGATTAGAAGACTCTTCAGCTCCTCCCCACTTTTGGCCATCAAAGTGGTATCATCTGCATACCTAAGGTTGTCAATGTTTCTTCCAACAGTTTTAACCCAGCCTTGCTTTCATCACATGATGTGTTCTGCATACAAGTTGAATAGGTTGGGTGAGAGTATGCAAACCTGCCGTACGCTTTTCCCAATCCTGAACCAGTCTGTTGTTCCATGGTCAGTTCTTACTGTTGCATAAATATGTGTTCAAAAATGTTCAAGCACACACAAAGTATTTCATGCCATTTATAATTATTCCTGAGGAGCAACTAAGGTTATCAACCACCTGGTCTTTGGCGGAAGTTGTGTTGAGGTTTTCACTGTGTTTTATACTAAGTATGGGGAGACACACTTATGAGAGTTCATGTTTGGCTTCCTTTAAGAATCCTGCCCTTTGGATGAGAAGATATTGTTGTTTTTTTTACCTAGACAAAATAAACAAACAAAGCTGATGTAGGTTGGCAAAACTTTTTCCTGTCACAGAACCATCAGCAATGAGCAATTTAGTACTGGCAAAGACTAACGAGCACCAGATTGTCCAGTTGAAAGAAACTTTGAGAAAGCCCTAAGCCAGGGTGGGGAACCTCTTTTCTGCCAAGGGCCATTTATTTATTTTGTGTCAAAAGCACTGCATAATAAATAAGTATAAAGTTGATAAAATAAAGGGAGTACAAGTAGCTAAATAATTTTAGACCAAAAATGGGCAACAATGACCACATTGTCTATAACTTTAAACAGTTCTTCCTCTGTGGAGAAGGCAAGGCATTGTGGGCAAGCATACAGATGCTGAATTGTTTGTTCTGCTCCACAATCACATGAGGTGGAGGTTTCTTCTAGGTAGTGCCATTTTGCCAGGTTGTCTTCCGATCTGCCATTTATACTTCTGAGTCTGTTCAGGGACTTCCAAGTTACCCATTCTTGGTTTGCCCCTGGGGGAAGACCCTTGTAGGGGACCATCCAGTTGGAATTGCTTGATTTTTCTGCCCACAAGGATATTCTTGCTGTTGCTAAAGGAACATTAAGAGGAGTGGTGGTTCTCATGAAACTTTTCCTTGATTTAAGTCTATTTGGAGGAGACTTATAGACAAACAGTGGATGGCTTTCGAAGTATTCAACCTTATTTCTCTCGCAATTGGCAGCAACTTCCCATCACACATTTGGTTTTTGGGGGGGGGGGGCAATGCCACCTTATAAATTCTATCAGCAGGTGTAGGTTTATGACATCTGTGATTATTCTACATGTTTAATTCAGTGCTTTATTCACTTGCTTTGTGTGGGCAGATTTATACCAGATGGGACTGGTATACTCAAGAGTTGAGTAAGACAAGGCCAGGGCTGATGTTCTATTAATTTTGGGTCTGCGCCCCATGTGCTATCAGTAAATTTTAGCAGGATGTTACTTCATGCAGCTACTTTGTGCTTGGTGTTCACACAGTGTTTCCTAAATGTTAGTGTTTGATCTAAGCTTATGCTGAGATATTTAGGCAGGGAACAATGGCCTTCCCAGGAAACTTCTCAGGTAACAAATTTCCTTTTGGTTTCACAATTACATAGGTAGAAAGTACACACTTGTGTCTTGGCATGGTTAGGCTTCAGGTCGTTATCTTTATAGTAGTTGGAGAGACCTTTCAGGGCATTATTATTATTATTATTTATTTCATACATTTGTACCCCACCCTTCTCACCCCCAAAGGGGGACTCAGGGCGGCTTTACAACAAACACTATTCAGTGCTCCCCACAAAGGTAAAATACATTTAAAACAAATTCATTAAAACAGTTACATTAAAAAACATTTGGTAAAATCACGCAGGTTTAAAAATCAAAATCAAAGTCCGTGTCAGTTTGTTGTCATTCATATTGCTTTAGTCTTATTCTCAGTTGCTGCCTCTATCATTCAAACGCTTTGTCCCACAACCAGGTTTTGAGTTTTCTTCTAAAGGACAGGAGGGACATTGCCAATCTGATGTCACTAGGGAGAGAGTTCTACAGGTGAGGGGCCACTACCGAGAAGGTTCTGTTTCTCATCCCCACCAGTCGCATTTGTGGTAGTGGTAGGATTGAGAGCAGGGCCTCTCCAGCTAATCTTAAAGTTCGTGATGGTTCGTAATGGAGAGGGGTTGTATGCACTCTGTATGCCACTCCAGTGAGCAACCTGGTTCTGACTGATAGACTAGTTGTAGCTTCCAGGCAGTTTTCAAAGGCAACCCCATGTAGAGTGCGTTGCAAAAGTATATTTGAGATGTAACAGAAACATGGACCACCGTAACCAAGTCAGACTTCCCAAGGTACGGGCACAACTGGCGCACAAATTTTAATTGTGCAAAAGCTCCCCTAGCCACCACCGAGACCTGGGTTTCCATGCTCAATGATGAGTCTAGGACAGGCGTGGGCAATTGCCGGCCCTCCAGGTTTTGGACTTCAACTCCCAGAAATCCTAGCCAGTTTACCAGCTGTTAGGATTTCTGGGATTTGAAGTCCAAAACACCTGGAGGGCCGGCAATTGCCCACGCCTGGTCTAGGATCACTCCCAAACTGCTGAAGTTGGTTTTCAATTGTTTCAAAGTCTTTTGCTTGTGCTGTTAGGCCAAGGTAATAAGCATATATAAAGATCTCTGTGAATGGTGCCGGTGCTGGGGTTGTATGACAGCCTCTAGGGATTGACAGCCTCAAAGATCTTTTCATAGCTTCTACAATCAAATCATAGCCTTCTATAGAAGGTTCTATATCAGAAACAGCTGCTTTCAGCTTTGTCCCATTAGCTTTATTGAAATTATATCTTCTATGGCAGTGGTTCTTAACCTGTGGGCCCCCAGGTGTTTTGGCCTACAACTTCCAGAAATCCCAGCCAGTTTATAAGCTGTTAGGATTTCTGTGAGTTGAAGGCCAAAACATCTGGGGACCCAAAGGTTGAGAACCACTGTTCTACAGAAATTGACACTTTTTGCTCTTACAGCTTCATATGCTAGGTCATTAATTTTTTTAATTAATTAATTAATAAATTAATAATTAGAATATTATATATTGTTAAAAATACAATTATATATTAAAAATCAAATGAAAGTTCCAAAGTCAGATGGCACAGCCAGTTGTTTGTGCATGCACACACTTATCAGCTTCAACTCAGATGGCAGGAACAAGAGTGGAAGAAGCAGAACACACCTGCATGAGGAGAGGAGTTCGGACGTGGCTCAGGTCAGCTTAAAATTACACCCAGCTTACATAAGAGTCAGAGTAGTAGCTTGAAGGAACAGCAGAATCCTGGTTAAGTGGGCAAACTGGGACAGGTATGCTTTCCAATTCTGGGAAAAATCAAATGATTTTACAGGTCTTATATGGCCCGTGGGCCAGACATTCCTACTCCTGGCCCAACAAGAGGCAGTATCTCAGTCCTAAAGGCCACAACCTGGGTGGAAATTATTTTACTCTGATTGCTGTTCTAACCCTGCATCTTGGATTTGGAACATGTCCAACATATGTATCATTGACGCTTGAGGTTTTTAAACAAATGTATATTGCAATTTCCTTAATTTTCACCTGAGATTCAGTTTTTGATTGTGAAAGGCACCAGATCTGAGTCAGTTCTTGGTAAATATATTGGTGGAGAATCAAGGGCCAGACCCAATGATTTCAGGGGCCTTATAAAGCCCTTAGGCTGGATGTTCCCCATCCCTGCCCTAAGCAAATGTAGTGCCGGAATGAGGCAGTAGAGCTCAACTGTTTTTGGCTGCAAGGCAGAGAACCGAGTTTGAGTGTTGTGACCTATGATACTTCTTGCTGTCTATTTCCTGGTCACAGTAGTAGTAGCATAGAGCCCAAAATAAATAAAAGTGCTTAGGGTTAGGAATTAGCATGATATTACCCACAGAAATATACAACACTAGCTGTACCCAGCATGCGTTGCTGTGCCCTATTTAGGAGATGCGAGAAAGTCTGAGTATGTAAGGGTTGGAATTGATGTTACTTATGGTCTTGGTGGGGTCATGGCTGTGTCGTTGTGGGTTGTTCTGGTGGGTGGAATGTTGAAGTCCTGTGGAGTTGTCGGTGTGTGGTGTTGCTGGCGTTCTGCAGAGCTTGTGGATATACAATGTTTTTTGTCTTTCCGTCTGCTGTGTTGATGTAGAGGTTCTGTGGTTTCCCAACTCTGGAGCACGCTACGTAGAGTTGTCCGTGGGAGAAGCATTCTGTGTAAAGGTCTATGCCACAGATTTGTAGTGGTGGTGGGGGGATGGGTTGTGATAGGAAGTTGTGTTGTGCTGTGTGGGTAGGAATTGCTGGAGTATTGTGCCTGGGATGTGTGTGTATTTGGAGGTGTGTGTGGTGGTGAGTAGTGAGTACAGTCCTGGGTTTTGTGTTGGGGGAAGTTGTAAGGTATTTGTGGGGTGTATTTTGTGTGTGTTGTGGTGACATAGTTATCTCAGTCTGGCTGTGTGCTGGTTGTGATATGGAGGGGGTGTTGCTCTTGCCAGTGGTGTTTGTTGTGAATTTTGATTGGGGTTGGTTTTTGTGTTGCAGGATTGGTTTTTTTTGTGGGTTTTGCAAGTTTGTCTTATTCCGGCAGTATGTGTTTGTCAGTGGTGCCTGTGTCCCTGGTGCCCTATTTGTGTTAGTGTTATGTCCTCCTGGTAGTTGTTATGTCCTCCTGTGTTAGTTGGTTGTACTGTGTAGGTTTCTGTTTAGCAGTGGTATGTATGCATTGTGTGTGTTGTGTGTCTGTTGTGTTGTGGGTCTGTAAAGGTAGGCATCGCGAGTTGTGTTGCTGTCATGTTGTGAGTGCGGTGTTTGTAAAGTGGAGGATTGGTGGTGTGTGGGTGGGATGGTGCTTGGAGAAGAGTTTGTGGTGTTGAGTGTGTAGTTTGTTGTTGTGAGTGTACAGTGGTAGTGTGATGTGGATGTACGGTGTGTAGGTGGGGTGTGTTAGTTGTTTGTACTGTGTAGGTTTCTGTTAAGCAGTGGTATGTATGCATTGTGTGTGTTGTGTGTCTGTTGTGTTGTGGGTCTGTAGAGGTAGGCATCGCGGGTTGTGTGGCTGTCATGTTGTGGGTGTGGTGTTTGTAAAGTGGAGGATTGGTGGTGTGTGGGTGGGATGGTGCTTGGAGAGAGTTTGTGGTGTTGAGTGTGTAGTTTGTTGTTGTGGGTGTATAGTGGTAGTGTGGTGTGGATGTACGGTGTGTAGGTGGGGTGTGTTGGTTGTACTGTGTAGGTTTCTGTTTAGCAGTGGTATGTATGCATTGTGCATGTTGTGTGTCTGTTGTGTTGTGGGTCTGTAGAGGTAGGCATCGCGAGTTGTGTGGCTGTCATGTTGTGGGTGTGGTGTTTGTAAAGCACAATCTATCAGAACTACAGTTCCAAATTCCGACTGCCACTAAGAACCTGCTCCCTCCCAGAGCTTGGTCTTGACAGTTTAACCCACAAACACCAACTGACTAAATTCAGTTCACTCAGCATTCTAACCTAGCCTTGGCTGGCTCCGCCCACCATTACTATGGGAACTCAACCTCCCGGCATTTTGTGTGGCCCGATGTTGGCCAATGGGATTCGCTGGCAGCCGCAGAGGACGCTGGGAAATGTAGGTTTTTTGTATCGTTGTTTTGGGGGCCTTCTAGGTTTGGGGGGGGAAGTTTCTTTGCTAAAAACCTTCCTTGCCTGAGGCCTATTTTTGTTGCCAAGTTTGGTGTCTCTGCCTTGGATGGTTTCTCTGTCTATGGCAGTTGTTCGATGACGGGTCCTCCTTTATATATATAGATGGGAGTAGAAAAAAGTTATATAACAAAGACAATGTTTACTGTCTTTTTTTCCCTTTTCCTATTTACTGCAGGCATAAACAACCAATTAATGTATGTTCTGAAGAGACTAATTTGATAGTGCATATATAGACTCTTCCTCTCATAACATCATGGGGCAATACTATTTATCCCATGATTTCCATCACACCTTCACTTGCTTGATACTTTTAATGCATAATTTAGAAACCTGCAATTTCAAAATTGCGCACAGAAATTTGTGAGCCTTTTAAGGTTGACCACAGTATGGATTTGGGAATCAGTCTTGCAATCAACTCAGCTACATTTGCATTTGTATGACATGATTTTCAGCCAAGTGCAGATGAAATCTTTTTCTCCTCTCCAAGGAGCAAGGCTCCTCTCCAATGAAGAAGACATTTTAATATTACACCCAAAAGGCTAGAAACAACAACCTCACTGGGTCACAAAATGAAGAAAAACAGATAAGCTTGCTGGCATTATGGCATTATCCCATCTTGAAATTCATTACGTTCAGCTATAGAAAAACAGGTTCTATTAGTCCACTTTCATAAACCTTTCCATTGTCTGAAGAAAGGCTAATACTCTTCCCACTCCCCATGTGAGTGCAGGAATTCTTCACTTGGCAGCAAATGGAGGCAGGTCATAAGATGCCTGGAACGCCTGCAGCTGTAACATGTGACCAAAAGGTTTATTCTAAGCTAAAGAGCAGATATAGAAGCCCTTGGGCCACTTACATATGTAGATGAAACTGAAATTATGGTTCAAATTTCTCCATCACACCCAAATCCTGCTGGCATCTCTATAATCCCACCATAATTTGCTGTCAACCCAGCTGTATTTGGCTCTTTGCTCAGTGTTGCATGTTCTAACAAACTGACCTGCTTTGATTCAGGGAAGAGCTGTAGGGATTACCTCACTCATGACTTTTCCCCAAGAAGTAATTTTAACCTTCAGAAATGACTTTGGCCAATGGAATGCTAAAATGTTGGATATTTTTTCTAGCCTTTAAAATGCTTCATCAAACTTCAGGCTATGCAGCAGAAGTGAGTACTGATATTCTTAGCAACTCTGGAGTACATTAAACAAACAAGTAGAGATTGTCTTCATTCCAACCAGGAAGGCTTTTTATCTTTAAGAGTTCCATAAACCAAAATACAGTATACACAGTTTGTACAATATGTACAGTCTCTCCTCCTTCTACTACTTGCAGTATAATCTTTGCTGTGTCTTCAGTTTTAAACATTTGGTCTAAAAGTTCAAAAAATCAAATCAAACTCTCCTCTATAGTGAAATCTAAAACACCCCACAATCCTTTGGAAGCCCACATGCTGTGGTTGCTTGCTTAATTTATATTCCCCGTAACCAATCACCTGCTGCATTACATCATCACCACTGCAACTTATTCTTAATTGCTTACAGGTTCCATTCATTACTGTGTGATTTACTCAGAACTTACGCATGTACTGCTTAATCACTTCAGACTTTACAATTAACCACGAATCCACCAGGTAGTGTAGCACAGCAGTTCTCGTTTGTGCCTGGAGGGCAGGGGACAGGACCTGGGGTCCCATTAGCATTAGAACCAGCTGTGCTAGAACAGGATTCAGAGGATGAGCTAGATGACTGGGGTGAAGGGCAGCTTTCCCTGCAAGGGCCTCTTTCGCCCACAGAGAGCTTGGCCTGGGAAGAAATGTGTTTTGGTCCTAGGGATGATTCAGATAACCAGGTGCAGTTAGATTCCGATTTGGGGAGTTATGAACATCCGGGAGGGAGATCTTCCCAGGAGCCTCCTGAGGAAGATATGGAAGAAGGCGCATGGGAAACGGCTAGGGAGGAAAGCTCTCAGGAGATAGCAACACAGCTGCCGAGAGACAAGGTCGAACCTTTGATAGAAGACGGAACATCGAGTCTAGCAGGAGGGATTGGTCCCGGGCCCTAGACCGGCCGAGGTCCGTCAGCAGGGATTGGAGACGAAGAAGCCTAGAGCGTCGGGGACCTCGGCCGAAGGATTAAGTATAGGATTCGTGGGAACGGATCCTCAGTTCTCCGGCCACGTCTGACTTGAATAGGCGTGAAGCGGAGTGGGACCACAAGCTAAGCCGTGGTCATCAAGCCTTGCCTTGCCTTGCCTTGCCTTGCCTTGTTTCCTGATCCGCATTGGTTGCGGAGCCTTGCCCTGTTTCCTGATCCACATTGTTTTGCGGAGCCTTGCCCTGTTTCCTAATCTGCATTGGTGGCGGAGCCTTGCCAAGCTTTTTGCCTATTTGCTAAGATACCTGGAACTGTGATACTTCAAGCCTTTTGGACTATCTTATATTCTATTGGACTATACTCTTTGGAACTGTTTTTATATTCAATAAAGTAGTTAGCCTTCAGTACGTCTCCGTGTGTGTGTTTAAGGGGCCGGTAAGTCCGTGATTGTGACAGGTAGTTTACCAGATTCTAACAGAAGCTACATTTAAATCTACTTGCTCTGTAATTTAAATCCACTGGCCTATGCTATGAATAAGATAAGTTCTGTAGCTTTGTTCTTAAGTTAAATTTGTTTGTATGTCAAAACAGGTAAATTTTATAAATGCAACTCCAGCAAATGTATATATAGCTTTGAATTACGTAGGGAAGGGTTAACACACTTGTGGTATTTATTTTGCTATCTGTGCCTCAGCTCAGAAGATTTCACTGCATTTCCTGTCCCTGAGATAGTTGAATTTTGAAAACTTTGTCTTGTTGTGGAAACAAGGATTGGTGATAAAGTTTCAGTGGTGACACCTTGTCCCCATGATAACTCTTTCAGGAGTGAATTTCCCTTCCTAGGGGCAGGTTTCTCTTGCTTCCTGTTGTCTCACCCCATTTGTAACTATGAGTTGTTTGTAAGTTGGATGTTTGTAACTTAGGGACTGCCTGTACTGTTACTGTGTTTTCCAATAAGTCATGTTGTCTCATGATACTGTTCTATACACCTAGTCCATGGATCACAACTAGAGAATACCCATAATACTTTTGTTTGTTAGAGTGATATATTTCAATATAGAAGAAGAGTCTCTTTACAGAAATGTAAACATTATTATAGCCATAGGTGGGAATCATGTGCTTCTGTAGAGGTTCTTGTACCACAGTTTCTAGCATTCTTTATCACTCACTATGCTGGCAAGAGCTGTTGGGACTGGTATAGGACACTTGACATGAATGAATATTTCATAGAGAGTGAAGAGTAAATGTATATGGAACAGACCTTGCAAGTTATGTTATGACTATGCAGTACTGATAAGGGAGCCCACAGTGGTGCAATGCGTTAAACCCATGTGCCAGCAGGACTGAAGACTGACAGGTTGGAGGTTCAAATCCGAGGAAAGCACGGACGAGCTCCTTCTGCCACAGGCTTAGGCAAACTAAGGCCCATTGGGCGGATGCTTACCTCAGGCCCTCCTCATTTTCCCTGTCTTTTTGGCTGAGTACTGTCAGCTGCCACTTGTTTTGCCAAGAGGATAGCCTAAGGTTTGGGGGAGGATGATCGGTTCAGTCACCATATATCCCACCTTCCTCCCGGCATAAGGATGGGGTGGGTCCTGTCCTTATGCTGGGAGTACAACTTGAGGATGACCCAGGTCCTGCCCTGCTGTGTCCTGGCCCCATCCTCTCCTGGGCCCTCCACACCCAGTGTGTGCCCAGCCCCCCTCCCTCCAGGCCCGACCCTCCCAGCTGGGCCCACAATTTGGCCCCAAGGCAAACATTTTTGCCCATGCCTACTCTGTCAGCTCCAGCTCCCCATTCGGGGACCCACAGGGATGGTAAAACATCAAAACATTCAGGCATCCCCTGGGCAACATCCTTGCAGATGGCCAATTCTCCCACATCAGAAGTGACTGACAGTTTCTCAAGTAACTCCTGATACATAAAAAGTACTGATAAGGCAGTGACTGTACATGTACTTATGCATGTGCAGCATATCTTGCAGCAGCCTGCTATGCGTAGAGAAAAAGTAGAGATGAATGGGGGGAAAGTAGAAAACTCCCGATATTTTTTTAACCCTGAAGCCTAAACCTTAGTTGACTAAATAAAATTAAGGCTTGACTTTTGTCTTGAATGACATTATCAGAAAAATAATGTTCTATCTGGACAATATTTCATAGGTAGTATCTCAGTAGTATCACTACTGGAAAATGAATGGGAAGACTTCAAAGGTTAAGACATTCCTCGGGATCTTAACACAGTAGATTTCAATCATAATCTAAAGGCAGAGAAAACCAAAAGTAGAGGAAACATTTTTATTTGACCTTTGTAAGATAAAAACATGTCTTTAGGCAAAAGGTTTTATTGATAAGGTGACTAACATTGGCATGATAAAGTTAAATCTGCACATTTAATAGTCATCTATGACTAGAAATATATCTCTTTTCCCAAATCTTGAAAACAGATGGAAACAATTTGAAGTGGAGATATTGGGTACACAAGACAAGGTGCAGAAAACCTTCCCTGCAAGTTTTTGTTTTTTCCTTCACAAGGTGTGTGACTACTTCTTCTATTCTCGTTTCCTACTTCCCCAATAGTATTTTTGCATATTCTGTCTGTGAGTTTCTGAAAAAGAAAAATTGGAAATTGTATGGCAGTGAAGTGTGCCCTTTCTACCACTTCTTTGTCACAGAATCTCAAGTAACTGAAATAATAACAATAATTATTTTATTTTTGTACCTCGCCTCCATCTTGGGGAGGCTTACATGGGGATGACCCCAAACATTATAATTAAAATATAGCACATTAAATTTATAATGGCAACATATATATTCAAACGTACAAAAAAAAAAGGAGAGCAATGGGTATCTGAGTTAATAATCAATATAGATATCTCACAACCCAAAGTAATATTTTTATATCATATAGAAAACACTCAGATTAACTCATGTTCGCTGTAATTTCACAAATATATACATCTCAACAGTACATATAAGCATGATAAATCATCCAAAGTGGTGAGTATACAGTATTTCACTAACACATATAGTAACAGGTACAGTGAGGAAAATCCGGATTATTCTCCTAAAAGAAAGTGTCCACGTGTTCGATAGGAAAAGACTTTTGTAAATACAGTCTCTGTATTATTTTAAACAATGTATTACAAGGCAATCTGTGATGTCCAACACTTCTAAGTGATCCTTTGTGGATAACAAACTGAACTCACTGTGACCTGTTCATGTATAAGAGTGTTTTGTAGTGGCTGGAACGCCCTTACTAAGTCAGGAATTGGGGTCGACAGGAGACTTATTCATGGCCACCCCCGTTTCACTTGACAGCTTGCCTCCCCTTGTTGTTAGTAACATATATATTCAACCATTAGTCTTCATTTCCCCCAGTAATTAAAACTACCAGCTAGAGATGCTGGTATCTGCATCACATACCAAGAATGCTTGTTAATCTTAATGTAGTTAAGATGAATTATATTAATAAAATATTAATATATTTCCCAAACCTCAATAAGGTAACAGAGTGGCCTGGAAGAATAGACAATTGCTAATCAAGCTGTTTATAATACATATAGTCATTAAGGAGCTTGTTAGATTTTAAGAGGAGTAATTGCAAATGCAGTCCCCATTGCCATTTTTATCTGGGGTAGCATGGTCGGAGTAATTTGTTTAATAATAATAATAACAATAATAACAATAATGCTCTGGAACTTCCGAATTCAGACTGACAGAGTTTTGGAGCACAATACTCCTGACCTCACAATCATGTTAAAAAACCAAGTATGGATTGTCAATGTTGCAATCCCAGGCGACAGCAGGATTGAAGAGAAACAACTGGAAAAGCTGGCCCGATACGAGAATTTAAAGATCGAACTGCAAAGACTCTGGCACAAGCCAGTCAAGGTGGTCCCAGTGGTGATTGGTACACTTGGTGCAGTGCCTAAAGACCTTGGCCTGTACCTAAACACAATCGGCACTGACAAAATTACGATCTGTCAGCTGCAAAAGGCCACCCTACTGGTATCTGCATACATTATTTGCCAATACATCACACGGTCCTAGACACTTCGGAAGTGTCTGACGTGTGATCCAATACAACAACCAGCATAGTGATCTTGTTTGCTGTGTACTAATCTTGTTGTGTGTCACCCCCCAGCCTGGTTCTCAACCTGTCTCCTTGGTCAAACCAGACCGAAGCCATGTTATTCCAGTCAGGCCTGCTAGGCCAAAAGACAAGCCGCAGCCAGGCAGCTTTTGCAAAGACTCCCAGTTCATTCATTGTTCAAGGCCAAGTGAAACTCGGCTCCCTCTCGGCCCGATAAGCGGAGATGGGCCGACTCCCTTTTGCCCAGGTGCCACTGCTAATTTGGATCACATACTATTTCCATGTGAAAAGCCTGAGAAGGCCAGCTGGGGAACTGTTATGAGAACCCGATTCGATGCCTTGGTGGCGTCGTAACTTCAAAGCGTCCGAGACCTACTTAAGTCAGATCTCAGAGATGGAAGCATCTTTCGTCAACGTTCAGAACTCCAAGCCAAGCCTCACGGAACCTTGCCTGGCCATTGGGCCTGCCTAGAACTTAGTTTGCCAAGCCTTGTGCCAAGTATTTACCTTTCCTGGATTTAGCTCGATTGGGTGCAAGAAGATTCTCTTTGCTTTGTTCCTGTTTTGCCAAAGGACTATAACCTTGTATCCTGCTTCTTTGGACAATTGCTGCTATCTTTTGATGCTTTACAACATCTTTAGACTATAATCCTAGTCTCTTTGCTATTTCCATTTATTCTAAATAAAGCATTTAAACGTGGCCAGTGTCAAGTGGATTACTGAGGGGTCTTCCAGGTCTTTGGGTCGCAACAGCGTGTTTCAAATAATAATAATAATTATTATTATTTTATTTCTTACCTTCCTCTCTCCATGGATTAGGACAGGTTAATCTTTATTTCCTCTGTTCTTTTTGAGACATGGCTCACTTCCTTCTGTTAGGGAGAAAAAGCTGCCAATATTCCTTCCTAAGCCAATGATGTATTTAACACATTTAGCCTTAAAGATCTTGGGTCTTCCAGTGCAAAGGCATACAAGTACAATGAACTCACCCAATGACACACAGGTCCTTTTAATCCACTCTTTATAAAACCCCAAAACATATTCCACATTTAGTCCCTTTTTGGAATGACATCCACTAATGCAGGAATGAATTCTATCCTCCTATTTGAATATGACAAGAAACATTTTTAGCTTACAACTTGGCCATGGTGTTCTGGTATTAATGAATGAAGTTCAAGGTTCAAAGTATAGCTTTAAAATGGATTTGTGAACACTGGCTAGGTATCTCAATAAAATTTACAGAATAAAGATTTCCCATTCCTTTTTCCATCTAATTTAGAGGTCTCTACATACAATTGGAGCAATATAACAAGGACAGGATTGAACTGATATTGGTGGAGGGGAGAATTGACCCAAATGGGCTGATCTCCTTAGCACCTTGGGTGACTTTTCTCTTCCCAGAAGCCATTTTCATATTGTTTGGGAAGATCACTCACATTATTTTGGACAATCCACAAGTGTCTGTAGGAGTGGACAATGTTCTACCTACGAATCCCCTTTAATCTTAGGATCCAAACCAAAATAAACAGAGGGAATTGTAGAATTGTTTGATTATTTCACCTACCATTTCATAAAAAAGACAGATATCTTAGAATATCACTCATGTTTTATGTTCTAGCCTTTTGGCCTCAAAACTACAAAGTCTGGGATCACGTCATGGTCACCAGTGAAATAGCCTCATGTCTTTATAGATATGTTACATTATCTTGAAACCTTGGATAATTATTTGTTTTACACAGTTTAAGATGATTTAAGGGGGAAGAAATATTGTTTGTGTTGTTGAGCCGTATTCCAAATGAAGATCATCCATCAAAGTTGAAGTTTCCTCTATACTGCTTAGATAAATATGTCAGCTTCAAGGCTACTGAATTTGTAGTAGCACAGCATAGGAGAAGGTTGATACAAATAAATGTTAAAAGCTGCAAAGGATCTTGTGACCAATATATTTTGTTTCCCATCTTCAAAATATTTGATTACATTTTTAAAAGGTTTTACAAACACTAAATGTGTGATTCATCTTTTGTTATCTTCATGACAATATAATAACTATGACCTTTCTAGTGTAGTCAATAAATTCGAAGTAAATCAAAATATGATATTTGTACAAAATATCTTATTAATGAAAAGATGGATTCTGTTCATAGTATCAGCGGTTATATCATAAGATGAATTACTTTTACAATTAACTTTATGGTTATGTACTAATTAAAGCACACAATACTTTAAATCTGAACATGTTTTACCTTTTATTTCAGCATTTTTTTGAAATGCAGACATGCTTTTATTTCTTTTTCTTTTTTGTAGTTTAGGGTACTTTCACGCTGCTATTTTAAAGGAAATTCCTTAATTCTGAATGCATCCAGAAGATGGCACTAGACGTTTGGCTAAAATTGTTTACATGTGGAAGCTTCTTACATAATGATTTTACAATATCCTTTCAGACACATACAAAACAATGGAACATAAGATGGAACAACAGATTAAATATTATTGCAGAAATATTTGACAATTAGGTGGTGGTCCATGATAGTTTATGACACAAACATTTATTTCAAATAAGAAACTCACTTAGAAATCTTCCACTAGTTTGAAAGATTATATTTGATTAGGCATGTAAATCTTGTATTATTTACTTCTCAAAAATTGTATTTTATTATCAGAACATATTCACATGGAAAAACTCAATATTTTGTGCAGGTACAAGAAAGATTTGTGCAAAAAATTATACTTTAAACTTTGGACAATAAAATGTTTTGTTGCAAATCAATTTTTTTTATAAAAAAAACCTCCTGAAATAATTGAAAAATGAGCAAAAAAATTTCATATAGTATCCAGAGGATTTTTCTCCTCAAAGATAAGAAAGCTTGGAAATATTATTCACATCTATACATAGGCTTTCTTATATACATTTTAAATACCAAGAGAAGCAGCAAATTCCACTGCTGCATTCCACAAGGCTTGAAAACAATGGCGTTTAACCTGAAGGAAATGATATACTTTGCTGTAAACTCATTGTTATACAGAGACACATAACTACCAAGTTTCAAGCATCTTTCCTGGACCTATTTTTAAGTGAACCTACATACTAGCATTATGACACAAGAAGAGAAAAAGGGAGAAATTATTATGTTACTTTTTTCATAATAAGAAAGCATGCATTATCAACAATGTCAAAAAAGGAAATAATTTCATCCATTTCTCAGGATTCTCTCTATATTAGAAATCACTCAGGCCCCGTCTTCCATCCTGTCCTTTTCTCCATATATTTACATTTCTTTAGAAAAAGAACAATAATAAGGTAGTTTGCCACATCAATTTAAATAGTTCAATTAATTAATTAATTATGACAATAAAGCATACAAAGGTGTACCATATGTGAGATGCATATTAGTATGGGCTCCATCCATATAATATGAGCCAATTAGGTGTAATGATTTCAATACTGAACTATGATTCTCAAGACATGGAACTCATGGGCAAGTTACACTTTCTCAGAAGAAGTTTATGGCTAATGCCCTCTGATCAAATCTCATAAACAATTTAAAGGCCCACAACAACTATATATTGTGGTATTTTTTGTTTACCAATCCATTTGCTTGCACCGTATTCTGGATTTGTGGTCAAGAGCAGGGGTTCCCAAACATATTTGACCTATTGCCCCCTTTTCAGAAAAAAATACTCAACACCACCCTAGGAATCTATCTTTTTTAAGTGAACAAAAAGAAAGATGTAGTGACAAAGCTGCATTTTTATGTATCTATATTTCTACCTAATCCTACAACATGGTAAAGAAAGGTGTTTTTGTAAATAAGACACCCCAAAGCTTGAAATTATAAAATGATTTATTAAAATCAACCAAAGTAACATTCACAATTACTCTCAGAAAATTAAGATAATTAAGGGTACTAGTAAGATTAAAATTATAAAAAACATTACAATAATCCTAAATGAGAAGGAAAACCCACAGTGTGCTGCTATCAATTTATTAATGCTTAGATCTATTTTTTTAGCAGCAGGAATTAAATTTTTATACTTACTGCACTTGCACTATTGTTAACTGTTTGTCATACAATTAAGAAACAATCTTAATTAGATTTCATACATGTTGCCAACTTATAGCATCATAATTTAAAGAAGTAATCACACATACTGTACATATCCTATTGACATATGCTGAACTTCCTGACAATGCATAACATGCTCGCCTGCCAACACTTGCTTATTAAGAACTATTGGCAGACTTGACTACTATCAGTTATAACTTGCATTTTGTGTGTTCATTTGGAAATTAGAATGAACATTATGACTAACTCTATTGTGCACAAGAGATGTGAAAACAGTTTCTCTAAATTTTCTTCTCTTCTGTCTTTATGTTTACACCATCCCCTAATTTTTATTCAATGTCCCCAAATTGCATCTGTGGCTACTATAACTCCCCTGGATTGTTGCAGTGCCCAACCCCCAGAGGGAAAGATTACCCACTTTGGGAAGCACTGGTCTAGAACATAGCTGTCTCTGTAAACTAACAAGGAATGCAAAAATATAGTGTTTAGATTTTTAAAATGCTTTAACATTAATATTAACATCAAATGAGGTATCTGTGAAATTGTGCACAAGTATAAATGTGTGTGCGCATGCAGAGATTAGTTTGTTTTACATTATCATCATTTTAAGATAGCCAGAGCAAAGAAAATCTTCCTTCAAATGCACAAAAAGAAAGAGGAGAAATGGATACCAGGTGCCCAAGCACAGAAAAGCAAAGCAAAACAAAGCAACCATAACACAACAGGCATATGAAATAAAACAACCTTAAAATAACCAGCATGTTAGGACAAAGGGTAAACAAGTAAAGAATAAATTTTATGAGGCCACAAAACAAAACAAGGCATGCTGTATGACAGATGACATAGGCACACCAAATCTATTATAGTTGACAACAAGCATATAGACTCAGAAAAGATACACTGAAGAATATATTTGTCTAAATATACACACATGTGTATGTGTGTGTTTAGAGAGAGAAGAGAGAGGGGGGATCTTTTCTTCATCATATTTTAAAGGGGTGGTTTTCTCACTAGTCCACATTTTTTTAAACATCAGCACATTCATATACATTTGTGTACACATCTTCCAGATATGCCCTGCATATTTTTGCAGGTACTTTTGCTAAGTACAGTTAGATACCCCATTTATGCATTTTCATATGCTTGTTCAAGGAGAATTATATCACAAAACGGAGAAGAATTAAAAATGTATGCAAAGCTGTGCTTTAATTTATTTGTTATTCTGAGAAGTGTGAACACATGTAAATTGAATTAAAACATGAACTGAATATATATTCCATTAACTATCTTGCCTCATGCACTCTCCAGATTGGTTGTAATTTTATTGGGGAGTGGGTGGATAGGAAGCTTTATGCAACTCCTTATTGGATAAATAACTAATTCCCCCACAGACTTGAAAGCATAGCTTTCTTCTTCTTTCCCATGTTAACGGTTTGCTTCTACTGCTGCAAACCAAGTAAAAACTATAACCATAGAAGGAAGGAAGCGTTGTTGGCTGAATCCTGGCAGGGTATAGAAAGTCTACAGCACTCTAACATAATATTAGTATGTTCTTATCAGTAATCCTTAAGTAATGGGCTAAAAACTGTGGCATGGACTCTGAGAACTGGGAAGCTCTGGCCCTTGAACATTCAAACTGCAGGTCAGCTGTTACCAAAAGTGATGTGGAATTTGAAGAGGCATGAATGGAGGGTGAAAGGTAGAAACTTGTCAAGAGGAAGGCGCATCAAGCCAATCCTGACTGGGACTGCCTTCCATCTGGAAACCGATATTCTCACTGTGAAAGAACATACAGATCAATATTAGGTCTCTACAGTCACTTACAGACCCACCACCAAGACCCCACACTTGGAAGAAAATAATAGTTTTATGGTCTTGGTACCAACTTTAAACTGTCCCGAGTCGCCTGTGGGCTGAGAAGGACAGTATATAAATATAATAAATAAATAAATAAATAGTCACCCATGAGGGATCACTGATGAATGATCCTTAAAGTTAGCTTTGTCTAGACAAGTAGTTTGTATGAGCCAGTCAAGAGGAAATTTTAGTTTGATTCCTGAAAGATATCCAGCTATTTTATGCCAGCGACCATTTTTCTTGCTTATATGTAGTGTCAACTTAGTTCACTGCTCCCTCTAGCCAACCTTTTAAGCAACTGAGCCACTCAACATTACTATTTCCACATTGGAGAGTAAGGGGATTCGCCCAGCTATCATCTTGAAGGTGGTTACACAGTAACAGGCATTTTTAAGGACTTTATGGGCTCTTTGGGAGTTCCAGGTGGCATGTCCAGCTATAACAAAATAGCTGGTTATCTCTCTGATGATCCTTCTGATTACCAACTACTTGGGATGCTTTGTTGCTTAAAATGTGGGGTTGGGAACTTTGAGGGCAGTATATAAGCAGTACAGAATTCTGATCTCCACAATGAAAAAAATAGGTTAACCCTTTGTTGAGTTTATTAAGGAGAAAAAAATGTTAGTTTAAAAGGCTTAAGAGTTTGAGAATTAATTTGCCCCAGATTATATCTAAGCTATCCAAGCTCCGAGATGTGAAGTCAACAATTTTATGTTTTCTCTTTTAAATGTATCTTTACTCACGTAACTGCTCCATCTCAAAGGGCCTTTTGCCCTGACTTCTCACCCCCCCTATCTCTCCCCTCTTCCCTTTGACCCAACTCTGCTTCCCCCCTTCCTTCTATTCTTTACTTTTTCTTTCTACACTTATGACTGGATTTTGCTGTATCATGTTGTATGATATGTCCTGAATACCCTACGGAACTGAATGATAGGGTATTTG
Organism: Anolis apletophallus; assembly: GCA_030556195.1. Classification (NCBI taxonomy): domain Eukaryota; kingdom Metazoa; phylum Chordata; class Lepidosauria; order Squamata; family Anolidae; genus Anolis; species Anolis apletophallus. The sequence continues at coordinate 113,895,883 of JARBWK010000004.1, forward strand.
TTTTTATCTTGTAACGTGTCATATATGTTGTGTTGTATCTCTAATAAAATCTTTTTAAAACTAAAAAAAGAGGTTACAATAGCATAAGGTGAATTTATGCTGTTTTAAATGCCACCTCACCTATACTAAAACATGTTTTCCAGCTTACGTTAACATTTGTGGTGAAATTTTTTGTTGCAAATTTTCATGCCTGAATTCATGGTAGATAGAATGTCCTCACTGATAGTTAGATTCACTCGTAGTTAAATTGCATGTCCTCTCCAGGAGTTTAGACAAAGCATGTTTATGGTTACTTCCTGTTTGTCTGGGTTTGTACATGCCCTCTTTCTTCTAACATAACATATACTTTTATTTTGTTTGCTAGGGTCACATGTGCTCTTTATGTTTGTCACTGCATTTTTTCAGAAGAGCTCTTCTTGTGTGACATATTCTAACTTTTGTGATATTTCACACTCAAGACTAAAGTGCTGTAGGTGAGGAAACATCTTTGATGACCTCCCTGGATAGAGACCAGGGTTAAATAACCCCACACATCTAGGTGCTGAGGCAGGACAAATGGAGAGGGTGAGACCAGAGGCTGTAGCTAAAGCTCTTACTGCACTCCTCGGAGCTCTAGCTTCTCTTTTTGACCCATCATACAACTATCTGAGCAGTATGAGTTTCATCTGGTTGCCTATGGACATGTTTTCTTTTGGGGGGGGTGGCAGGAGGCATTTGCCTACTTTATACTGTCTATAAAGGGAATGGAGAATTGGTGGTAACTACTTTAAATTGATTTCACTGGCAGGTTTGGGGGAGACAACCAAAAATGGTTGTACACCTTTGTAGGGGCTCAGCCTGTAATTGTTTCTTTGCCTCAAGCTTCTGAGGAAAATGTTCAAGGTTCTGCACAGGATTCTATGTCTTATACTGCAGAGGTTTTGATGCATGAGTTAAATGATCAGATTCTTGCTGACTCTCAGGGGTTTGAGAATGGAGATGATGGTCAAGAGAATACTGTTAGCCAGAGTGAAACTGAGGATTCTGGGATAGCTGGCCAGCATGCCAAAGATGCTTCGGTGCAGGCAGAAAAGGAGGCCAAGGGTAATGTTGAGCAGTCAAGGCGAGATAGTGAAAGGAATGCACTAATTGGCAAACCGAGGGAGTCAGGCTTTGACCGTAGAAGCCAGATTTATCAGGATCACCACCTAGATTTAGGGAGGAGGCGCTCCGCAAGATTGAGAGAGAAGAGGGGTCAGGGAGAGGTTTCCCAAGGGAAATTGAATGCTTTTGCTATGGCTTTGTGAATAAATATAGGGCCTGTGAATCTATAGTCTTCAGTGACGCCGGTGTTTGGTTTTCATGTATAACCATGTCTTTTGCTTCATGCCTTGTATCCATGTCTTCATGCTGAGATTCCTATATGCTGTTTTCCTTGGATTCATGTTCATGTTAAGAATTTTGTATGCTGGTTGCCTTGGATTCAAGTTCCTGCTTTTGGATTTATTGGTGCAAGTTTGCTTTTGTTTTTTACTGGACATAGAATTCTGGAAACCCTTTGGAACTGAGAGAGTCTAATGCTTGTGGACTTGTGCATTGACTATTGGGACACTCCTGTTTCCTGTCTTGGATATTAACTGGATTATTGCATTTCTCAATTGATTGCTCTATGGACATTTCACTATTACTTGTTTAAATACCTTTTGCCTTTTTTGGCTATTGCTATATTATTCTTCAATAAACAGCTTTGCTTGTAAGACCTTTGGAGTGGTTACGGGTTCAAAGGTGCCAGCCCCTGCCTTGGTGTGCAATAACCTTCACAATATGTAAGTAATGGCTTGGGTTATGGAATGGGATCTTCAGGTTCTGGAACCTGGGAAGGGGCTTGCCCTTAGGACAGACATGGGGGTTGAGTTCTGAGGCTTGTGTGGGGTTCTTTTGGTCTGGGATGAGCAATACCAAAACAATATATTGCCATCGAGGGAGGGTACCATTTTGATGTCTTTCATGATTGGGACAAGGAGACTTTATGTGTGATACAAGTCAACAGAATGTAGCATGTGATAGGGCAGGGTCGCAGGCTATTTAAAACCTGTTTGCCCTTTCATGTGCTTCTTTGGATCATCACATTCAATGTTGTGGGTGTGTGTGTGTGTATATATATATATTTAAATGTCTTTCTTAGTCCATTAATTTATCTGCTAGAGAGATACACTAAAACCACTTGTATTTCCCAATAGATCTACCCCATATGAATCTAGTATTTTGAACTAAGATGAGATGAAATTTTGTGACTGATGTTTGGGCAGCTTAGGACAACATTTTTTTTATTTTTCGCCCTGTTGATTATAATTTTCAAATCCGTTCTTAGAGGTTTACATCTAATACTACTTATTTTATTCCTTATTTAAAATATTTATGAATCCTTATTTGCTCACTGTCCTTTGAAATACTCATGAACAAGAATTCTCAAATCTGATTTTAAAATCAGATTTTTTAAAATAAAAAATAAAAAATACACACAATGACCTATAAACAGATAGGAAAAAAAAGTCTACTAGTGAGTGCATATTTGCAAGTAAAATATTATATAAAATGGTGTTTGTTATAAATATGTGTTTTTGTATAGATCTTGTACAGCAAAGAAGGTACAATATAAGAAGTTCATATAAAGTTCAATAGCATACATGGAAATATTGCAAGATATACCTGGAACAATAGCAATGCTTTATTCATTTTCTTCACTTTCTGTCCACCTTCATGTCTTCCAGACTTCCTCAATTATGCCATTAACAACATTAGTATGGCTGATGGCCTCATCTGAAGAAACAGTAATAGGTTTTCACAAGATTAATAGCATCGGGCTAATTTTATCACAGAACAGCTGCAAAATAACCATTAAATACATTTGTCATGGTAATATTATTTGTAGTTCCTGAACTGGAGTCTACTACAATTGATTTATTTAGTTGTTGCTTTTCTCTAGACGGATGTGTGTTTCCACCAAGCAGGATGGATGCATAGCATGATAGATATATATTGGATTTCTGATATTGTTACTGAGTCAGACATTGGTTGCATTTTGTAAAACCCTGATATGGTAGCATATGATTAGCAAGTTAAATTCTCTACATATACACACAAAAGTAAATCTTGAATTAAGTAGAACAAGTAAATTAAGTAAATGAGATCAACTAGTATTAATAATATTCACATGTACGATGAGATTTTAAGTCTCACATGCAAACAGGACTGGCCCAAGATACTTGTGTGTGAAGATAGAACTTGTACGGGTTTTTTTTACAGATGACAAAGTACAGAATCTTCCAGCAAATTAATTAATTAATTAAACATTAATCCACAAAACTTGAATACATTTATTCAAAAGCATACTTCCCAGGGCAGCTGTATTGCTCTGGCAATTGCTATGGACAAGATTGGCCTCAGTTGAGTCAAAGTGTTCATCATGTGGCCCAGCAGACACATTTGAACTTTGATTCCCATCACTCCTAACCACTATACTTACTTGTGAGGGATCATGGGAGCATGGTCTTGACTTTTTTAACAGTCAGTATATATGCAAATATTCACATATTCACATATCTGATCTGAGATTATCTGCTCTCTGGTGTATATGTTACCATTAATTAAATAAGTAATCCCTCCACTTTTGTGAAGGTGAGGCACAGGAGGTACTATCCTACTCAGTTTGTAACAGGGACTTTCATAATATCAGTCTCCATCTTCAGTAGTGTTTATGTCAAGTTAACCTTATTAGTAGTCACATTTTCTAGAAGGAAATAAAACTGACAGAATGGCTGCGCCCAGTGGTGAATGCACATTTTCTTTTGCTCACTTGCATTGAAGAGGGGCAAAAAAGTTGGGACAAAAGACCAGGAGGAGGGGGGACAGGTGGGTCAGGAGTGGAGGGAGCAAGGCAGGAGTAACAGAGGAGGAGAGAGATGCTGCCATGACTTTGTAGGTCAGTCTGTGCATAATGGGAGTTTATAAAGGTCTGGACATAATGGGAGTTTATAATATTATTTGTATATCCTGAACTGAAGTCTACAACAATTGATTTCTTTACTTGTTGCTTTGTGTGTTTTCAGATCCACCAAGGACACAACTGTGTATCATCCTCTAGAGCATGTTTTGGCCGGCCTTCAACTCCAAAAAATCCTAACAGCTGGTAAACTGGCTGGGATTTCTGGGAGTTTTAGGCCAAAATACCTGGGGACCCACAGGTTGAGAACCACTGCTCTAGAGCCCTTTCCCACTGTTCTTTAGCATTGGCCTCAATAGCTCTGGGCTTAATATGAGCTCACACATGAAACTACTGTGATTTCAATATTGTAGGCAAATTTATAATGCTTTATCCCCCAGATAGGCAACTACATCTTGTAACATACACACATAGAGAAACAGATCAGATACTGTAAGCTTTCAACCATCTTGTTTTGAAAATAAAAAGCTCAGCAGAGCTTCAAAGCTGCAGGAGACAAGTGAATCAATAAGAAAAAAAAATGCCTTCACCCTTCTCCTGCTGCCATCCTTACCATTTTTCTGTGCCCTCTATTCGCCCCAGTTACCCACACAATATCTGCTTTTACTCTTACCACTCCCTTGTTTCCCCTGAGTGAGTGAGCGAGCGAGTAAGGAAACTTTACATACCAATGTCTAAACTTAATGAATTCTCTAGATAAAAACACACACATGTACAAACATGTACAATTATACACAATAAGAAGATGAGAGGTCTTTCTGAGGTTACAGAAGTAAAAAAAGAAGTAAAGCAGGGTGAAAGAGTCAGCCAATAGGAGTATACATGGCTTTTAAGACTGACAGGAAAACAATAAAGACTACTGGTAGATATGGATATGCCAATATATGTACATTTGGATGCATGCCAAAAAGATAAAAACTCACCTTCTGTGGAGTGTGGTCTACACTAAACACATGAAACATTAATAGACTAAACAAGTATTTCTCAAACTATGCTCCTACAGATGTTTAGACGTCAACTCCCAGAAAACCAGCCGGCTTACCAGCTGTTAAGAATTGTGGGATCTGAAGTCCAAAACATCTGGAGGAGCACAGTTTGAGAAACTGCACTAAAAACATGAACAATAGTTGAAATCGCCTTTTTGAGTGACGGAAATGTCTGATTTTTAAAACCAATTTGACTTTGGGTTGAAATGGGTGAGTGTCATATTAACACGATCAAATTGTGGCAGGATTCTGTGCACTGGGGCTCAGATTTAGTCCCTATGTTCATTTGGCCTGATGTACAGGAGTGAGCAACTTAAAAAAGAATCCCCAAATTGCAGCCTCTCAAGTTATAGATAATATCTACTATAATTTGACATATATGCAAATATATTGCCATTGCCTTGAAAATATCTGGTCTTCCCTTGTAGGAAATTATTCTTCACAATGCTAATTAACAGACTGATCAGGGATCACAGACCAGCTGGTCACTGAGAAGCACATAATTAGATCTGCAGAATGAAGCCAAAAATAAGGTTGGGATAACGTGGCAGGTCTTAATGTTACTGTAAAAAGACAGTGACTTTGCTTGTCCTTGGCTATTTCAGCATCTTTTAATAAAGAGCCATTGATAACTGTATAAATTTGTAGAGGAAAGTTACTATAACTTCTATGGAAATTAATATTTGTCATAGTACAGAAGCAAATGTTATTCTTTACTAAAACCAAATACAACCACACCAATATATGGAAACAGACCTCCATGAAAGAAGTGGGTGATCTGTGTATGTTTCTGTATCTTTCTCGGTCCACCATAACACTATTTTATTGGGTTGTAACATCAACGGTCATAATGTCCAAATGTATCTCCCTCTATGAACCATCTCAGAGGGTAAGATTATCCGGAGAATTATATCCCTCTTATGAAATGACAACCCAAATACAATATGTTGCTTATTATATATATAGTATGTATCTAGGGATTTACAGTGTATGGAATATTTCACATATAAGCCTCAGTCTTCCCATTTCTCCATTATAATATTATGCATTCCAGTATTTCTGAAGGCTGTGTTGGGATTTTCAGGTAGAAGTGGGGTGTCTGGATAATGAGCTCTATGTCCTCATAAACAATGAAATCTTTATGGGGCTGTGATGGTGCAATGGATTAAACTGTTGAGCTGCTGAACTTGCTGAATAGAACGTTGGCAGTTCAAATCCACAGAATGGGGTGATCTCCCACTGTTGGCCCCAGTTCCTGCTAACCTAGCAGTTCAAAAACATGCAAATGTGAGTATTTCAAGAGATACCACCTTGGCATGGAGGTAAACAACACTCCATGCAGTCATGATGGCCACATGACTTAGGGGTCTACAGACAATGTTTTTTATATAGCTGATTGTTATATGTTTTAATTGTGTTACTCTGTAACCTTTGTTTATATTGGGCTTGGTCCCCATGTTAGCTGCTCCAAGTCCCTTCAGGGAGAAGGAGGTGGGATATAAGAATAAAGTTATTATTATTAAGTTATTAATGCAAGCTATTTGGTTTAGAAATTGAGATGGGCATCACCACCAGAGTCGGAGATGAGTACCACCCAACAGAGCTGGAGATGAATGGGAAGCATTTGCCTTTATCTCTCTGTTTCTATCCTTCATTGTTTGGAGGCATTGAATGTTTGCCTTGTGTCTGTATATGCTGAACTCTGCCCTGGATCCTCTCGGGGAGATAGGACAGAATACAAATCAAGTGTTGTTGTTGTTGTTATAATAAAAATATTATTATTATATATTTCCAAATTGTGACTCAAATAGCTAAATATACCAGCTACATCGATATTCACTACTCATGATATTATATGTCAGGGGTTTCTATTAAAATAATAATGTTCCTGAATTTATATTAAATATGTATATTCGGTGTGAATTTTAAAAATCAATATGCATGATATGTGTTCTTTTAAATTAAAAAAAGTACCCGAGTACTCAGGAACCACCTCACCCATATAAACAGTCAAATCACAGAATATGAGGGCTGGAAAGACTCTTTCCTAATCCTTGATTTAACATGGCTCTACTGTATAGATAACTTGGCAGATAACTAAAATGGATGTCTTACTCTTCTGCTTTACTGATGCTGGTGAGATAAGAATATTCAGCACTTCACAGGGCGTGCTTTGAAACACTAAACACAGGAATATAAATGAGATTATTCTATCAGCATGAAGAAAATTATAAGTAGAAATTCTTAACACTCCAGCAATAAGAGTAGGAGAGACCATTCCAGCTGTTTTGGTTCTTTTTGACAGTATTAGCCAAAGATAATCTCCAGCAAATGTATACTTTCAGTTTTGTCCATGTTTCTTCTGTTGCAGCAATTGTACTAATTTGCATCTTGATCTTTAAGGGCTTACTTCAAGTACCCTCTCACTAGCCTGCTGCACTGGGAGATTAGCAGTTTAATATTTTACAGAGGGTTGTATTTTTGTTGACATTTGCATCTCCTGCTGACTCTGATTATTATTTGGAATCATTCCCAGAATCCTGATTTGGTTCTTTACAGGAATAGTTTTAGAAAGTACTTTATGAAGTCTTTAAATGTAAATAAACTCAAAGACTTAAAGAAATCTTGTGCCCAAAATAATCATTCCATAACCCACTAATGTTTATTTATTTAATTTAGATACCCACAGATAAAACCATCCATGGCCCAATATATTTATTTAATACAAACAACAAAACCTTTCTATGAGGGACAGCATTTTACTATGCCATTGCATATAATGGCATTTGTTATCCAGGGGAGGTGGAGGTGGAGGGTGGTGATGTGAAACCAAACCCCAGTGATACCAAGGGATAACAGTAGTCTTAAATCATGACCTTGTCTGAGTTAGAGATCACTGGAAATATTATTTTCTGCCTGTAATGTGATCCCATGGCAGAGATATCTGAGGAATAGATCCCTTCTTCTTGTGGCACCCAGATTCTGTAACAATGATGAAACAGGTGTATTAAAAATGTATTAGCATAACGTTTTCATTTTATATATGCATTAGCCACTTTGAGCATCTTTAAAATGGGAATGTGAGATAAAATGCATCAAGTAATTAATAAGTTTTAAAGCGGGGCAGGTAGTAATATTTCATGAAATGACCTTCAAGAATGGGACATATGGTATTCTGTTAGTTTAACTTTCTGCTGCAGTGATATTTGTAAATTGCATTAAAAATATATCAATTATTTCTTAATTTTGGCAAGTTAATCAAAAGAACATAACCCTGACATGAAATTCTCAAGAAACAGATGCGATTTGTCATTCCTATCTTTCTTAGACAAAGGATTGAGGGTTCTGCTTTTTGTCTGCTAGTATTTTCATCACCTTCTTCTTATCACCTTCTTGTTACTTAAGATGTGAATTTATCATGAACCGCAGAGTCCAAAAAGGCAGAACGTATCATCAACACTCTACTTGCACACTACCAAGTATTAGAATTTCAGGATATTTAACATGATAAAACTTATCTTTGTTATGCTTTATGTAGTACATATATGTCTGCTATTTTGGTGGGAATATAGACTTCAGCCTTTCCTCATTTTTAAATGCTTTCTTTGCCATCCAAAATCTTGTTTTTTTCATCTTATATTTATACTTATTCCATCTTATATTTTGGGTCAAGAAACTGAATGCCCAGAGCCAGATAGTAAATCTGTATTTTTAATACTTTTATATCTGAGTCAGAGCCACATAAATTTGATCAAATGAAGACACCAGTCATAGAATCATACAGTTGGAAGAGACCTCATGGGCCAGCCAGTTCAACCCCTTGCCAAGAAGCAGGAAAATCATATTCAAAGGACCCCCGACAGATAGCCATTCAGTCTCTGTTTAAAAGCCTCCAAAGAAAAAGCCTCCACCACACTCCAGGGCAGAGAGTTCCACTGCTGAACATCTCTCACAGTCAGGAAGTTTTTCCTAATGTTCAGGTAGAATCTCATTTCCTGTAGTTTGAAGCCATTGTTCTGCATCCTAATCTCAAGGGCAGCAGAAAACAAAGCTTGCTCTCTCCTCCCTATGACTTCCCCTCACGTATTTATACATGGCTATCATGACTCCTCTCAGCCTTTTCTTCATCAGGCTAAACATGCCTAGCTTTTTTACTCATATGGCTTGTTCTCCAGACATTTGATCATTTTAGTCACCCTCCTCTGGACACATTCCAATCTCTCTTAAATTGTGGTTCCAGGAATTGGACACAGTAGTACTGGTGTGGTCTGACCAAGGCACAATAGAGGGGTAGCATGACTTTCTTGGATCTAGACACTATACTCCTGTTTATGCAGGCCAAAATCCCATTGGCTTTTTTGTTGCCACATGACATTGTTGGTTCATGTTTAACTTGTTGTCCATGAGGTCTCCAAGACCTTTTTCACACATACTGCTATTGAGCCAGGCACCCCCATTTTGTATTTGTGCATTTCATTTTTTCTGCCTAAGTGGAGGTTCTTGCATTTGTCTTCATTTTGTTAGTTTTGGCCCATTGCTCTAATCTGTTAAGATCGTTTTGAATTCTGCTCCTGTCTTCTGGAGTATTGGCTACCCCTCCCAATTTGGTGTCATATGCAAACTTGATGATTATGCCTTTTTTATCTTCATCTAAGCAATTAATAAAGCTGTTGAACAGGACCGGACCTAGGATGGAACCCTGTGGCATTCCACTCGTTACTTCTTTCCAGGATGAAGAGGAAGCATTAGTGATCACCCTCTGGTTTTATTTGCTTAACCAATTACAGATTCACCTAACTGTAGTTTTGCTTAGCCCACATTTGACTAGTTTTCCAGAAGGTCATGGGGGACCTTGTTGAAGGCCTTACTGAAGTCCAAATACACTACATCCCTGCATCTACCCAGCTTGTAACTCTATCAAAAACAGAGATCAGATTACTGTTTCTAATAAATCTATGGACTATTAGTGATGACCACATTTGTTTCTAAGTGTTTACAGAACACTTCCTTAATGATCTTTTCCAGAATCTTGCTTGGTAGTGATGTGAGGCTGACCACATGGTAATTGTTTAGGCCACATATTTTATTTTCATCTTGTGATATATAATCAAAGTCTTACATTTTGTAAAATGCTCACAAAATGTAGCATTCACCCATCCAAATGCAACACCTGCAACTATTCTCAACCTGAGGAAAAAAATGTAAATTAGATTTGTTTTAATGTTATGAGGTTATGTCTCTCCTTGTGGTCAAAGAAAGGCCAGCCTTTACCACTACATTCATGGGCCTACCTTTCTCACATTTGTTTCTTGTGTCAGTTGTACCTTTCCTTCACAGTCAGTTCTGCCCACACTATTTCTTTTCTGGCAACATCATCAGTCTCTCCACTAGTTTCTTCTTCCTGATCATCCCTCCCCACCCTCTTTAAATTTCTTACTCTGTCCAATGCCCTGCTCTTCCTTCTGGCTGGTATCAGATATCAGATGCACACATCACGTGTTAGTTTGGAGCTCTTGTTGCAGTTGGTCTCTGTGTCTGTTAAGCATATTGAGGACTGTTTAGTAATAATTAGAATAAATAATAATAATAATCTTTATTTGTACCCCATCACCATCTCCCCAACGGGGACTCGGGCGGCTTACATGAGGTCACGCCGCCCCATTGTGCTTGGCCCGCCTGCCCCGCAGGCAGCCCTTCCAGCGCTTGACAAACTCCTTGAAGACGGGGCTGTCGTTGACAGTGCTGAGCAGCTGGAATTGGTTGATGGGGGTGGTGTGGTAGTCCCAGCGGGCCAAGTTGGGGGCTGACCCCAGCATGACATGCCGCAGGTCATAGATGGTGCCGGAGCCGGACAAAGGAGATCATTTCTATTCTTGATTGGTTTGCCAATTGAAGTGTTGTGGGACTTTATTGCATGAAACTGCAGCCACACTATCATAGGTCTATAGATGACTACCTTTGATAACACATCTTTCTTTATCAATACAATTGTAGCACTTTGATAATCCATGGTCCTGTGATCATACTTCCACATACACTTATAACCACATCTTCCTTCGTTCCATCATTTATATATATATATATATATATATATATAGATAGATAGATAGATAGATAGATATTTATTAGGGTTTTTCCATAAACAGTAAAAGTGGGGGAACAATTTCAGTTAACGAACTGTAGCAACGATAGTGATGGGAGTGGTTGGGAGGGGTGAGGGGGGCGGGGGGTTTAGGTGGTGGGAAGGGGTGTGTGTGGGGGGGGGTGGTAACCGGGAATGAGGGGTAGGAGGTGGTGGGAGGGAAGAGGGGGGAGGGTAGGGTAGGATACTGTGGAGTAAACGGGGGAGGGCAGTCTCTGGGGAGAGGTGGCAATGTCTTTTCTTGTCCCAAGAAAAAAGAAGAGGACATCTGGGTCTCTGGGGGAGGAGAAATCCTTCCGTCGTGTGAACTATTGAGCTACAAGCTCATGATTATCCCCTCCTGCTCTCGATAAGAGGGTGAGCGGGGGGTGGCTGGGTTTCAAATTGTTCAAGATGGACCTCGTGATTTCAGGAAGGCTTTCGCTGGGGACCAGTCAGTTCTCTTGAGGGGGTACCCTCCCGTTTCCGATAAGTAAAAGGAAAGTTTGTCCATGTCCATGGCGTCTCGTATTTTGTCCAACCATTCCTCCAACTCGGGGACTTCCTCGCTCTTCCACTTCCTCACGTAGACTATTCTCGCTGTCGTTGACAGGTACGCAAATAGTCTTTCCTCATTCTCGTCCGGCATATCTTCTTCGGACGTTAGCCCAAGTAGATAGGCTTCAGGTTTAAGTTCCATAGAGAGACCTAGAATCTTTTGTGTGGCGATGTGGATCTTCTTCCAGAATTGCACAGCATGTTGGCAGGACCACCACATGTGGTAAAAAGTGCCCGTCTGGGAAGCGCACTTCCAGCACTTGTTTTGCGTCTCTTTGAACATGAGGCTCAGCTTGTGTGGGGTCATGTACCACCGATTGAACATTTTGTGCCAGTTCTCAGTCAGCTCCATCGCATAGGTGTACTTCAATTTTTCTTCCATACTTTCTCCCACTCGTGGAGTGTGATTGGCCTGCCGATATTCTTGGCCCATTTCACCATACAGTCTTTCACCACTTCAGTTTCTGTGGCCCACTCCAGTAGCTTGGAGTAAAGTTTGGAAATTCGTTTCTTATGTTTCTTGAGGAGGGGCCCCCAGAAGTTCTCTTTCTCCTCAAAACCCAGGAGGTCATCCTCTTTAAAACACTTCTTGATGTGATGCAGCTGGAGCCAGGTCACGTTCTTGAAGTTTATCTGAATCTGTTCTAGCGGCTTTAGATGCCTCTTTCCTCCCACCTTGCTGGATAAGTCTCCATACGTGGGCCACCTGCTCCAGCCCAACGGGCCTTTCTGGTGTGCTTCCAGGGGGGAGAGCCAGAGGGGCGTGTGGCGGTAGAACCTGTTCTTGTATTTCCGCCAGATTCTTATTATTGCTGCTCTTAATATGTGCCTTTTGAAGCATCTCCCCTCCTCTTTTTGGTCGTACCAAACAAAGTTGTGCCACCCAAGTTGCAGATCACATCCCTCAAGAGCCAGCAGCTCGTCCTTCCTCAGGTCCAGCCAATCCGCCAGAAAAACTAGCCCGCACGCCTCGAAGTAGATCCTGAGATCTGGTAAGCCCAGGCCTCCTCTCCCTTTTCCGTCAATTAATGTCAGGTATCTGATCCTAGCCTTTTTGCCTTCCCACACAAATTTCAGAATGTCCTTCTTCCAGCTCTCAAAGATGCGGTCCGATCTGATGACCGGGATGTTCTGGAACAGATATAACAACCTTGGGAGCACGTTCATTTTGATAGCTGCTATCCTTCCCAGGAGGGATAGCCCTGCATGTTTCCAATTGTCCAGATCCTTCTGCACCCCTGACCACAGCGCGTCGTAGTTATTCTTCACCAGGTGGGAGTTCTGAGCTGTCAGGTGTATACCTAGATATTTGATCGCTTTCGACGTTTGGATGCCCGTCAGCTGTTCCAGTTGGTCTTGGCGTTTTTTGGGCATATTCTTCGTTAAGATCTTTGTTTTGGACCTGTTTATCTGGAGCCCTGCAACCCTCTCGAACTGCTCGATGTCTGCGAGCCACAGGTGCATGTTGGTCACGGGCTCCTCGATAAAACAGATGAGCTCGTCGGCAAAGGCTCTGACTCTGAAGGAGTGCTTCCCTATCCGCGGGCCTTTCAGTTGTTGGTTAGCCCTAAGTTTTCTTAGGAGAATCTCTATTGCCAGCACGAATATTAGGGGAGACAGGGGGCATCCTTGCCGTGTGCCTTTTTGAATGCGGAATCTCTCCGTGGGTTGATCGTTGATCCAGATGCTCGCTGTTTGAGCTTCGTAGATTGCCCCTATGGCGTTTCTGAAGCGCTCACCCATATCCATTTCGGACATCAGGGTTTGGAAGAACCCCCAGCTCAAGTTGTCGAAGGCCTTCTCTGCATCAAGAGCGAGGAAGGCCACTTCTTTCTTAGGGTGGGCCTCATAGTATTCCATGAGGTCAAGGACTACTCTGACATTGTCCCTGGTGTGTCTGCCCGGGAGGAAGCCATTCTGATCCAGCTCCACCCAATCACTGAGCCACAATTTCAGCCTGTCCGCTAGAATGGTGGCCATTATCTTGTAGTCAGTTTTGAGGAGAGATATAGGTCTATAGTTGGCCATGATAGAGTCATCCGTCCCTTCCTTGTGGATCACTGAGATATTGGCCTCTCTCCATGATTCAGGAAGAGCCCCTTCCGACATTACTCTGTTGAATATTGTCCTCATGTGGCTGACTAGTTCGTCGGGCAGGACCTTGTAGAGCTTCGCCGTCAGGCCATCTGGGCCCGGTGCCTTGTTTGCATCCAACCCTTTGATCGCTTTCCTGACCTCCTCTTCTGTTATGTCCTTGTTGAGAATCGACCTGTAATGCTCTGGAAGTGTCCCCAGGTTTTGGTCCCTCAGGTACTTTGTGATGTCCTCTTTCTCCACTCGATCGCTTGTATAGAGTCGGGCGAAGAACCGCTGGAATTCTTCCTTTATGTCGTCTTCCTTTGTGAGTAGCCTGTCACCACAGTGGATGCTGGTGATAACCCCTGCCTGCCTCTTCTTCCGAAGCCTCCTTGCTAGCCACTGCCCCGGTTTGTTGGCGCTTTGGAAGTTCCGCTGCTTGAGGAATTTCAAGTCCTTAGCCATTTGTTGCAGGTCCTGGTGATGTTTCTGGCCCTTCAGATTGGCTAGCTCGCGGGACACTTCCTGGTTTTTGGGGGACGCTTTCAGCTTTGTTTCCACCACTCTGATTTTCCCCTGTAAGTCGAGCATCTTCTCCTTGCATTTTCTGTTTATTATTGCATTATGCTGGATCAGATGACCACGGATCACTGCTTTGTATGCATCCCAGACTGTTTCAGGCAGCACTTCCCGATCGGCGTTGAGATCAAAATAGTCCCTAGTCAACGATTTATATTTTAGAATGTCTTCCTTCTTTTTCAGGAGATTGTTGTTCATTCTCCATCTCCTTGACGGGAGTCTGTGGTTCACTGTCATTTCCAGTGGGCAATGGTCGGAGAGGTCCCTCGGCATTATGTCTATCTTTGAGACCTTCGTCACCAGTGATCTGGAGAGCCAGATCATGTCAATTCTCGACCAGGACTGGTGCCTGTGCGAGTAGAACGTGAAGTCTTTTTTGGTCGGGTTGTGCGCTCGCCAGGCATCCTGAAGTCCAAGGTCGTCTCTAATATGAAGCAACGTTTTTTGGAGCGATCCACTATGTTTGGGGGTCGACCCCTGTTTCTTCCTCCCATTCCCGGATCTGTCCATATGGGGGTCTATCACCCCGTTAAAATCTCCCATCAGGATCAAACTGTCAAAGACTTGGTCTTCTATGTGATGTTGGAGCTCCCTTGAGAAGTTGGTCTTGGGACCATTAGGGGCATATATGTTACAGACCAAGAGGCTCTGTGTGCCCACCTTGATTCTTACTCCTACTATCCTGCCTTCCTGGTCCCTGAAGGCTAGCTCTGCTACATGCTTGGGGTTCACATAGATGGCTACGCCATTTCTTTTCCTCTCTGCCAAGGAGTGAAAGAGATTGCCTATCCCTTTGTTCTCAAGATGCTGTGCGTGCTTCTTCTTAATGTGGACTTCTTGAAGTGCCATCACGTCATATTTTCGTCTTCGTAGCCAGTTGAAGAGTCTCTTCCGTTTAGGGGCAGAATTCAGGCCGTTTATGTTGTTGGAAAGACAGGCCAGTTGGATCTGCAGGTCACTCATCACGCATTTCTATTGTGTGATCAGGTTCATCATGGCCTATCTCCGTGTCGTAAGCGTTGTTGTCGTTGCCGTTGCCGTGCGGTTCTCGTCCAGGGTGGGCCAGGTCATGATCCGGTGAGCTGAAGCGCCGTTTCTTTGCAGAGTCCCCTTGTCTTGTTTGCGGGTGTGGGCCTTGTCTGTCGTTTGCTTTTAACTTTTCAAGGAAGGCTTTGGCTTTTTCCACGGTCGTTAGCCAGTGCTTTTGGTCTCCCAATGTGGCCATGACCCCTTCTGTCTTCTCCCATCGGAAGCATATCTTCCTGTTCTTCAGTTCTTCCGTCAGGAACCGGTAATTACGCCTGCTGCTGATGGACTCCGCTGAGAATTCTCTCAGTATTGCTACTTTGCTTCCTTTATAGGATGGGTCAGCCGTCTTTTTCTCCCGGAGGACCTCATCCCTGATTCTTCGGCTCCCAAAGCGGACCACCACATCCCTTGGAACGTTGTTCTTTTTTGCAAACGCCATGGAGACCCGGTATGCTTTATCGATCTCCCTGGCCGTCTCGCTTTCTCCCTTATGTAGAATGGTGGCCATCAGCCCATGAATAATCTTTTGTAAGTCCTCCTTCGGTCCCTCCACAACATTGCGGAAACGAAGCCAGGAGTCTAGCTCGTTCTGTTCAAGTCTCGTTTGAATTCTTTCCATCTTAGCATTCTTTGCTTCGATGTTGTCCAGCATCATATTCATCTTTCCATGAGAGTTCTTGAGGCTTTCCTCCCCTTGCTTTATTTCTTTAATCTCCTCATATATGTGTG
This sequence comes from Anolis apletophallus, assembly GCA_030556195.1. NCBI lineage: Eukaryota > Metazoa > Chordata > Lepidosauria > Squamata > Anolidae > Anolis > Anolis apletophallus. The sequence continues at coordinate 113,911,943 of JARBWK010000004.1, forward strand.
CCAACTCTCTAGCCAGCTCCGTCCTGATGCTCAGCAGCTGCTCTTGTACTGTCTTGTGCTGTGACTCTTGCCTGCTGACCACCAAGTCCACCGTCTTCTGTGTTTGTTCTTGCCTCTCCGCTATTTTCTGAACTTCCTTCAGGATCTCCTTGAGCATCATCTCCTCAGCATTGGGATGCTTTTTGGAGGGCCCTTTGGCCTCTTTGGTCGCTTTTGGGGTCGCCATACCCCTCGTTTGGCTTCCTTTCAGGCCTCTTTCCAGTTTTTGTTGGGGTATGCTGGCGCTGAGCCCCAGAAGGTGGGGCGGCGTGCCGTCTGTTCTTGAGGGGTGTCTCGGTGGGTTGCGTTCTTTCGGGACTTGTCTTGCGTCTATGCGGATTGCAGCTTGCTAAAAATAAAGTTTGATGTTGCTTTTATTTCTTGTTTTGTGGCTTTGTTCTTCTTTTTGCCTTCTACTATTATTTTTATTTTTATTTTGCTTTTGATTTTGTCCCTCCCCGCCTTCTGAGAATAGGGAAGCAAGCAGGGGCTTCTGGAGGGGGCCTCCTGTGTTCTTGTGAAGGAAGGGGGAAGGAAGCGCTTCGGTCTCCTTTTTCAAAATGGCACTCCCGCCAAAACTCCCTTCTTCTTCCCCCTAGTGAGTCTCAGCCGCCATCTTGTGGCCACTGCAAGCCTCTTCTCCCTCTCTCTCAGCCTAGATCTGCTGGGCTTTTCTGCCCCTCTTGTGTGTCCCTCGGCCTGGCTTTCGCCGCTCACCTCTTTTTCTTTGGTGGGGGCCTGATCCCCTGCGTTCGGGTGCCGTTTGCGGAGCCCCTGGCTTCCCCGCTGGCTACACATATTCTTTTTTTTGTAAATTATTTTTACAACTTGATACTGTTTACCTCTATATTTCACCAACATTTCCTACATAAAGTACTGATCAACCATCTAGGTTACATTGTAATAAGCTTCATTGTATTTCCATTTTATAGTGAAGAGTAAGCATACCCATTTGCAACAATAGTAAGTGAGCTATACAAATAGCAGTGACAGATCTAGGAGAAGAGTGAAATGATTTGAACAATATCTTTCATTAAAAAAATACCCCCAATATCTCTAATGCCTTTATAACCTTGGAAAATGAAAGTAATAAAAACACATTTTATACCTAAATATTTTTTTATTTTTGTTATTAACTATAATGGTACTACAAAATTGAAATAAATGTTCTTCTTTCTCCTCTGTATGTCAGCAATTAAAGTATGAAGAGAATACCACCATGGTAAAGGGCTGCCTTGCCAAGCAGAGCAGATGTTCTTCTCTGACCTAGGTCAGCCACGGCAATTTTCAGGTTTAGAATTATCTATTTATTAATTTTAGATTAATTATGGGAGTTCATGATGGCAGTGAATATTCCTAACACTTATTTGATTAACAGTATGTGATTAATGCAATGAATCATGAATAGCCAAGGATAAAAACAAAAATAGTTTGTATTTAAATTCAAACCAGAGGGCATATTTTATTTATTTATTTATTTGCTTTATTTTTATCCCAATTGTCTCCTGCTTTAGGGACTAACTATTAGGCTTGGTTGATCCATAAAAAATTTGGCTCAAAACCCATTTCGGATCTAGGTGAAGCTGGTGGTTCAGTTTGGAAGTTAATTCCAATTTTCACAGAAAAAAATGTTCAAAACTTTCCGAAACTTCTGAGACTTCCGAATTCCAAATAATGGTTTAACAGTGTTATTTCCTGTTTCATTGGGTGGTCTTTACTTTGAAAGTAGTTGTTTTACTCCAGAAAGGGGGGCAAAGGGAGGAAATTAATTAACGCTGGTTTAAAATGGCTTTTCTTACATAAGACTGAAGCGGGAGAGACAGAAAAGCTTGCCCAGACCCCAGAGAGTCACCCAGCCTCAATAATAATAATAACCCTTCTGCCTTCATGGAGGGAAAGCACAATCAAAGCACCCCTGACAGATGGCCACCCAGCCATAATAATAATAATAACAATAATAATAATTTTCACCTCCTGGCCCAGGAAGTTTAGGCAGGCAGGAAGGCAGACAGGCCACTGTGAGTCCTCCTCTGCTGTGCCCATTGCGTCCTCCTTGCCCAATGCAGGCCAGCATGAGGAAGAAGGCCAAAGGCCACCTTCGGGAGCTGCATGGCATAGGCCAGACACTCTGCTGGGCCCCAGCTGGGCCCAGGAAGGACGGAAGAAGCATGAGGAAGGAGTCAAGAAGCCGCAGTGGGCACACTCGCCAACTGCTTCACTCAGCCAGAGGCGGCTTTGCCATAAGTGAGGTTGAATGGCTGCCAGTGACATGTCGGTGGAGCACGGCTCCTGGATTCACACTCCCAGGACCTCTTCCCTGCACAATTGCCAATATTGGGAGAGGGACATGCCCCGGCATTGGCAATGAGGGTGCCCATTGGGCATCAGCACCCCCCTCAAATGCTGAATCATTTCCGACTCACTTACTGCTTTGGGACAGAAATGGTGGAAAAAGCTTTGGAAAGGGAAAGGGACTTGCGGTTTCCTTAAAAACTTTGAAATCCCTTCAAAAAGCAAATCTTTCTGAATGTATTCCAAATTACTTAAAATCCTAATCACATCTTTTTTTAAATCATGTCCCATATCAGATTTTAAATCCCTGTTGACAGATGAATGTTTTTACCTGCCTACAAAAAGCAAGCAGGGATGCGGCCATTCTAGTCTCTATAGGGAGAGAGTTGTAGAGTCTAAGAGCCAGTAAATTTAATAAAGAGAGCCAATGTAGTGATTTGAGCATTGGACTATGACTTGAGACCAGTGTTTGATTCCTGGCTATTCCACTGGTTGAGCTTGGACAGGTCATATACATTCAAGCCCAGAAAAAACCCTGTTATAAGTAATCTTAGAGTCACCATAAGTCTGAAACAACTCAAAGACACAAAACATCAATAAATTTAATTGTATAAAATACTTACTTGGGCTTTGTTGTCTTGATATTTTGCTGATATGTCTCCTTTTCCTGTTACCAAAAGTCTATAGTACCTTGTAATTCTATCTTTACCATACAAATATGTGAATATTCTGAAATGTTATCTTCAAATACATTAATAAATGTCTCCACTGAGTCCTCCTATGGTTAGATAAGCTAAGCTAAGTGGCCACGGGGTGTGTTTAGCATGGAGATGTGTGATGCATACCAGTAATTACAAATGCTGCTCCTGAGGCAGTACAACCTAGGGAAATTTGGGGGAATGACATTTTGCGGTTAATCACTGGAGAAAAAAGTCCCTGTGTCTCAGTGTTCTCTGTGTATTATTAAGGGGAGCAGAATGAATCATTCTAATTTATTCATTGAATTTCCTCCCTTCCTGCTCATGAATTCTGTGTGATCAGATTACAACAGCCTCCGATTTATTTGTTATTTAAGAGTATTCATGAAATGATGTGAATGCGAATCTTTCTAGGTTTTTCTAAGCAATCTTGATTGAAAACATTTGATTCATGAAATTAAAATGGAAAAGAAAAGTCATTAATGCTCATGACATTTCTCTCAAAACACCAGTTATTTATTCCTAAATTACATATATAGAATTTCACATACCATACTGTCATATTAATCTTTCATGACTTAAAACTATATTCTCTGTGTGAATATCGAAATATATTCATTATTTCATCCCAACAAAGCTTAATCATATTGAAAGCTTTTCATCATTTAGGATGTGAGCTAATGACTCTTTGTGTTTCTTTTATTACCATAGACACAGTTTGTTAACATTTTTGATAAGTGTCAAAATATACATAAATTGAAGGAAATGAGAATTAAGCAGCTAATTCGAGTGCGACTACAGGCAAAATGTCCAGGCTGGTTATCTGGAGCAAGCTCTCCTCACAGTGAGAAGCCAGGTCAGCCTCAGGGACACTACACAATCAAATGTATAATGCGCCTTCACCAGAAATCTGCTGTATTAACATCTGTAGTAGGTGGATTAATGGATCAATTACATTTTCTTCCATGTTTCTTTTTTCACTACCCATTTGTCCCAGCTAAATCAAATAGGTAAAGCTCATACCCATATGGAAAGGGCAATATTGTGCATACCTGCCACCCAGGTGGTATATATGTGTGTGCATGTGCATATTTGTCTTTCTCTAAACCTTTTTACATAAGGCAAATTTCAAATATATCATGTATTTAAACAAATCAACCTTACCATTTCACATAAAGTTGTAAATTTTCTTTCTTATTTGACTATAGTGAGTTTTTAATTTTAAAAAGCTGACTAACCCTGTTTTAGCAAATTCATGTTTGTATATGTAGGAAGGATACAGTAGTGTACTTCTGCTAATAAAAGATCAGACCCAGCCTAGAAGGAGGTAATATTCCATTCAGTGTTCTCTCTGTCCCTAGATATAGTTCTTTGAAGACATACTTTATGAGCATAAGGCTACAGAGAGGAAAATGAGGGGTGTTCCACATGTTAAATCAGCTGAACAGTGGGCTTAGCTCAGTGATCCACTGTCAACTATTTGAAAACTAAGCTCTAAAAACTGGCCTGATTGAGCCTGACCAAACAACTATGTCTGATTTCTCATAATTTGATCATGTCACCTCTTGGTTTTTTATCTCAAATATAAAGTTGTTTTTAACTTTGGAGTTTCGGATGTAGGGGGAGCTGGTGGTTCATATCTAAAGTCAATTCTGATTTTCACAGAAAAAAAAGTTCAAAACTTTTCAAAACTTCCAAGACTTCTGAAAACTTTGTTAATGGCTTCAAAGTGTTATTTCCTGTTTCATTGGGTGGTATTTACTTTGAAAGTAGTTGTTTTACTCCATAAGGGGGAAAAGCAAAGGGAAGAAATCCATTCACTCTGGTTAAAACTGCTTCTCTCAACCATTTAGCTCGCTTAAGACTGAAGCGGGAGAGCAAGGAAAGGAAAGGAATCCACCCACACTGGTTTAAACTGACGTGGATCCATCCCATCCACACTGGTTTAAACCACTTCTCTCATTTAAGACTGATGCGGGAGGCAGGAGGGAAAGGAAAGGAATCCATCCACACTGGTTTAAACTGACACAGGAGGGAAAGGAAGGGAAAGGAATCCATCAACACTGGTTTAAACTGACGTGGCTCCATCCCATCCACACTGGTTTAAACTGACACGGGAGAGAAAGGAAAGGAATCCATCCACACTGGTTTAAACTGACGCGGATCCATCTTATCCACACTGGTTTAAACTGATGTGGGAGAGAAAGGAAAATAATCCATCCACACTGGTTTAAACTGACGCAGAAGAAAAAGGAAAGGAAGGGAATCCATCCACACTGGTTTAAACCGCTTCTCTCGCTTAAGACTGATGCAGGAGGCGGGAGGGAAAGGAAAAGGAATCCATCCACACTGGTTTAAACTGATGCAGGAGGGAAAGGAAGGGAAAGGAATCCATCTACACTGGTTTAAACTGACGGGGATCCATCCCATCCACACTGGTTTAAACTGACGTGGGAGAGAAAGGAAAGGAATCCATTCACACTCTTATACAAAGCAGCATTTCCTGTCCATGACTGCTACTACATGCAAAACAACAGAGAGTAGGGAAGGCAATAGTAAGTCAATTATTTCCAGTTTTCACATAGAATCATACAATAATAGACTACATGGACCATCCAACCCCCTGCCATGCAGGAAAAGCATGATCAAAACATCCCCAACAGATGGCCATCCAGTCTCTGCTAAAAAGTTTACAAGGAAGGAGCTTCCACCACACTCCGAGGCAGACAGTTCCACTGTTGAACAGCTCATATGGTCAGGAAGTTCCTCCTAATGTTCAGGTGGAATCTCTTTTCCTGTCATTTGAAGCCATTGCTCCGAATCCTAGTTTCAAGGGCAGGAGAAAACAAGCCTATTTCCTTTTCCTTATGATATCCTTGCACATATTTATAAATGGCTATCACATCTCCTCTCAATCTTCTTTTCTGCAGGCTAAACATACCCAGCTCTCATAGGGCATGGTCTTCAGATCTTTGATCCTTTTAGTCACGCTCTTCTAGACACATTCCAGATTGTCAATATATTTCTTAAATTGTGGTCCTGTTGCACCTTAGACCTGAAGGATCCCTCAGTAAACCCCTTTAAACCAGCCATGATTAAACGCTTTATTTAGAATAAGTGAAAAGAAGTAAAGAGATAAAAATATAGTCCTTTGATGCTCTCAGCATCTAGTATTGCAATGCAATAGTCCAAAGAGTAAAAAAAGGTTCAAGGAATAAAGAAATAGTCCTGATGCCCCAATGGGCTAAATCCTGGATAAATCTCTGGCAACAAAGGCTTGGCAAATACTTGAGTACGAGGACTTGAAGGCCCGACAGCCCAGGCTTGAGTTCGTGGTGCTTGGCAAAGAAGCTGAACGTTGGCGTGAGATCCCGAGTGCCAACGGGAAGCGACTTAAATAGGTTTTCCCTGGTTCTTCTCTTGAAGACGCTCACTGCGTCGTAACTCTTTCCCATGGATAGTTTGAGGGCCTGACCCTCCCTTGCCCTCTGAGGAGGGAAAGAATGTCCGCTCATTAGCACTTGCACCTGGGAGCCGGGGAGGCAACACAGCCTTGCCGTACCAGCTCTTCTTATCGGCCTGGGAAGAGGAAAGGCTGTGCTTGCCCTTGACCGTTGGTTGACACGAAGGCTTTTGCAGAGATGTGCTCTCAGACCTAGCTGCTGTCTTGGAACCAACATGGCTTCGGTCTAGCTTGGCCAGGGAACCAGGCTGGGGTCTGACAGGTTCACAGAATCGGACATAGTATTCCAGGTGGGGTATAACCAAAGCAGAATAGAGAGGCACCATGACGTCCCTCAATCTAGGCATTACACTCCTTGTTCAACTTGTTGTCCATGAAGACTCCAAGGTACATGAAGACTCCAACTGTTGTCGACCCAGGCATTACCCATTTTGTATTTTTGCATTTCATTTTTTTCTGCCTAAGTGTAGTATCTTACATTTGGCCTTTTTGAAATTTATTTTGTTGCAGTCTTGTGGAAAAGAGATTTTATGCACACACATTGTCTTGTTGACCATTAGGGGATGAAAGTCAGAAATTGCTTCCCTAATATCAGGACACTGACCTTCAGAGCTCCCAATTTTCACATAAATTGATCATATCATCATAAGCTATCACTTATGGCCAAGTATGATTGCCTTCAAAGTGTAGGATCTTGGCGGTAGGTCTGCAAATGACTGTAGAGACCTATTCTGGATTCAGATTGTCTTTCTCAGTGAGAACATGCATTTCCAAGTGGAATATGGTCCCAACAAAGGTTTGCTTGACATGTCTTTCTCTTGACAGATTTCTCCCTTGGGGCATTTTGGTTTTGGTATGTCTTGGAAGATGCCTGCATGTAAATTTGTTTTATGTGTGGAGATTAGTGCACACCTGATCAACACACAGTCTTCACAGATAAAGGTTCTGATCCAATATAATAGCTAAACCAACTACTAATTGCCTCTCATTGTTGCAGCCTTAATCCACCATTACAGCCATTGTAACAGGTACCACCTGCTCCGCCACTGAGGTCTTCAGATCATGCTTGGTCTGGTTCCTCCCATGTGATCCTGTTGACTTGTGAGATCTCTCTGTGAATACATAACTCTGATGACTTTAAACACAGGTTCATTGGGACACACAAGCCCTCTCATCACAACAAGGTGACAATCCATCAATTTGATAGTTACATTGTGAACAAACGATGAAAAAAATACTCATAATATCTTAAGGTGTATATTAACTAATCTCCAAAAGATAATAAAAACTAGCATTTTAGTTGAATCCTAGTTAATCCACCCAAAAACCACAGGAGGGACCAATAACATGGGATGTTTTAAGCAAAAGGCTTTTCTATTACAAAACCCAAATGAAATACATAATTAAACTATTTGTGAAATGTGACCATGAATTATGAGACTCAGATAATACACCAATAAGCAAGAGATAATAAGATTTTGAATGAACTGTTAAGATGGATGATGAGATTAGATAATGTTTTTATTAGGAGATATAAACTATTTATGTTTTTAATATTCTTGTTCTGGTTTTTATTATGTGTTAATGTTTTTAAATGTTTTACGATGTTTTCGGACATTGAATTGTTGCCGCTGCAAACCGCCCTGAGTCGCCTGAGGGCTGAAAAGGGTGGCATACAAATGCAGTAAATAAATAATAAATAAATAAATAAGCAAATGGTTGATCCACATAAGCAATATTAAAATGCTGGTGATGACATTCTATGCCCTAGCCAGTTTGGTATCTAAATGCAAAAAGAAGTTCTCTCTCTCTCTCTCTCTCTCTCTCTCTCTCTCTCTCTCTCTCACTTCTTGAAAGCTGAGGTCTGCAGGAAGGACCCTCATTTGGATATCACCAGGGGGAAAAACACTGTGGAAATGGGTGTTATGGGCCCAGTTGTGGCATGCCTTCCCTTTGGAGGTCTGAATGGCACAAATATTGGTGTCATTCTGACATTACTTTTTAAAAAGGCATTGTATCACAGCTTTATAGTCTAACTCAGTGTTTCCCAACCGTTTTTGAGCCGCGGCACATTTTTTACATTTACAAAATCCTGGGGTACACCACCAGCCAAAATGACACAAAATGACACTCTAACACAGTAATACATATAGTTAATATGTTTTTAAATGTATTTATACACTCAGTGTGAAACCTGGGCCTGTTTCAATGAACACAACATAGATATCCTGGCAGGAATGGCAGAAAGACACAAACTTCCCCTACAGAACTCCCATAGCCAAGAGAAAATGCTATATGATTTTGGTGGGCATTGACCTTGGGTTTTGGTTTTGGAGTTGTAGTTCGCCTATATGCAGAGAGCACTGTGGACTGAAACAATGTTGGATCAGGCCCAAACTTGGCATGAATACTCAATATGCCCAAATGTGAATACAGATGGAGTTTGGGGAAAATAGACCTTGACATTTGGGAGTTACAGTTTCTGGGATTTATAGTTAACACACAATCAAAGAGCATCCTGAACTCTTGCAACAATGGAATTAAACCTAACTTGGCATATTGAACTCTCATTACCAACAGAAAGTACTGAAAGGGTTTGCTTGGGAATTGACCTTGAGTTTGGAAGTTGTAGTCACCTACACCCAGAGAGCATTGTGGACTCAAACAATGTTATGTTATGTTGTTGTTTGTTTTCTATCCAGAATCACAATGTTGGAAGGAGGCTCACCACTTTAAGGTCCCTAAAACAGGCATGGGAAAACTTTGGCCCTCTGGGTGCTTTGGACTCAACTCCCACCATTCCTAACAGCCTGAGGCCCTTTCCTGTTAAGTGTCTGGGGGGAGGAAAAGGGCCTGAGGCTGCTAGGAATGGTGGGAGTTGGAGTCCAAAACACCTGGAAGGTCCAAGTTTGCCCATGCCTACTTTCGACAGAGACGTCTTCCTCTCCCTCCCCCTTAATGCCCTTTCTTCCCCCTCCTGCCGAACACTTACTTTTTCTTCTCCTCTTGGGCTCCCTTCTTCCCAGCCTTGCTCTGCTCGCTTTTCATTTTCACACAGAAATTTAAAAAGTCACATTATTTGATATTTTTCCCCAAAGGTATGTGTTAACATATTTTTTCTGGCAGAAAATTTGTGAATATTCTTCACAGCCCAAAGCAACACTGGGATGGATGACTTGTCATTTCTAATTTTGACTGTTGTGCTAATGCCAGAGTAGAATACTATGGAAGAAAACAAAACAAAACAAAACAGTCAACTCTCTAATCCAGGGGTGCTCATTAGGTAGCTCGGGAGCTACTAGTAGATCTTCGGCCCTCTTCCAGGTGATCTTCGGGCCTCACCAGCTGGATGGGGCGCTCCTGCCATGCGCGCGCACACCCTGCGCGCACGCATGTTCCTGCTGCTGGCTTCCACTCTTGCCTTGCTTCTTTCGCCTGCGGGGCATTGCAGGAAGAAGGAAGCATGAGGCAGGGGCCTCTGGAGGGAACGCCTTGCTTCTCTTTCATCCAGAAGCAGCTGTGCAGCCTCCGTTGCTGGTGAGACAGGCAGGGTGAAGCACTCCCTCTGGATGCTCCGCCTCATGCTTTCTCCTTCCTGCAATGCCCCGCAGGCGGAAGAAGTGCTGCGCGGACAGAAAACAACAGCAGGAGCACGCACGGTGGAAAGAGCGCATGGTGGCGGGAGCGCGCGGGGGCAGGTAGATCTTTTGGACTTGGTTGCTTTAAGAGTAGCTTGCATGCTGAAAAAGTGTGAGCACCCCTGCTCTAATCCATAGATTCTATATCAAAAGCTAGAAATTATTCCAAGGAACACCCCCACACACAACAAAGCAAATCTTGATTTCTCCCTTTTATATAAAGAAAACCTTTTCTCTTACACCATTGTACACAATGAGAGCAACCATACATTTTCGTATCCACAGGGGATCCTGGAACTAAATTCCAGTGGGTATGAAGGGCCCACTGTAGTTCATGCATGTTCTACTTGCAAACAACTATGAAAAAGTTGCACTGCTGGAGATTATCCTCAAATTGTCTGTCTCCTAATATATAATTGTGGAAACATGTCAGAGATTACTTTAATTTTTTCCTAGAATTTCAGTTTGCCTACCACTAGGTGGTAGACTCCAACAATTATCCTGCTTTGAAGCTTTGCCTTTGGAGAAATTTGCAATACTTCCTTTCCCCATTGTCAACAAGTGTATGAGTGCTTTCGATTCTTTGTTTACTGTGAAAGCGAAGAATGAGTTACACTGAGGTTGAAATTATCTCTTGGAGGGAAAAAAAGAAGCCCTGAATGTATTCCACAAGGAAGGTTTTTAGCTGATTTAGCAGCAAGGCTTTGGTGTCAGCAGAGAAATATGACTATTAGGGGAGGCTCTGTGATAAATGGAAAGAACCAGTTACTTAAAGGAGGATACATATGATTATAGTGGAGGAAATTGTAAATTCATGAGCACCCATGGGTACTATCTTACTTGGTAAAATTTATGTGAATATTGTGTTGTCCACAGGCAATGATAAGTGGTGTCTGAAAAGCTGACTTGCTATTCTGTCCAGTTTTTGTGTGCAAGGCTATATTAATCTTAGATACAGAAGGGTATTAATCCTGCTTATATGCATCTCAACGAAAATGAAGCATGCCATGTGCAACATGAATATGTGAAATAGATTGGCAGGAAATATGAAAGCATCTTGACATAAACAAGGAAGGGCACATTTTTAAAAAGACAGAAAGAGGAACCTTCAGAACATCGAGTTATTGTGGCAAGATCAAAAGTTAATCCAGAAAGTGAAATGAGCTTCCCCTCAGTTGGTTTGCAAATATACAAGGCAGAATAGCTTTGGTATAATTTTCTGCACAATATTGTAATGCAATATGCTTGCATGCTTTAGATCAGGGATCGTCAAACTTTTTAAAAAGAGGGCCAGTTCACAGTCCCTCAGATTGTTGGGTGTCTGGACTATAGTTTGAAAAAGACATGAACATTGCACATATCTTATTTGTAGTGCAAAAAACAAAAAGAACAATGCAATATTTAAAATGAAGTACAATTTTATCCAACATAAACTTTCCAGCATTTCAATGAGAAGTGTGGGCCTGCTTTTGGCTGATGAGATGGTCAAGTTAATTAGAATTGTTGTTGTGTACCTTCAAGTCATTTAAGACTTAGGGTGACCATAAGTCTCAAGTTTTGGGCCAGGAAAGAAAACATTTGAGGGCCTCATATTCCCATTTCTCAGATTCTGACCATGGCCAGTTAACTTCAAAACTTCTACCACGGTGCTTTTTACTGATTTGATATTTGATTAGAGATAGTTCTGGTGCACTGGCCTATAAAAATTAACATGTGTTAAACTATGATAATTTAAGGTTATATTCTAAATATACTTAGCTCCAAAGAGACTCCACTGGACTCTCCTTTTCATTAGGATACCTTTGATTGTATAGCAAAAGTATGGGAACTGTTGTTGTTCATAATTATTTACCTGAAGAAATTTCAGAAAGGCATCCCATATTCCCTGCTTTATAATTGTACCTTTTCATTTGCATCCACCATGGTTTGGAAACAGCTTTCCCACAGTGTGATTGCATATGATTTTGACATGTAGGTTAGTAGAACCACGCCAATAAGGCCATATATCTGATTCAGAAAACACCTTTTCTCATGTAGATATTGATTAGTCTACTGACCATATCAACAAAAAAAGACAAAAAACAATAAATACACCAACAAATAAACACTAATCACTGTCCTTTCTAGTTAACTAAAATAAATTAAAACACAATAAAGATTGATTGAATAATAAGACACATGAAGATGGATGAAATAAGGGCATGTTAACTGTTTGTGATTAAAATCTGGAAAAAATTTAACTTGGAAAAATTGCGGGTGAAAGGGAGCAACCTGATTGGATTTTAGCTGGGCAGGTCTCTACCTCTGCCAAATCTCTCCAGTCTCCCTTGGTTGAAAAAAAAACATGACCCTGAGGTCAATCCAGCCTTATGGGTTGTTCACCCTGGACTGTCACATTTTGGACATAGAAAATTACTCATTGCAAGCCTCAGAACGCAAAAAGGAGAACAAATTCCTATGTCCACCCCAAAGGCAAGCTTCTTTCCAGCTCTTAGAACCCAAAAAAGCCATTCCAGAGTCACCATTCGCCCAAATGGTGTTAAGGTACACCAACTTTTGGTATTGTACCCCAAAATCTGAAGCCTAATTAAAGGCATCACAGTTCCCCAGATTCCCAGAAATAGGCAAACCTTCCCTCACACCAAGAGGGGGAAATCCTATCCATCTCTGATGTGTAACCATACTGCACTGAGCGAGGGAGGATTTTATCCCCTCACCCACAGCACCCATAGCTATGTGGTCCTGGGTTTGAAAACCGAATATGTCTCCCACCATGAGAGACTATTTAGAGAATTTTTACTCTGCTCTTCAGCCACAAAGGCATGCAGAGCAGTTTACAAAATATTAATATGCCCTCAAGCTTACAATTGACATTAATGGAGTCTTGCTGTCTGCCTTCCTGACACTCAAGGGGCAGTAGAATGGTAGTTGAAGGTAGTGAGAGGAGTTTCCAATAGCTGCTGGATGAGATACAATGAGCTGTGTCTTGCTGGCACAGGATATATGTATTGACCAACTAATATCCAAATGTACTGTTCAAGCAGGCTTACATTTGTACTCTTTACAGCAAAAAAGGATAATTTCTGGTCCTCCAGATATTCTTGGATTACAGCTTCCAGCACCATCTCACTTAATTGATAAGGATTAAGGCCAAGGGACCTTAGATTCCAGTACTTTCAGAAGCATTCAAGACATATTAACCACAAAATATATGACACCTCGTATATAAGAGTACCCCTTAGGCTGGATGCATTTTTGCAACTTTCACCTCCTGCTCAAATTTGCTTTGAAAAGCTGTGAAACTAAACTGCAATATCCCTGTAGCAGATGTGTTTCACAGCCAGGGATTTCTCTCACATTTCAGATGACATTTGGCACAAAAAATATTAGATGTATCACTGACAGTACTTTCTTCCTGTGGGCAGTTTTATAAAGCAAACATTTATTAATGTACTGAGGGAAAGAAGGAACACATGGTATATTTCGACAAAATTACTGGGTTGTATATTGGTTTTTAAAAAGCTTGCCATTAAAACATATATGTGTTCAATCAGAAATGCCAGATTATTCTTCACAAATTCTACCATGTATGGCTGAGGCTGTCATGAAATAGATTAAAGAGAATAAAATATCTGGAGCATTCACTCTTTTAATTCTGATTAGATGGTAAAAATTTATTCAGATAAGTTTGAAAAAAAATACTGGTAAGCATAGTGGCTGGGGAAGTTTGACACTGCAGTCTAAAACAGTAACTTTTCCAGCTTCTGATATTTAAACCATCAGGCCTACTGTGCATTGTGTGATGGCACACGGAAGGCCCATTCTTGCCACTCATAAAAGCAGCAAAACAGGGCAAAAAATGCCCTGTGTGAAGAGGTCCATAGTGATCTATATTCTCCAGTAAATAGTCAGTGCCTTTAGCTTGTGAAATTTCCAATAATCTGATTCTCATATTACTTCTTAAAAGGGGTGTTTGTAGGACATAAGGCTAAATATTTTGCACTTTGACTTACCTTCATGGATAAAGGCCCTGCTCCACAGAGATTTTGCAGAATCAAATTTCCTTGAGATACACCAAAATTTGAATTGAAAATGTGTGCCTGATCATTTTTTTCTTAAATTGAGAATACCACAGTGATTTGCACCCCTTCCCACCATCTACTATTTACAGTGTGTGAGAAAAGCAGCCTTGGGAATACACTTTGAGAAATTAAGGACTTAGGAGAAAATATTTTAAGTCTCTTTGACATAGAGCACTGTTTGAGTTTAAGTGTCTCTCTTATCCACACAGATCTGGTTAAAATGATTTTTCAATTGCAAATATATCAAGACTAAAGATCAGAATTATAGTTTCTATTATTTGGTCCTGAGCTGAACAAAAATGCACTCCTGGAAGTTAAATGCTATATACAAGCTTTCCTAGAGCTAAAGGTGCAGTAGATAACCAATTTTCAAAATTAATTTTAAGCTTAAATTCTAGGTGAAGAAGATAAATGAGAAATCTGAAATGAAAGAATGAATTTTGCTGTCACCATTTCTCTGCAAGTATTCACCCTCTGTTACTAGAAAGGGTCACCAGTTACAGTCTTCCAGATAGCATCAGACTGTGACTCCCATCATCTTTCAACACTGGCAGTACTGAGGGTTGATGATTATAGTCCACTCCACTCCTGTTTGCATAGGTCCCTGAAGTGAAACACATTGGCAACACATTCAGAAAATAATTGAAATATGTGTCTTTATTTTTGCCCTTTTCTAAAAAGTTGCTATGGTAAATGTAATTCTAACTGATTGGCACTTCACAGCATATATCCATGGAGACTGGCATTAAGATGCCCACTATTGCCCTCAGGAAACTCTGAGTTGATTAATCAAAGGTATCTGCAACTTGGTGACCATCTCTTGTCAGTCTGATGACAGGTGGGCTGAAGCTGCTGACAGTTTGAAAGACAAGGAGACCAATTTCCAGAAGGCAGTCATTTTAATTTCACACACTACTATGGTATGTCAAGGGATGTCATTAATAACCCTATTCCAATCATAAGTGGCACATCTTAAAAAGGAAAACAGCCTCCCTGTCTGCCACTTTTCCCCAAACTCAACTTTGGTGTGAACTTTGTATCCAAAATTAGGAGAACAATATCACCCCCCAAAAAAACCTTGGAGAGCTGCCACTTGTGTATAAATGAAATGTCTCATTATCTTAACAGTTTATAGGAGGACAAGTGCTGGAAGTCAAAGAGAATTCATCACCTCTAGCAGATTTTAGCAGAAAATGGTTTTCTTTCTGTCTCTTTTTTAATAACCTCCTATGCAGAATAGAAACCAAAAGGTCTCAAAGGGACATATTAATTAAGTCTATACTTTATCCCAAGGGCTCTCATCAAAACAGAAGGTAGCATGAACATTGCTAGAAGGTTATATTGCAAAACTTTGAAACTCCACTTTAAAAACTTCTCCTCAATCAACTTCTTGTCTTGATTAATTTATTGTAGTATTTTATATGAATCAACTGACAAAAATGCTTCACCAGTTGTTCAATATTTGGTTTACAGGATTGGTCAGACTGATTGGATTATTCTGAAATTCTTCATAGATCCCTAGATTATATTTTGAATGGATTTCTTGTTGAAATTGAGAGACTAAAGCACTGAAGAACTGGGGGATATGAAATGTGATTCAGTAAGAATGTACATAGACTCCCAAGATTTTGCTTGGGCATTTAGACACTGTTGCAGCAAATGGTGTACTTGAGCTCAGACAACTCTGGAAACAGTTGCTCCAATGCAGGACCTGACCACAAGTCAACATTCATGAATTAGAAGTTTCTGCCTCTACTTACAATAAGGGAAAGTACAAAAACAGCTTTCACTTTTATATTTTCTCAGAATTGAATGACATTTGCAGTTTTAATCCTTACAAAGGCATTTCATTTATCAAACTGGGCCCAAATTAAGGGATTTTTTTGCCATGAGATTTTGATCTTTTAAAGAAACTTCTAATAGCTATTCAACATTTCTTGACAGTATAGTTGGCTCATCTAAAGCCATCAAGAGGGATGTTTCAGATAGGTGTGTGCAGGGATTCTTCTGCAAGAAAAGCATTTATATAAAAAAGAAAGACAAATGGGGACAAGGAAAGAAATCTCCCTTTCTACTTATTCAATGTATATCCCACTTGTCTTTGATTAATGGAACTCTAAGCAAGATACAATAAAATAAAGCAGTAATAACTAAAATGAATAAAACATAAATAATGGATTTTAAAATATACCAGTGAAATAAAAAAATAAAACAGGAACCAACCTATTGAAAGCACCTTCTGAAGTATGTTCAATTGTTGAGGTCAGTATTTTCATTTTTTGGCCATTTATTTCTAAGTGAAGATAGACGAGACATGACCTTAAGTAGCAGATCTGTGAAGTCTCCTCAAGATGGGTGTAACAGTTCATGTGAAAATCTTAATACGTATTTTTGTAGAGGGGTAAGGAATGACTATTTCTTCATCTCTTTCTTTTAAGCAAATGATACAAAAATACCCACACCAAAGGATGGGATGTCAGCCATAGTTTTTCTCACTGTGCTTTTAATCTTTATCTTGCTTCCTCAGTTCCCTATTTATATGCTGTACATTTTGTCCCTTCTCTATTATCTCAGTCCCTCATGCCCTGAGAAAAATGGATACTTGGAAAGAGCAAGAGATCCCATATTTATGGTAAGCCACCTCCCACACCCCTTAGAATACTACATGTGCGAATAGACTAAACATTATCTTGGACTTGATGCCTTCATTTTCCACGTGCCATCTAGAACCGGGGGCACAAAGTTAAAGGATATTGATCAAAGGTGATTGCCAATAATAGACCATCCTCAGTTGGAAAAACAAAAAGAGTTCAGAATGGGACAGAATATTGCTAACAGTCCTGCTTTCCACAGTGAAAGTGACCAACTGGATTCAGCTGATCTTCCTTGTATTGATGTGCATTTTGAAGCAAAGAAGCATGAAAAGATAGCAGAAATTGTACTTAGTACTTGGTGTGTAATTGGTCATACAAGCTGTTTTATTTTTGTAGTTATCCAACCTGAAGATTAGGAAGAAATTGAGTATTTGATTATACTTTGCTTTTAAAAAATACCTTCATGCAGAGAGATAAATTCATGATGGGCACCCTTCCTACTCTTAGGTTGTTATTGTTGTTGTTGAACCCCCTTCCTCCTTCTTTCTGCTATACATGTACACCCTGCCTTATTCCTAATAGTAAGAGTGAAGACAACTCACAAATTATTTAAATCAGTAAACATTGAAAGCATATCTTTTTTTGTGAAGAGAAAAAGTGGACTATTAAAAAGCATCATCATTATCATCAAATACCGTTGCAGATGAGATATTTGCCATAATCTTCTATTAATTCTTTTTCTTTTTTAGGAAACTGAATTTACCACAACCCTGTCATAGTAAACAATCATAGTACTGTGAGTCAACTAGCCGGGGTTTGTAGTTTGGAGAGGCACCAGAAGAGCTCCTTGGCTAAGCGCATTGATAGTTTACTTCTCCCTAAAAAAATTGATAAACAATATTTCTAAAATAAATGCAAACATGATTTGATGAATGGAGCATTATTTTACACAGCTCTGAAATTTTACACAAAAGCATATGGATTTTTTTCCTCTTAAGAAAAATCAACAAAGAATTGGAATTGAATAGTATGGGATGGGATGTAGATAAGAAATGAGGAAGTGCATGTGAATGGCTCAACTTGTCTTCAGACATTTATAGCAAAGAATGGCAATTTATATTTGTTAAAATTAAAGGTCAGACAAAATATATTCTTTTAACATTGACTGTTTTAACTAAATTTAACCTTTAAGTATATTCTAGAACTGACCTTACTGATAATTGTTCTTCTTATTGCTGAAACCTTTCTGCACACCACAAATTGCTCCTGGTGTTAAGTGGGCTTGAGCTGAGGTCCTCCACTTAGATTCTGTAGTGCAAAATACATGTAGAGTTCACATTAATCCTGCTAATCAGCTAATAGGACTCCAGCCATAGATGCACCTGAGTAATTTTTCCAATCCCTTTTGCTATACTTCCTTTGAATCGGCTAGGGTGCATCTACACTGAATCATCATCATCATCATCATCATCAAAAGGTTGGAAGTGTTCAACTTGTGATTTTATGATACGAAATCCAGCATATATATCTCATTTGTTGTGACATACTTTGTTTTTGTGTCAGTAAAATAATAATATAGCAATAAGTAGATGCAATAAACAAATACAATTTTTAAAAAAGTCAGCTGAATGACAAGTTGAATAAAAGTACAAGAAAAATCTAGAAAAAAACAAGGAGGGTTACCAATAGCAGAAATTGCTTTTTTTTAAAAAAAGAAGAAGAAGTTTGAGTTAAGTCTTATTTTTAGACTTGAATAGAGTTGAACCACTGAATCCACAAAGTGTACCTATCTGTGGAGTCACCCTTCAATCATTGATTGAACGAGTTAACACGAGTTAACTTACACAAGATCCCAGTCTCACTTGCGAACTAAATAGAGAAGTCAGTGAGTGGAATGTCCAGCTGATAATATTAATTAATGGGATATGCATTTTTCAATAGAAAAATGAAAAGGTCATTGCATGATTATTAAATTTTCTCAGTTTTAGAGGCTTTTGGGCCATTATATGGGTTTCAGAATAAGTGTACACTTTTTTAAATGGAAGAAGAGCAATGAAATATTATAGTTTTGACCTTTCATAACACTTCAGGAATTACACTTTCTATTTTCTTTCTACTTTTAATTAAGCAACTATATTATTCAGGGGTGCCATTTCAGGAGTGTATAGCAGTCCCATTTCTGAACACCTTTTCCTCAGGACATTTATAATAATTATGGGAGCAGGGAAATAAAGCCTAAATAACATATACTTCAAGAAATTCATGTTCAAGAATGAAAAAAATTCCAAGTTTTGTCCCTGCTGGATAAGTCTATAAGAGGCCTTTACAAAATGTTTCAATAGTCTTTCACAATTAGAGATTTGGGGTAAAAGCTTTCTGCAAAGTTTCTACAAAAAGTTTGCTTTTGCACAAAATACATTTTGGGAGGCACAATGTACCTTTGTTGTGTGTGTGACATGCATTTTTGTAGAACCTTCTTCCAATTTTTCTATTTTTGGTACCCTTGAAATATTATAACCTTTTGAGATGACATATTAGACAAAATATTGTGTAACAATTCATTGTTTTCAGAGCTTTGAAACAAATTAACTGGTTAAATTATTGATTAATCAGTTTTTTGGTAATGTGGTATAACATACTAGTTTCATGATAAATATAAAACTTAATCCCATCCTTTACTGTGCTAATTAATTTTAAAGCAGAATTCATTAGAATGAGTGACTCTACCTCTGGCAGATTCTGTCCTAAAGAGAAGGATTTGAATTTCAGGTAATGCATCACATGTCACAAGGATTGCTGTGAACCAGTTGAAGAGCTGGGATTTGGCCATCAATGGAAGAAGAACAGCTTTTTAAAGGTTCTCCTTTCTTCTTTTCCTTTTATATTTTATGTCCACCTTCTGTTGCAGCAAGTCACACAATTTGTGGAGTTTAGTAAGCGCCAAAAGATGCAGTTACCAAAATTTACACCAATCACAACTCTCTGTCTATGTGCCTTCAAATCATTCGTCAATTGATGGCAACCCCATGAATTTCACAGTCCCATATCTCTTCAAAATTCAATTCCATTATATTTTTTATGATACTTCAGTGTTGATGTTGCTAACACAGTGTTGTGCACCTGGATAATTAAATCAAAAGTTTTAATTACGCTCCATTTACTTATGAGTAAGCAATCCTTTGTACTCCAATACAATAGCTCCAACTTCATCAAAGTCATTTGGATTTTTCTTCCCATCTTGCTTTTTTCTCTTTGCTTCCTTCTCTTAGTTTGCTTTTCACTTTCTCCCATCTTTATTGGATCACATGCTTTGAAAGTTGGAGCTAAAAGATATAGTTAGATAAATCAAGACTCTCTCAACTTTCTTTTAAAAATCTACTCAGCAATAAGTCCCATTCAGTTCAATGAGCAAACTGTGCCCTATCTATCATGTTTCTTAATAAAATGTAGTGAGGTAGAGTATGTAGTGATTTAGCTGAACAAAAAAAGTTTTACATATGATCACAGGCCCTACAAATCTCCATTTTCACTGATGGACCATTGTAGCAAGCCAATGGCTGATTTCCCTGCTATGTATCAGTGCCCTCTCCCCCCCCAAAATATCCATCATTCATTCCTAACCTTTCATACAGGGATAGACTCAAATGGCTCTACATATGCTGCTACACTACTCTCCTAACAAACTTTGCCAGCATAGAAATGATGGAAGTTGTTCAATTACATCTGGAGGGACACATAATCCCCATCCCTGGTTTAACATTGTTCCTTATGAACCTTTAATAAACAAGGTATTGGAAACAGCAAGTCACCCATGTGCATGTTATAGTATTTAAAACATAGTCATGTCTGTCTGTTTTAGTATTAAAAAGCATAAAGAAATACATTAGCACCTTTGAAACTATCAGCCTAAAGTCGCATTATCCCCACACTATAGTTGTGTTATTGGTTTGTAGTCCCTCTGGGAATACAACATTAAAAGATGTAAAAGAACATTTTTGAAGATAGAAAAAACAAAATGTAATATCAGAGTCAAGACTAATAATTCCCATGCCATTTGCTCTAAATTCCAAAATGAACACTTAAAGAAAACAACATTATTATCATCATCCACAACAAACAGCAGCAGCAGCAAAACAAATTAATGGACAATAACTTATCTAATCAAATGAAATCAATTAGTAATTTTAGTGTTCAAGAATGATTTCCCCGAGGTTCTAATGATTTCCAAATCTAAAATTTCAAACTTTTATAATGTTTTAAAAAATCTTTTTTTTCTGTATCAAATTATTTTCTTAAATCAGCTGTTGAAACTATCCTGAATTTGCTTTGAAATTGTTTTGGAAGTTCTTTTGTGGTATCCTCTCAGACTGTGTTCATGTGGCATTGCATGATGTAGAAAGCAGACGTCACTCTTTATGGAAAAAAACAGCATGACTGGCATCTGTTTGAATTTGTCCAGGTTCTGAACACCTGGTGTTTCACAACTATTTGCCACTAAGTTCTGGTGCAAAGCCCAATTTATGCTCAGTTTTATTATGGGAAGGCTTACAGCAGGGGTGCTCAGAACGGTGATCACGATAACCAGGGTGATCTTCGGGCCTCATCCTGGTGATCTTCAGGCCCCTGACCAGGTTTTTTGCTGTTGGTCCTCTTCACGCACCCCTGCACGCTGCAAAGAAGTCCTCCGTCGTTGCTCCTCCCTGCTCCCTGCTCGCGCGCCGCCTCCAAAAGCTGCAGAGTCCAAGAGGCAGAATGGGCCCCCTCTTTTGGATTCCTCCTCCTCCCTCCGTCCTTCTCCAGCCACTCAGAGTCGTAGGAGACCAAAGGGGGCGGGCCTGGATGACGCGATGCATGGCTGGCTCCGCGCGCATGCACAGAAGCGCCCATTTTGCCTCTCTGACTTCTCGTGAGCTCTTGGAGGTGGCACGCATGCTGGCGGCGTGGAAATAGGAGCAATGATGGAGGAGAAGAAGAAGGACGCTTTGGGGTCATTTCCTTACTGCATCTCAAAGGTCGGTCTTTTTACTTTGGGGTGGGTGCTTGATTGTTCTGTGGCATGTCTCTTAGTTTATTTTTAATGTTTTAAAATGGTCTTTTAGCTCCAAAGCCTCTCTGCTTGCTTTGTTCCTTGAGAAATATATGTTGGAGAATATGAAAATGTGGGAGAAATTGGGTGCCTGGATGTATTTTTGCATGCCCCTTTGTTTACCTTGCTGAGTATTAAATGGCCTTGCAGTTCAAAAGCCTCTCTTCTTACTTTCTGGCTGATAATATGTGTGGTAATATGGCAGTGTGGGAGAAATGGGGTGGTTGGATGTATTTTTGCATGCCCCTTTGTTTACCTTGCTGAATATTAAATGGACTTGCAGTTCAAAAGCCTCTCTTCTTACTTTCTGGCTGATAATATGTGTGGTAATATGGCAGTGTGGGAGAAATGGGGTGGTTGGATGTATTTTTATGCTCTGTTTTATATTGTTGTTATTAAATTGAAATGTTGATGTTTTATAACTTCATTTTATGTAAACTGCCCTGAGCCTGCTGGAAGGAGAGGTACATAAAAATGAATAATATAAATAAATAAATAAATAAATAAGAAAATAGTTATACGTTTTACATTTCTGGGTAGGTGATCTTTGGGACTTGGTTTTTTAATCAGTAGCTCCCATGCTGAAAAAGTGTGAGCACCCCTGGCTTACAGCCTTCGATAGAACACCATAGAGGGATTTACAGTGCACAACCACCATGCATACATGTGACCAAGGGTTACAAAATAATTGAAAAGTTTGATATTGAATCTTTTCCCATTATGCACAACTCTGGCCCCTTCCACACAGCTGTATAAAATCCACATTGAACTGGATTACACAGCAGTGTGGACTCAGATAATCCAATTCAAAGCAGATATTGTGGACTAACTGCCTTGTTATTCTGGGTTATATGGCTGTTGGAAGGGCCCTAAGGATCATATTATCATCAGCGGTTCTATGCAGTCACAAAACTCCTCTTCTTGTAAAAATGACTCTATTTATTCTGGTTAAGAAACCAGGTATCCAAAAATATTTGTAATGATCTTCTACTTGCAAAACAAAATGTGGAGACTTTTGTTATTTCCCAAATAAACAGAAGGCTTTTCTTTCTCCTTTGTTGAAGCAGTATACAAAGTACTGTATATATATAATATACAAGCTTTATAGCTTCTTCTTCACTTCTCAGAACAGCAATTCTCTAAACCATCATCCATCCCTCAACAGCCCTCATCAAACTTACTCAGTATAACTATAATCTATATACGACTCCCATTGCATTAACCATCACACCCTAATTAACCCTGGCTTAACTCTTTTACAAGTGGTTAGGCATGAGGTATTAGCTCTACTATCACTTAGAAAATGTCAGGTTATTTTCAAATCCTGACAGTTATTGGCATTCAGAATAGCACCTCAAATGAGTTATCTGCATGTTAATGTTGCAAATGCTGTTCTTGTTATCACACACTTCTGATAACAAACTAATATCAACAAGTTAATTTCAGAAATAAAATATTTTCAAATCCAGTTATTTTAACAGGATTAAAAATTTGCATCAGTTGTGTGTAAAAGAACTTATTTTTGTTGCATTAGACACAATCTATATATCCCATCCATGGTTAACATTATTTAGTTTTCTTGCTGGAGTTTTGTAACCCTATAAAATGTTGAGGACTAGTCCTGAAATATTCTCACCTGCTACTGTACTTACATGAGTTAAGAAGCTTTGCGGATGTTTATTACAAAATATTCAGATATGCAATCTTTAGCTTCTTGAAATGTCTTAATTAGTGCTTAAGATTTGCAGTGATTACTAAAATAAAGAGAACAACAGACCACACTCTTGTTTCCCAATTCGTGTAATTGCTGTTCCTTAGGAAAAAATGTATCTAAGATGAATAATCTTTCAGAGATTCAAAGACGCTTGAATCTGCCACTGTTCACAATGCTAATATAATGTATGTTGAGTTTAATTAGCTGAAAAGTCTTAATATTCAATCTTTTGTTTAACCTGCATTAAGAGTTCTTTGTCTATGGATTATTATATTAACATGCTTTTAAAAAAACATATAATACAAAGCACAATATTTTATCTTGTTTGTCATATTACAATTATTAGTTCTGCCACAAATTATGTTTTGCCTTTAATTCAGTAAGGGATAATTTAAACGTAGGATGAGTTAAATATTCAATGAACCAGAATATAATCTATTCACCAAAACTGCTTTGCCAGAAGGTGGGATATTTCTTCTGAATACATTACAGGAACAAATTCCCTAAAAAAAAATGTAATTCTGAGAAATCGGTACTTTGAATATAAAGAATGCAAGGTTACAATCATTTATGAATTTTATTTACAAATTATTTTGATTTAGAATAATTGTGTAGTACACTCCAGTAGAAATCGCACCAGTTTAAATAGTACACATGTTCATGAATTACTAGGTTCCTCATTAAAAATTAATTAATTGATTACATTTTAAAGTCATCTAGTGGAGGGCTAGTCCTGAAAAATTCCCACTTCTAACCTGCTACAGTACTTATATAAGTTAAGAAGCTTTGTGACAGCTACAGAAGCTACAGGATATTCAGATATCTAATTTTTAATTTTAATTCCAAGGACTGGCATTTTTGGTCATTAATTATTAAAACAGATATTAAAAACAATTAATGTATGTGTACTGAGAAGAGCTATGAATAGATCATGAAAACACAGGATGCTAGATTAGACAGATGATATTCAAAACAACTGTATGTCATGGGGAAGCAAAATAAGAAATAAGAAACATGGTTGTAATATGTGATTTTTTAACAAGTCAAAAACTCAACAAAAGGTAAAGGAAGATCTTCACATTCCATCTTACATGGCATGGCTATTAAGACTCCTTTCCTCTGACGTACATCAATCCACCTGTGATCTAAACCATGCCTTAGTAATGCTAAGATTTATAAAATATGATGTCTTGAATTTGCAAAATGCTGCCCTCCATAGCGGGTGTACTTTGTGTTATCTGAACATGAAATGAAACATGCAAGAAAAGGTCCAGACCAGAGACTCCCTATATGTAAGGTCACACTATTGAAATTGTTTGGGGGATATTCATGTTGGAGCTGAACATCAGCAGTAGACCCATATTTTGTGTGTGGTAAACCAGCAATCTTTATTTCCTTCAGACAGGATTTACCCTCTTTCTGACTGTATTGTTGCCAATGTAACTTAACCAACTATCATCATCTGACACTAGCCTTGTTTAATCATAAAAGCCTTGACAGAATAGCAAGACTAGGAAATGTGATTCTTTGGTTCAGGAGACATAACACCCAAGCTACAGGCAGTATATCATGTCAT
Source organism: Anolis apletophallus (assembly GCA_030556195.1). Lineage (NCBI taxonomy): Eukaryota > Metazoa > Chordata > Lepidosauria > Squamata > Anolidae > Anolis > Anolis apletophallus. The sequence continues at coordinate 113,937,125 of JARBWK010000004.1, forward strand.
GTACCTTCAAGTACATTGAACACATTTCAAAGAGAGTTTTAAATGAAGGTTTTATCAATCTGAAACATCACATGTCCTCTAGCTTTTCTTACAAAACAACAGTGTCAGCGTTATTGACTTGAATTTAAATGCCAATTGATGGTAACGGCTAGAGATAAGTTACAGCGGCTGATGTGTTTGAGCAGCTTGACAATATCAACAGTGCATGAAAACACATTTTGGAGAAGAGCATTATTGTATGCGAGCTGTAGGTTCTCCATCTATGATATTTACTTAATAGTACCATCAAGCTCAGAACCTAGCAACGGGCATATTATAATCTCATATTTCACAATACAGCATGATTCCTATATCCATGGTTTCATTTATATATGTCTGACAAAATAGATCATTTTTAGGCATTTTCTAGATCCTCCCTCATGACTATGGCATTATAGGTCCAGATGCCTTTAATTCAGTAGGGTTCACTATTGTCTGCATATTCACATGATGTCCAGAAATACAAATCTATGCATATGAGAATTCTGTAAAAATTAGTTCAGGTGTTACTCTGCTACATACAGCAGGTGTTACTGTGTTATAGTGATGATGCCCATTAGAGGGATGCCCAATGGACCAGCTAGAATTGAGTGTTTAGACTTGGGTCCGATCTCCAAGACATCGCACTATGTATATATATGCAAATATTGGTATTCCATATACACAGGTATCTGAAACATGAATGATCACAACAACTGTTTTACAAAGCACCAAAGGCTTTGCAAGTGGAGTACAAACAGACAGCTGTTGAATCTTTAGTGGGATTGGAGGTATTCCCAGGTCATGGCAGGTACTCCCTTGCATACTCAATGTAGGGTGACCATTTATTTATACATCACCAAAAATGGAGAGACACTAACAATTTGCACAAAATATCTACTGAGTTATAAATATAGGTGAAAGTTTAGGAGGAAATTGCAATTTGGTATTCCATAATATTAGTATAATGCAACACACAGTGGGGAAGAGTTTGATTATATGGCCTGGCTATTTAGGATGCTCTTAAAGTGCCATTAATGGACAACTTGGAGGCCCTCACTCACTTTTTTGAGGTTCTTCATCTGATCAGAGGGTATCTTCAACTGAGATATACTAGCTTAATCCCATTCAGAATAGACACATTACATCAACTTAATATAGGACGCTTCTACACTCACCACTTATCCTAGGATTGAGACAGGATGCTGAGCACTGGATTGGCTTCAGGATGGTTTAAACCACCACTCCTCAGCACTGTGTAAGTAGGAGGGAGTCTTGACCAGTGTGCCAAACCTAGTTCAGTGCCATTAAACCTAGTTCAGTGTTATGCTTACCATCCCTTCCTGCTTGCCTAATGTCAGGCCCCAAGCCTCTCAGGCCTCTGCTGCCATAGAACCAAAGTACAGCCATACTGGGGTTAAAGTGCCAGTCTGGCCTGTCTCTGTAGATTCTTCAAACCAGCTGCAAAGTGAGTTGCTAAGTCAGCCTGTGGTCAAGGCCGTTCTGCTCGGGAGGGCTGATAAGCTAAGGCGAGAAATTCAAGAAGATGGTACAACTCCTTTCCTGCCCAGCTGCCGTGGCTAATTGGGTTTACATATCTTGCTGTTGAGATTACCTAAACAACAGCTATAATCCATCTTAGAGAAACTGACACTCGACGTAAGCTACGTCGAAGGGATCAAAGCCTTGTAAGACTATAACTGCTGGGACACAGGATCCCTCTTCATCTCGAGCCAACTTTGCATCGTCAAGACCGTGGAATCCTGAATAGGCCACTGGGCCTTTCTGCTAAGAACTTTGCCTGCCAAGCTTGCTTTTGCCCGCTTTGGATTTGGCCCACTTGGGCACAAAGACTTTGTTCTGCTTTGGATCCTGAAACTACGGGACTATAATCAATTGCTGCTTTTATTGAACACTGCTGCTATTTTGCTGGTGCCACTTTAAGGCACTTAGACTGACTTCTAGCCTCTTTCCTTTAACCAGTTATTCTAAATAAACCTTTTGTACCTCAGCTGGACTCTGTGGTTTATCATGGGAGGTTACAAGTGTCTAGGGTGCGACAGCTAATTACAGCAGCCAGTAAGCACAACATAAGTCATGTGGGTCTCTTGTTACCTGGACTGCATCAGCCAGGAAGTCAAAGCAATGTAAAAAGAGGGAAGAGGAGAGGAGGAATCGTCCCCTCCTCTCCCCTTCCCTTTTTCAATTTCCTCATTGTTACTCCCAGCATCATTCTAGCCAATGAGCAAACTGAACAGTCCATGTTGCACCTGCAGGTGTCTGCAACAAGGAGAATCGCCACCCCTACCCCCCAATGTGTATTGGGCTGGGTGTCCTATCCCCTGTCCACAGGCAACCTGAGCCCAGAGAATACAGGATGTCCACATAAATGGTTGTGGCTGGTTCAATCTTGGAATCAGCCCAACAGTTTACATGGGGCTTAGTACACTGTTTACTCTAGATTCTAAGGGATTCTTCACACTCAGTGGTCAGTTTACTAAGATGGTATGGATTCACTTATTCTTGTCCAGTTGGGATTCACCACTGAAACCAGCTGTCATGGTCCCTTTACAGTGTCAGCTAATCCAGAATATCAAGGCAGATTATCCACATTATCTGCTTTGAACTCCATTATTTGAGTCGACACTGCCAGATAATGCAGTACAAAGTAGATAATCTGGATTATATACAGCTGTGTAGAAGGGGCCTTAGTTTGTGGAAGCCCTCCATAATACAAAAAATGGCAGATTTTACCTTTTTAACACTGATTTGATCTTATTAGGTCTGAGTTGGCGGCTGCCATCTATTAATGTTTTGTGCAACAGTACAAAAAAACTATCAAGTATAACATCAAAAATGTATTCTTGCTCGCTGTTGCTTTACAAGGTTAAGAAGAAATGAAATTGGATTATGCTTAGTGGCATTTTGTGCATTGTGAATTGTCCTGCATTTCTGGTAGCAGCTGTCTCTCTCTCTCAGATGTATCCCCAAGGCCAGTTGAGCTCAAAGATTAATAATAATTAATGGCTTCACTTTAACTTCTTTGTTCTCTTGACCTGTAAATTGGAAGATATGTGAATCCACATCTACTGCAGACAGACTTTTCCTTGCAGAACAGTAGTTTGAGCAGGCTGATTATTTTGAGATTTAGTAAAACTATCGGGGTGCCTATAATAATGATGTATGTGCTCATCTATCCATATAGAGACTTGATGGAGCAAGTTTTGGCTGTGCTGATCATTGGTTATGTGTGTACAATATTATCATACATATACCCAAGTGTCTGAAATAGGGATGATCACAACAGCTGTCTGTCTGTATTCCACTTGCACTACCTTTGGTGCACCAAAATGCAATGTTAATCTCTCTCCTTCCTGGTTTGGTGATGAGTAAATGGTCATTGAGAATGCAAGGGAGTACCTGTCATGACCTGGGAATACCTCCAGTCCCACTAAAGATTCAAATGAAATAATATCTCTAGTATTTGATAATGCCAGAAACTTCCTTGCATGTACTTTGTGGCTTCAGTACACTAGTTGGATTCCACAATCTACTTCAGAGTTTCTACAGAGATAAATATACTCATGTCTGGCTATGTCAAACTTGTCTGAGTGGAAATAATTGATGTGATCTGTTCATCAGTACTACAGGTGTCAGGTTTTCTTCCGATTTTGCACAGTGAAATTAGATGTGAATTTGACGAGATCATCTCTGCTTACACCTTTGTAGTCATTGCAAGGTCAGTCCAATAAAATAATTAAAATGATGGAGGAACTGCAGAACTACAAAAAAGAAAGTGGTACAAAAATTGGTTGTTTGTTTTCTACTTTTTAAATGAAATCTATATTACCCTTTTACCCTTTTAGTCCAACTAAAGCTGTGCTGAATTCAAACCTCAGCCTTCCAGAATAAATGAAGTTCTGGCAAAAAGATTGATTCCAAAGCATTTATTTGGAAGAGCTCCAACTGTTTTCCATGTGATGAAAATAACTTAGACCCAAGTAATATTGACATAACCTTGTGACAGCACAGGGACTGTATCTCTGGATTGAGCAAATTATTATGGAAAATTAGTTTATTGTGAAGGCTCCATGCCTTTCCTTGAGCAAACAAGAACATTGGATCCAGCCCACTGGACAATAGTCTATCTACTAGAGACCATAATCTTACTATATTTTTTTTCAAGAAAGGTGTGCATGAATCATAAACTATTGGCTTTCATGAAAATATATTTAACTGTAGCAAAATGGCAACAGCCCTTGGCGACAATTATTCTATTGGGTGACTTTAACGCAAGGATAGGGTCGACTCCAGAGAATTTAGCCAAAGCTATTGGTCTTCCTCAAATCTTCATTGAGCATCTTGTGGGATGGCGATCTAGGGACACTAAGTCCAACGCCGCTGGTCAGAAATTTATGTCCATGCTTAGCAAGTAGCAAAATGGCTAAAAACACTTTCTGGAGGACTTCAGTTTTTTTTATTATACATTGTTTAATTATTTTAACATTTATATGTTTGTTAAATATTATTGTATTGTTTTAAATATGTTATTAGTTCCCTTGAGTCCCATTACTGGAAGAAAGAATATAAATCAAATAAATTTTTAAAATAAAATATTAGCCTATATGTGAGAAAAACAAATTTCATCCTCTCAAACTTGGTCTCATGGTCAATGCATATGTCTTGGTTGGCATGGACTCTAAGGATGTAATTTGAAGCTCTTTGGTGTAGTACAAAACCCAGAAACTTTAACTTTATCATAACAAGAAAAAAAACCAACTGTGGTTTTTTTTGCTCTTTCTGTCCTGAGAAGTAGATCTGATTGTGTATACAAATGTGTGCCTTCACATTACCTGTAGATTTTTGTTGTTACTAAGAATGTCATTTGAGGGTTTTTTAAAGGCAAACCATACTCAGGAATGGTTTTCCCAGTCCCTTTCTCTGAAATATAGGGCCCTTCTAGTTTGACCTGCACAGCAGGCTCAACCCGATATCCTACTTGGGGACCAATTGGGACTCCCTCAGCTGTCTTGGAGGTAGTAGGAAGTCTTCACTGCTCAGCCAAACTAAACAGGTGTTGCAGCTAATGACAGCCAGGACAACCCGATCTACCTGTTTCTTATGGTACTTTGGCTAATGTCACCCAGGAACAGGTAGGTGTGAGTGTCACAGCTAGGGACAGCTGTGACATGGAGAATTGATTGAAGGAACTAGGGCTAAAGTAATAGTGGAGAACTACCAGCCAGGATTAGAGGGGACTTAAAGTGGAATGTTACCAGCCAACATAAAGAGCTCATGGCGAAAGTTCAAAAGGTTTTTGCTTAGTAATAAGTAGGCATAGGAGGGCGACATGCAGGATAGGGGAATTGGAGGAAAAGCAGACACAGAAATATTGATAAGAGATAGCACCAGAATGGAACAAAGGGAGTGATAGAGATGAGGCACAAGTAAGAGAAAATAGCCTGTGTGCATGCTCAAAGTTTTAAGAAAATGAGCTGCATCTCAGTCTTGTGCAGCACTTTTTCTTTGTCTACCAGGCAGGGTGATTTTGCCAAATAAACCCATTAAATGATCTCCTTGCTTCCAGTGCTTGATTGGGCAAAGACCTTGGAGGTTTTGGGCCACTTGGTAATAGTGAGACAAGGACGCACGTCCCAACATGAGTGTAATCTCATGTCCCTGGGCCACTTCAGACTAAGGAGTGTGAGATGACTTTCAAGACATCTGCTGATGGTTCTGTCTAACTGTCTTCACTGTCTATAACTTGGGGAACAACCCAAATTCTGGCTTCAGGTTTTCCCCTGAGTTATCTAGCCCATATTAAGTGGCTTTCCCTTGTTTTAGTCCAGATCAGCCCTGTGTTGTTTTAGCCACCATGGGGCTAATGTAACCTCACACCAACCTAAGTGGTCAGAGTAGATGTGACTATAATCTACATCACCTGGTATTCATTGACACTCTGCCATCCAAGTAGATATCTCCTCCTAAATTTTCAATCTTAATTTACCCCAATGGTTGCATGTAATCTATCTTGATATGAAACTCTGAAACCAAGCAATTCTACATTTTGAGGTAAATGCTTTTGTAGTTTTTGCTGATTGACAGGGCAACTGAACAATGGACTCTATGGGCAATCATGTGTTGAAAATAGATAATCATAAATCTATTTAATTTTCTTATGGCATTTTTAGTGTAAGGAAGGTAAGATTTTAATAGATTTTCTTACAATTCATTCCTTTCTGTTGGGTTTCAGCTATATAATGCCTTATCTCTTCACCTTTCACACTTTTGTGTATCTTAACTTTTCTGAATCCTGTCAGGTCTCCTTTTTTCTTTTATAGTAACATTAATGTGGTGCTTTTAATAAAAATATAACCCTTACCTGTTTATGAGAGTGCAGTCAATAGTTTTAGGAATAAGAGACAAAGAAAATAAATGAAGCATTTGCAAAAACCTTTTTGCAAAAAAAATGAGCAAACATTTGAATGTTTGCTTGAGACTTGGAAGAGCCAGGTTTAACACACCACATAAGGTGCATCTACATTGCCAAATTAATGTAGTTTGAGACAAATTTAACTTACTTTGCACAATGGTAAATTTGTAGTTTAGTGGGGCACCAGAACACTTTGGCAGAAAAGACAAAATACTTTATAATGCAGTAATTGGATATTTACATGTCTAGTGTGAGAAAAATTGTGGGTGATTAGAAAAGGAATTGCAGTCCCAGCCCTTTCAGCTATCTCTTCTTATTCAAAGATTGTATAGACAATCTAGACATTCTTATTGTAACTAAGGGATTTATACTTTCAGTATAGCACCTACAAAAAAAGCAAAATGGCCCTGACATGTTTCAGCAACACTAGAATTCTTGGACAGGATTTTTATTTTCTTTTAAAAAAGAAACCAGCACATAAGGAGCCTTTCCATTCTGGCTGTTCCTGCCAGACCCATTTCAACTATTAAACTTTATAGAAATGTACAGTTGCTAAGTGCCGAGCTGCCAGTTTCCCTCCCTGCTAGGCAACAGCTGCTCAGTTTGCTCAGAAATTCTCCTTCCAGGTGACATTGGGAGTTTAACAGGAGATTTTGTTATTGATGGAATCAGGTACTGGACTTTTGTTGGAGGAGAGCCAAGGTAAGAAACAGGTGGCACGGACAAAGCAGGAAAAAACAGTGCCGGCAAGACTAGTGTGTATTGTTCTGGCTCCTTAAGATTCTTTGCACAGTTCTTAATCTAGAGAATCTTTGGGTAAAACTGGACACAGAGCAGTAGACCAATATTTTAGAATAAAGGTCTAACCCAGTGAACAGTAATTCTCATCTTTCCAAAGCCCAGAGTAGAATAAAAATAGTTAAGGGAACTGTCATAAACAAGTTATACAAATAGATTTTGGGGGCATTGAAACATCGTCCTTGTCTTTTTCTAATTCAAATGGAGAATGAAGAGCCTGAGTAAGTAAAACAACACAGACCCAGAGCTCATTATGTCTTTTTCAGTCAAGGCATGTGGGTACAATCGGGTACATCTGCACTAATTTTGTTTTGTGTTAGGAGCAACTTGAGAAACTGCAATTCACTTCTGATGTGAGGGAATTGGTTGCCTGCAAGGACGTTGCCCAGGGGATGCCCAGATGTTTTACCATCCTGCAGGAGGGTTCTCTTATCTCCCCACATGAGGAGCTGGTGCTGACAGATGGGAGCTCACCCTGCTCCCTGGATTTGATCCACTGGCCTTTTGGTCAGAGGTCCTGCTGGCACAAGGGTTTAACCCATTGTGCCACCAGGGGCTCCTACTAAAGAATGAATGAAGTTACATATTACTTTAACTGGCATGCTCAATGTTATGAAAGAAAGGCAGTTGTAGATTTGTAAGGAACCAGCCCTATTTAGCAAAGAAAGCTAAAGATCTTGTAAAACTACTACTGTTATGATTCCTTAGCACTGAGCCATAGGAGTCAAAGTAGTGTCAAACTGCATTAATTCTACAGTCTGGAGAGATCTTGGTAGAGAGAACTAGATATGGGTCAACTATATATTTTGAGGGAATCATATAATGCTCGCACCTGGAGTCTTCTTCTTATTTAACTGGAAAGTAACATATCAAAAAGTATCTTCTTTCTATACTTCCTGTAGTCCACATTACCATAGTCTTCCACCTGAGTTCATTTTGCCCTAAGTGAATTATATTGCCAGAGTACATTGAAAACTGGGTCAAAAAGGTTTCGTAATGTAGAAAGGGCCAACTAAAGAAATTATACAGTAATTCTGATCCTTCCCATTAATTTCTACTTGAATTCATTTCAGCTCTTCTTAAAACCATGAAGAACAAAAATTTGGATTTGAAGACAGGCCCGGATTACCCATAAGGCCACCCTAGGCCATGTCCTAGGGTGGCAGCTTTGGGGGGGGGCAGCAGATCCAGATCCCCCAAAATTGAATTTTTTAAAAAAAAATTAGTCCGATCTTCGGGCGCTTGCTTCTGCGCCTGCGCACTGAGAAGGAGCGATGGAGAAGGAGCCGGGGGAAGTTCCGCCGCCCCTAGGGCGTCTGATGTGGCTTCCCCCGCCGCCTCCTTGCTCGCACGGGCGGCCGCTCCTTCCTTCAGTGAAGGGAGGAGGGGCGCCCATGCAAGCGAGGTGGCGGCGGGGAAAGCCATGTCAGGCACCCTAGGGGCGGGGCTTCCCCCGGCTCCTTCTCTCTCGTGCCGGCTCCGCTCCTCCTCTTTTCAGTGAAGGAAGGCGCCACGCCCGCCTGCGCGAGAGAGAAGGAGCCGGGGGGAAGCCCCGCCACCCCTAAGGCGACTGACGTGGCTTCCCCCGCCACCACCTCGCTCACGTGGGCGGGCGCTGCTCATTCCTTCAGTGAAGGAAGGAGGGGCACCCGTGCGAGCAAGGCGGCGGTGGGGGAAGCCACGTCAGTCACCCTAGGGGCGGGACTTCTCCCCGGCTCCTTCTCCCTCGCACCGGCTCTGCCCCCTGCAAGAGCCCCCTCGCAAGAGGCCCCACCCCTCAAGCAGCCCCACCCCGGTGGCATTTAGAGAGTGTGGCCTAGGGCGCCACAAACCAGTCTGACTACAGCCATTAAGTCTGGTTCTGTGTGTAGACAAAGGATATTATCAAGTAAGCAACTCAGCCATTTATATTGTCCAGCAAGTGAAAGATGATTGGTTTTTTAAAAAAAACAACAACAACCATGTAATCCTTATTTCACATCCCATTTTCATTGTTTAATTCTTCTGATCACTCATAGCCTCTTCTCTACATATAAAAATATTTCATATCATATTCGGAAGCAATAGAAAATTTTAAAGAAATTCTGCAAGATTTTTTTTCAGCAGGAAGAACTAGAAACGTAAAGAATATTCTGTGATAAATTTATTAATATGCACATATGCAAAGTAAACTAGTAGCAAAACCTTTGCAAAGGGACATTAACAGACAGTACTAAATGGAAAACAGTAGTAATCCAGTCACTCAGACTCATGTATCAACCACAGTCACTAGAACTATTAGTTTCATAAATTTATAATTCTTTCTCTTTATTCCAGTGAGTTTCAAACTACCCAAATTGACTATCTCAACTCAAGCACAAGTATTATTGGTGGACGGAGAAGTAAATACAAACTAGCAGCATAGGCACAACATATGCTACGAGTCTCTTCTTTAGTTACTCTGTCATAATTTGTTTTGATAGCTAGACATGGTGGTGTTTTGTGTGTGTGTGTTTGTGTTAGATCTAGTATCAAAAGTTCCTGCATAAAACAATGGTTTTCTCTATCTTATAACCTGGTTTTAAGCCACCTTATCTTTTCCAAAGACAATAAATTCTAGGTTTTAGAATAACATTATTTAGAGGCATTCTATTGACCAATGACTTTCTAACAACTTTAGTTCACAGGAGCTCTGTAACAATGTTCAGCCTTATGTAGATTTTCATACTTAAAATATGAAAATTTGGAGAGATGCCAAATCTATGTTGTTTTTCAGGGGCATGCCTTTTGAATATACATACTACTCACATCTGCATACAGTGTTTTCATGTTGGTGAGATAATGGGCATAAGGCACTAAATCTTTCAGAGTTCTTACCTTCATTATTACTTTGGTTTCTACTAACTGCATATAAGGACATTTTTTAAATGTATTCCCCATATCCTTACTAAATCAGGCCTTAGGAAGAGTCACAGATCCATTACCTTTGTTGATATAAGAACTACTATGACACCATATTCCATTTACTTTCTGGCTTACAAGTGAATTGAAAGTTTTGATCACAAAGACAGATAGATTTGGATAACTCAGTTTTTGCTTTTTACAAAATGTCTATTCGGGGTTTGTTTGTTTTTCCCCAGTTGTCTCCTTTTTCAATATTTCTATTATTATTGTAGTTTAACTTCCAGAGATGAGAAAATAAAGCTGTGGAAAGTTCAATCTAATCTAATCATCTAATAATATTGATAAAGCCATTGAAAGGATATATTGGGAGGAACTAGGATTTGTGTTCCTTCCTGGTTCCTGATGTTTGATGACCCACCAGTGAAATAATGAGTCCACACCAGAGTATTGGGTACACTGGCCATATTTATTGAGCTAGTTATTGTAACTGTGAATCAAAAATATCCTTAACCAGAAAAGGGGGAGAGAGTGTACTGAATTTGAAAAGGTGGTAGCAGGAGATATCCTTTTAAACCTCCCCACCACCTAATTCAAGTGAAAACTCCAGAACTCCAAGTTAAACCCAAATCTTGGGTTGTTCTCCAGACTGCCTGCATTTAAAAGGCTTCCCCAAGGTCTGCCCCTTCCCAAGTCCCAAGTCCCAAGATTGGGTGAGTAAGCCTCAGGGCAACCCCACAGAAAATTTTCTATCCTCTCTTTTGCAGTCTCTAGACTGAGGTGATTCCAAAGGATTCCCTTCCATCCTAACTGGGAGAACATGGTTGTTCACCAATTTCCATACCAACAAAAATCTTCAAGTGACCAAAAACCAATCACAGACCACAGCCAAAGCCAATTCCCCTGCTCACTGCGCAGGGCAGGCTAAAGCCCCTTCAACAGAGGAAATAAATCCTTCCTGGAGAATAAAGGAGAAGAAAAAGCCTTCAGCCCTCCATCCAAGGCTTCCTCTCATAAGTGGAGGGGGAAATGGAGGGCAGGGAGGGGGGACTGGTAGTACCCTTGGCCACCTGTGCTGATCTTTGATCAACAGAGGTGGGTATCTGGACAAAACTTCTCCTAAATTCCAGGGTTTGGGGCTGCTGTTTGAACTAAATCCTGGGAGAAACTGAGATTTAAAACCCCAATAATTCTCCCCCTATCCTCCTGTGACTAAAGTGATTCTACCATCTTGTCTGGTACTTTTTTATGCTATCCAAGTTAGTGAATATTTTGTACAACTCACTTATTTGTGCAGAACTTTACAAACACTGCTTATCTAATAAAATCTTGCTTTACCCTTTCCACATTTAAATGAACCAAGGCTACATGACTTTTAATCAGAAATGAAGTTGCTGGTTGGGAAATGAGTTTTAAATTGTTCCTTCAGAAAAGTTGTATGTTTTGTATTTAGTAAAAGGCCACATTATGTCAGCTTGTGATATACATAAAGAAAATTCACAATGAACCTAAATGAGCCATAGTAAAATGCCATTTGGTTCCTAGATCCTAATTGGATGATTTTGCCTTACACTTTGACAGGAAACATTTTCAATTAGTTTCTACAGGTCTGTACTGCAAAGTGTCTCCATATTATCTGCTTCATAGGAGCCAACTGTCCTGCAGCATATTATAATGCCTTCCTAATGACATTATTATGATCTATAGAATAATTGTAGCTATTTGGTGACCCCACTTCAAATGCATGCAAGACCAGTAAGTTTTATTAAGATGAAGGGGAAAACATTTAACTATTCTTGAACATGGTAAATTAAGGAGGAATATTTATATGTGGTTCAAAAATTTCCCATGATCTTTGCTAAGATGAGATAAATAGCACATATTGTTAATGCTGAGCTTTTCTTTTAAAAGAAAAAACTGACTTTAGGAGTTTGTATAATTAATAGAAGGCATTACTTGAGAATATGCTCAGTAGAAATGAAAAGACTATTCTAAACTCTTCTTTAAAAGGTGTAAAATTATTTTGTTGACTGTTGGGAAGCCATGGTGAAGAAATCTGGAGAGATGAGACTTCACAGTTGAGACTTATTCTAAATAAATCTGCATAAAAGGATATTAAGAGGTCTGTATAAAAAAATAATTACAATTCTGAATAAAGGTCAACAATGACAACACATTTGTGCAGAAAACAGCAATTTTATCTACAAATATAATATGTTTGCACAAAACCATTTTTGATACATAAAATCCAGTTTTTGTTTCTTTCTTTTTCCCCTTATATTCACAAAAAATGCATGTTAGGCACAGAAAATTATGTTTCTGGAAAAACTATTTATAGAATATTATTCCCTTCACATAGAATACAGTTTGCTTGAATAATTTTGCGAATTTTGCATAGAAGAAGTCCAAAGGCAATTTTTTTGTCAGTTTTGAAGTCTTGTTGTCAGGTTTTTCCAATCAATCTATAAGAGAAACATTTTGAAACAATTTAAAAGTCAATGCGAGGTGTCTGCAGTTTCTGAGCCCATGAGGATTCCCCATCTATTCTTATGCTGTACGTCTGTGCACGGGTTCTGTTTTTTAAAATGGGCTCATGCTCTTTTGGCTCTTTCGGCCAGTTGTACATGCATGTGTAATGCCACAATTTTTTTGTCTGCAACAGACCGACCACAGGTACTTTCAATTTTATTTAGTTACACATGGAGTTTGGAGAGGCAACTGTGTGCCTGCATAGGGTTTCCCTGTGATCCCTGCCTGTTGAGCCAATCAGAACAGAATAAAGCCACAAAGTGTCTTTTAGCCAAGCTGGACTTCTATTTTTCTGTGGCTAGCAGGCTTCTGAGAGAGAGAGAGAGAGAGAGAGAGAGAGAGAGAGAGAGAGAGAGAGAGAGAGAGAGAGGGTTCTCCAGTCCACTGGTGATCAAAAGTCTCTTTGACTCAAATAGCAATAAATAAGCATTTACTTTTCACACACTTAAGAAACTGCCCATGGTGCCCTTCATACAACACAAGCATCAAATATGAGGTAGAGGTATCTTGCCATTTTTAAAGCAGTCATAAACTGAGGATGTAATTTATATCTTTTTATTTATTTATTTATTTATTTATTGTTTGGTCTTGTATTCCGCTCCTCCCTGCAGGCTCGGGGCGGATAACAACATAAAAAGGCACCATGCGGCCTTACAATAAAACATTAAAACATTAAAATTACATGTCACATCACGAGGTGTCAGATAAGATTTCCTTGAAAGCATTTCCTTGAACCCGAGGCGCAGGTATACTAGGCAATTATATTAGACAATTACACTAGGCCGATGCGCCTAGTTGAAGGCTAGTCTGAAAAGGGCGGTCTTACAGGCCCTCCGAAAGGGGATGAGCTCTGGGATGGCTCGGGTGTCCTCTGGGAGGGAGTTCCATAACACCGGAGCTGCCACAGAGAAGGCTCTTTGCCTGGTTGTAGACAGGTGGCAGGGGCGGATTGATGGCACCAGTAACAGATTCTGTTCTTCTGAACGTAGTGATCTCGGGGGAATGTACGGAGCAAGGCGGTCCTTCAGGTACGCAGGCCCTAGGCCGTGCAAGGCCTTAAAGGTTAAAACCAGCACCTTGAAGGCAATTCGGTACTCAATAGGAAGCAAGTGCAGTTGCCGAAGGATGGGCGTGATGTGCTCCCTCACTGGCGTTCCCGCCAGCAAGCAAGCGGCGGCATTCTGCACTAGCTTGAGTTTCCGAATTGTCGACAAGGGAAGGCCAACATAGAGGGCGTTACAGCAGTCCAGCCTTGAGATGACCATCGCTTGGATCACCGCGGCCAGGTCATCCCTGGACAGGTAGGGTGCCAGTCGCCTAGCCTGTCGTAGGTGAAAGAACGCCATCTTGCTGACCGCGGACCTGAGTCTCCATGGTCAGCAAGGGGTCCATTTGAACACCCAAGCTCTTAACAAGGGATGACGGGCTAAGTCGCTCGCCATCCAGGGTAGGCAACCGGCACTCATCCAGCCCAGGTCAACCAGGCCACAAGATCTCCGTCTTCGACGGGTTCACCTTCAGCCGGCTGGCACGCAGCCAACCAGTCACGGCTTCAAGGCATAGATGGAAACAATCGGGTACGGTGTCCGGCCTGCCGTCCATTCTCAGCAGTAGCTGGGTGTCATCAGCGTACTGATAACACTCCAGACCAAAGTCGCGAGCCAGCTGGGCCAGGGGGCGCATGTAAACATCGAATAATAAGGGAGAGAGGATGGCCCCCTGGGGGACCCCACAGTTAAGTGGGAGTCTCCCAGAGACCTCCCCATCCCCCTCCACACGTTGTCCCCAGTCCCGGAGGAAGGAGGCCACCCATTTAAGGGCAGTCCCCCTGACTCCAGACACGGCTAAACGGTGGGTCAACAATGCGTGGTCTACGGTGTCAAACACTGCTGTTAGATCTAACAAAACAAGCAGGGCTGACGCACCCTGGTCCAGCTGGCGGCGAAGTTGGTCTGTAATGGCGACAAGCACGGTCTCCGTCCCATGCCCAATACGGAAGCCGGACTGGAAGGGATCAAGTCCAGCTGTGTCTTCTAAGAACCGCTGCAGCTGATCCGCTGCTGCCCTCTCAATTACCTTGCCTTAAAAAGGCAAGTTGGAAACAGGCCTGTAATTGGAGGGAGCCGAAGGATCTAAATTCGGCTTCTTCAGCAGTGGTCTTACCATAGCCTCTTTCAATCCCCCCTGGGAAGACTCCTTGCTCAAGGGAGCTATTTATGATCTTTTAAAGAATGGCTAGCCAATGTTCCTTTCAGTGGTGTGGCTCCCACTGAAATAAGTATATCCAATTGTTATCTTTAGCAAGTGATGAAATGTGTGCTTTGTCTGGGCTTCCTAATTGTTGGAGTGACTGATATAACACAGAAGACCAGTGCGGTCCTTTACCAGGAAAAGAGAGACACGTCCCCCTTGTGCCTCCAACAGAGACCTGATTGACAAGAATGCTTAGGTTTGGTGAGGGTAATTTTTAAACAGGCAAGCAGCTCATTTTCGTGAAAAAAATGTTATGCAGAATGTTTCCTTTATGATTTGAGCAAGCAGTGGGTAGGATTAAATGTTTATGTTTAGTGAGATGTAACACAAAGCATATTTCCAACTCTATATCTACTGTCACAATGTAGTTTTTTTCTGACCTTTCCTGAATAATTTGAAGGATTTCAACTATATACTGAAAGCTAGCAGACCTAAAAGAAAATGTTTCTGTTTGTATATGACAAACAACAATAAAAGCAATTTTAAATGGTACTTGCAAGGAAAGAAATAACCATTTTGAAATTCTAGGGGAAGTTGCATAGAAAAATGAGACCAGCAGTAATTGGCAGTCGATGGAGCAGACACCTGACTTCTACTGTTCAGGAGAAGTCACATGATTGACAACAGATTTAATTTATGAACATAAGCTTGGGGAAAATGTGATAATTTGGTAATTAAATGTGAAACAATAGCATAATCCCAAGAGCTGGATAACGTACAATGTTATCACAGTTCAAGGAAAATCATTCAGACTGACATGCCATCATTCAGGGAAAAGTCACAATGCTGAGAAACTAGAATGGCCTTCCATTTAAGCATAAATCAAATTGAAAATTCACTGGGTTGCAAAACTCTTTCTCAGAAGACTTTGGGATTCTTTTGAGAGGCTTGGGTGGACTACAAATCAAACTCAATTGTAGAGGTTTATGAAGAAAATTCTAAATATGCCAGTAATGTTTTTATGCTGGTTAGTTCCAAAATTTCCTCCTTTGCTATATCTTAAGAAAATGCTTTTAAAAAATAAAATAGTCACTAGTACAAAAAAAACCAGATACCCTAAGAACATAAGAATGCAAGACCAAAATATTTCGGCAAGACCAAAGTCCTGTCTAATTCAATCTACTAGTTACTACACTAGTCAGCTAGATTCTTGACGGAAAGTTCCCACAAAAGCATGAACACAACAGCAGCTTTCCATTTGTGTTTCATGTAAGATTACTGTATATATTTATGTATAAGAAGAGGGCACATTTGGGGGGCAAAATTATGGATTTTGATATGATCCATTGATATGATCCATTTCTGCTCTTTCAGCAGAAAGAAGAAAGTGTTACTGCTGCACTTGACTGCGATCACCATTTCCCCACACAAGCAAAAAGGCCAACAGTAGCGTCATGGAGGAAAACGTTGAAGGAGGAGAATCAGTGCTTTTCTTAGATTATCTTGAGAAGAGAAAGCGATTGCCCTTTGCCACTTTAACCAGAAATAGGGACAGTTCCCTTTAAAAAAATAACAGTCAATGTACAGTGCTTATACTAATCCATAGATCAGTTGATCCAGGGTTTGGGGGTTGATTTTTTTGAATAAAATTTCTAGACTTATTGTATAGAAATATTGTATGGAATTCTACCCATCTGATTTTGCTCCAAGCACATTGATTTTATGTATCTTTATTACACTTACAAGTTCTTCTATCTTCTGGGGATGGAAGGTACACTTCCACTGTCCATAATTTATAATGAAATGCTTCAGGAGGAGGATCATTATTAAGTGTGTCCCAACTTAACTGGGAACATTTTGCTATGCATGTTGAATTTTCTAAAGAATTTTCTATTGAAAGAACTGATGTTTTGTTGTCCTTTCATGGTGGTTGATTTGTTGGGGACGCCTCCTCAGTCTGCCAGTTAATCATAAATATTCAGCATTGCCATTTTTGGTTTTGCTCATTATTACTTTTAGCAATGTTTCAATGTTTTGTTAATTCTACACCACACAAATTTAAGAGAAGAGGGCATAAGAGCTAAAAGCTTCACTCCATTAATACATTCAGGACTTTTTGAAGAAAAATGGGATAATGTTACTTACATGGTGAGATTTATTTCTTTTCATTTTCAACAAGAGCTATTGTGTAAGAAGTTACTAGGGTAAGCATTTTTCCCTGTTGAGTTATATGTTTCATCAGCAACTTTATTACATGAAGAATTGTGCTTTTGTTTTCAGGCCTGATTAACATAATTTAAGGCAGGGCATTTCAGATCACATCCTGAATCTCTCTCAGTAAACTTTGCGTTTTAATACTGAGACTGAAATATAAATAGTTCAGAGGAAAAAGCTTACTTATTGATTTAACCACTGTTGAATTGTAATGCTCTAATGAAATTTTTGGATAATAAATTAGGAGTACAGAGGGGGTTTTTTTTTTAATTTTTATTCCAACAATATCTCAATCAGATAGGTCAATAATATTTTGTTGTCTCACCAAAACCCAAGTATCTTATAGAAGTGGTATGATAATATCAGTTACTGGTATGTGTGAATTAGCGCATGCAAATAGACAGATAAGAAAGACTGGTTAATTTTTTCTGGGCCTGGAACTAACTAACTAACTTACTAACTCTACCTTTTCTCTCCTCTTCAGTTTATATTCAAACTAGGGATTTTAAACCTTGTGTAATTCAACAGCAATAACCTCTCATAGCTGGCTTTGTTCACTAATGCCTAAAGCTTTAATATCTGCCCTAGATTACTCAGCTCCACATGGGGAGCAGTCCAGATAAGATTGCCTTTAAAATATTTTCTTTTTTTAAAAAAAATCCTGGTGCCTCTTTCCATGAGGTCCCCCATTTTTGTTGGCAGCCCCCTATGTGCTTTGTTGGTAGCAGGAAGATAGGCACAATCCCTGTTTTCTCCCTCCCACTGCCTCTCCTGGCATGAACTCTACATCTCCAGGAAATCAAGGAGATTCCTGGAGATGTGCATTCAATCGCTCCTGGGACTCTCAATAGTATATGCTAGGCAGGGCAAACTTTGGCCCTACAGGTGTTTTGGACTTCTGGGGGTTGAAGTCCAAAATACTTGGAGGGATGAAGTTTTCCCATGCCTGATATTTGCTCTCCTCCAATTGGCGCACACTATCCTCATGCTGCAATGGTGCTGTTCTGTTGCAGATGCTGCATGAGCTCCCTCATCTGTGTGGTGGTATGGTGAAGGATGTTCTCTGTGGAAGTAATAATTCTCCACCATGACTCTTCTGTCCCTCCTCCTGCACTGCTCGTCCAACCTGACCAAAAGTGGGATGCAGACCCTCAAAACTATTATTAAAGTAAAGTTTTACAACTACACTATAAACTACTTTTTAGGCTGGCGTCATCTTCATAGAAACATAAACTAACTGTGTTATAAAGCTAATGGAACAGCATAGTGTCTGAACCCACAGAAAGGATGCCACTAATTCATACTAAGGATTATAAATGTCTCCAACATAATACAACCCATTCACCTTGCACAAAATGATTGAAGCATGCTTGTTGAATCCATAAATTACAGGAAAACACAGGGGAAAGGTTGCCTTGAAATCAGAGCTTGAAGCTAACTTGTAATAACTGTTAAGTCACTTGTTATTATTTTGTCCAATAACCAAGGGATGTCTATATTGTATCATAACTGGAACTTCTTGAGATTACCTCAATTTTCAGAGTAATTCAAGACATCACAGTTGGCTTTTGCATTAGTGTGCATCTTACTAAATACTGGAGGAATAACATCACCTTCTTCATTGAAAGTATTATTCCTCATGGTGCCACGTGATGCTGGTGCTAAGACAACAGGGAAGTCTCTGTTTTGTCCTACCAGTCAGCAGCTTCTAGTATCCAGACTTTTTTTTAAAAGCACACAACAATGATAAATAGTTTAGGTACGTTTGGTAACAGCAAAATAAAAAGAATACTACTTTAAAATTGTAAAAAAAAACCCAACTGTAATTTATTTTGAACATCACACACTTTCTTCTCTTTCCTCCCTCCCTCCCTAGTGCTGTCTTTTTCTTAGTAACCTAAGAGGCATAAAATACAGAAAATGTTAGTTAAAAAGAAAACTAAATTGGTAATAATGGTAACTGATTTAATAAACCATCAGATTAAAACAACATCATAATATAAGGAGGCATACAATATAGAAAATAAAGGAAAGAGTTAGATAATATAAATAAAACTAAATTAGTAATAATAACATAATTTAATAAACCAGATTAAAACAGCACCATAAATATAACTGTTTAAAATGAATTGTAGCCAACAGCTTGAACAGCAATCTCCCTAAAATCTTACACTGATATTGTAATTTGTTTCATTTCCAATTGCTGTTGCTTAAAACAAGGGATAGGTTACAGCTTAAGTCTTGAGAACTCCAAAAATATGAAGATGGGAACATCAATAGAAATGATACACATCCCAGTTTCAGCACATGCCCAACAGACATTATTGTAATAATGGTGGTAACCTTGACTAAGAATATATTCCTAAGATTGCTCAACATTGATCTTGCAATTGAGGGGATGATTTGATGTCTACTGTGGATAAAGTCCAGAGATAAAGCAGGCTGACATGAAATGCCAAGTCTTGGCACATGTAACAGGTGGAGCCAGTTTACTCTGTCACATGCTCTTTTAAGATGCACCCCCAGTGTAGTGTGAACTTTTATGCTCACTTGACAACTAGGTAGGAATTTTCTTCCCTTTTTGCCTACTCCATACTATATCTGAGGAACTTGACAGTTGGCTAAAGGTGGTTTTGATTAGTGGGGTTTCACTGGCAGGTATCAGGGGGAGACTAAAAAAGTTTGTTGTACACCTTGGCACCCTTTATGGTAAATGGAATGGCCTATTCAGGTCCTGAGATCTGTGCTGATGTGAAGGGGGTTATCTTTGGAGCTGGGATCCAGGATGGGTGTAAAAGAGACTGTTTTGGAGGATAATTTGGGATTTGCTATCTCTCAAAAAGTCATGGAACTTGGGGGAGAGTGCCCTGAGTTTGCCTACCAGAAAATCTGTGGTTAGGGTGAGCAGTCTATAGCATTGGATTGTCCTTGGGTCAGGGTTTTTTTTTATCAGAGGAAGCCTGAAATCTGCCTTCAGCTAGACCCACATCAGGTGCTTCCCTGTCACTGCTCATCTCCAAGAACAACTCAATTAAATAGGTTGGCAGTTCTAGATTTCAAATTCACTATGTGTGGTCTTATTCCATGGTTGGCCATTTCTGATTTCTAGGGTAGATGGTTTCTGATTTTCACGTAGATGGTTTTAATTTGCTTTTTTTTTTTAAAAAAAAGACAGATATTGATTGCTGATACTCCTCTTTCTTCTAAGGGCTGTCATTGCTGCTTGGTGGTCTGGATGTGCAGGATTCAAATGATAGTCCAATGAAAAAAATACTCTGAAGATCATTGGTGATTTCAGAAACAAATCACCTTTTCATGTCATTCCTTTAAAAGACAATGTGTCTTGAACATGTGCTTTCTTTCTATTTCTGCTCAGTTATGGATAGTTTCAGAATGTCTTTCCATTTATTCTCTTTAAAAATAACTTTCCGGGCTCTATCTAAGCACTATCATTTTAGTATACCAAAAGCTTCTCTCTTTCATTCTCTCTCTGACTGCACCCAAATAGATCATGTTGAAGAATAGCTCATTAACATTCATAACCTTGCCCTGTAGGAAAGCATTTTTCTATTTGCATATAATTAAGAAAACATGAATTAAAACTTTAGGTAGCAAAGAACTGAACATGCACAGGAAAGATGCCTACAAATAATTAAGATTTTTTCAAAAAAGGGAATGCTTGCAGAAAATGCTGTTGGATTTTTGGCGGCAGGATTTTGCTATCTGAAGGTCCCTGGGAAGTTAAAAAAATCCTGTTTAAAGTTCATGCTTTATTTTTCAAAAGGTTTTAGTTGTCTGCTGGTTTTAGATTTCCTCAATAACGGAAGCAAATATAATGCCTAACCTTTTATATCTAAAATATATTAAATATAATCTTTAATTAATAAGCATCTATTCATTTGTAAATAGCACTCCAAATGACAGTTTTATGGAGCTATTAATAGCAGTGGAAAATGTCAAAGTACCTAAATGTCAAGTCATTTCCTTTACCTTTTAAATATTACACTTATGTATAAAAGTAGCAATATATCTGTAATTCAGATATATTGGTAATTTAACTCTTGATTTAATGCTAGCAAATACCTTCTAATAACAATATTCAATATTTCATTTTATTTTAATGGATATTCAGCGGTGGGAAGGTTCTTTGGAGGAAACCTGATCCTGCTGCTGTAGATAGATAATGTAGAGCCAAGTCATATTCAGAAATCACAACTGTAAACTAGTACAAGTTCCTTTTTGAAGTGGCTGTTGTGTTGGTTTAATAGAATAATTAAGGTTATATACCCATACTATGGGCAAAGACTTAATTTAAATTAGTGGAATTTTACTCTAAATAAAACATATGTAGGGTTCTGATACAAGGAACATTATTTTATTTCCTGATTTCAGAATTGTATGCAGTTCATTTTACTGTTTATTATCATTCATGACAAATTTGTGTTGTCAGGACTGATTCTGATTTAGTTTGTTGGCTTCTTTAGCTATACTTAGGATATAAATGGCACCTATGAAATTAAGGAAAATTAGTACGATGTCTGATACATCTTTTCCAGCAATTTGAAACCTTGAATCATGTACACTAATTATTTCAGTCACTCAAATACTGTGAAATTACTTGGTTTGTTTAGATATATAGAATAATATCAATATATTTAAATATGTAAAATGTAAGGAATTCTGAGCACTTAATGATCACCAATGTTATTTTCACAAGCTATTAATTCCACTCACCCAACAGTAGTTATTGACACTTGCAGAAACCTTGCATATGATCATATGCTTTCTGGCAACTGCAAAGGCCATGGCAAAACTCATTTACATTTAACTCAATGTATTTCACTCCATAAACTGTTTTTCAGAGCCAAATTCTGCAGTAGGCTTACATCAATTCATCAAACATTTTCACTCTCTTAAACCACTGTTACAAAATTCAGAAAGAGACTAACAAAGTTTCCAAATAATACTTTAAAATCCCAGTAATGTTGATGCCAACTGAGCAAAAATAGTAAGAATAAAAGCCATTCCACAGAAATCAATATTTATCTTTCTTTATGACATGGTGAAATGAAAGACATCATGAGTCAAATTACACCTATAATTCAGATGTTCAAAAATTACTATTAGAGTAATCCTTGCCTATCAGTCACACAAAAGGCTAAATTATTTCATTAAATATGTTGCATGCAGCTGAGATTTGTCTTTTGTAATTAATTTCATGTAAAGATGTCAGTGCTCACGAGGAAAAAATGTTTATTTGAAATAAACTTTCCCCTGTTTTTGTCCTGAACTATACTTTTGAGGAAAACAACTAATAAAAATGGATTACGGAATATTCTTTTCTTCTATCATTCTATCATTAAGAAGACGACATTTATGTAAGTTAGAGATCATTGCTGCTCCTAGTCCTGGAGCAGTTCTACACTGACAAATAAAGGAGGCTGGAACTGATATCCAAGGCTTTGCCTGGGTTAATTTGGATCAGCCCTGTGAACCGGCACTTGGCTGATATGACCTCATGCCAATCGAAACAGTCAATGTACAAAGGACCCAGGTCTCCTTTCCCAAGTACAGGATCTGTAGTCAGATGAAGCATCATTTGGAATCAAGTCAAAATCTCGCCCCTGTTTCTTGGAAGCTCGCCCGTTTCTTGGGAAATATTCACGTTAAAGTGCCTTTGTTTCATGGTTTTGATTCTTGGATTCATGTTTCTGCCTTTGTTTTTCATGGACTTTGATGGACTAATACCCTGGACTATTTTGTTCTGGCTTATCTTCCTACCTAATTAGATTTACCTATTTCTTTAAAGTGCATTTTTATTTTACTGCTTCTTAATCATCTTCAATAAACGGATTGCATTTCTACTCAACTGTGTAGTGTTTAAAGTCAGAGGGCTTTTCCTGGTCTGGAATGCAGCAGTTTTCTCTCTCTCAGAAGTAATGGTTAACCTTCTGGCCAGCTGAGTTTTGGCATTTTCAAAAAAGTGCTTCAACAGTTGTGATGTCCTGACGTGCACTCTGCATTTTCCAGTCCTAGTTTTGAGCCCTGCATGGGATATATGACTGGCTGCAGCACATTATTTGGGGGTTTTTTTCTGGACCTTCTGGTGAATTTTTTAGCATGCTGTTCCTGACTTAATGTCTGTTGCAGTGTACATTGGGTATATGCTAGGGTCTAAGGGCTTGTCTACACAAATGAAAAAAATCTGGACTAATGTTGAAACCAGTGCTAGTAGTCTTGGGGTGCATCTACACTGTAGACATTATCATTTCTTAAGGCATCAGAACTCTTTGGTATACAATGTTAAAGGCCTTGTAAAACTACAAACACAATGATCCCATAGCATTCAGCTATGGCACTAAAAGTGATGTAAAACCACATTGATTTTATAATATATGTGTACCCTTCATAAGATTGTCAGAAAATTTGGGCTATCATCAAGAAATTAAGCAGGACTCGTATTGATTGACTGGCTAAATTCTGTGAGATCAACACTTTGTCCATCAGAAACACATTCCTCAAGCTACTCAAGAAGTGTCTGGATATATGAACATCACTTGATGATCACTATAATATAGGCTAAAAATTGGAAAGAAAAATTGATGACCCTAATTTTCTCTGCCAAAGAAAAGACCAATATTTTCATTTGGTATGGGGATCAAGTAAGGCTGTTTTAATTTCCCATGCAAGCAAAATGACAGAATATGGAAAAATTGAATATTTTCATTTGGTATTTAATTTGTACACTGAACATATAATATGGAAATCCATATTACAGTTGGAGGAAAGTGCATGAATATTGGAAGAAGGTAATCAACAATGTAAGATATGTAGGTGACATATCTAGCTCCTGAGACTGCCCTGAAGCCATGGAGTACACTGAGTGCTCTGTTTCCAGTAAACTCTAGAGCAGTGCTGTCCAACTTCTAACCGGCCAAGGGCCGGATTCCAGGTCACTGATGACCTGGGGGGCCGTCCGGCCCCGCCCCCGCCACACCCTGGCCACGCCCCCGGCCACGCCCCCAGCTGCCGGGATGCTTTGTGAGAGAGGGAGGAGCCACGGGGCACCCCCTCCCTTCCAAGGCATCCTAGCCGCAGATGAAGCTGGTAGCTTCAGCCGCTGCCGCGATGCCTTGCAAGGGAGGGAGGCGCTGCCGGGGGACCCCCCTCCCTTGCAAGGCATCGCGGCAGCCGCGGAAGCCGGTGCCGGCTTCTGCCGCTGCCGCGATGCCTTGCAAGGGAGGGAGGCGCTGCGGGGGACCCCCTCCCTTGCAAGGCATCGGCACCGGCGAGAGAGGGAAGAAGAGGGCGGTGCAGGGAGGAGGAGCTAGCTCTCTTCCTCCTCCTTGTACCACCCCTTGTCCCTCTCTCACCGGCGCCGATGCGATCCGGTTTGCATCGGCGGCGCGGAGAGAGGGATGGAGGGGGCGGTGCAGGGAGGAGGAGCTGGCTCACTTCCTCCTCCCTGCCCCGCCTCCCCCTCCCCCTCGGTCGCCATTTTTTTTAAAAATTAGATTTTTTTTAAAAAATAGATTTTTTTAAAAAAAATAAAAATGGCGGCCGGGGGCATAGCAGGGGCAGTGTCCAACAGGGTGGGGGGCCGTGTACAGCCCCCGGGCCGCCAGTTGGACAGCCCTGCTCTAGAGCATTCCCCAACTTTTCCTAAAGGAAAGGAAAAAGAAGAAAACCAGACTACCATATTTTCTGGTATATAAGACTGGGCGTATAAGACGACCCCCAACTTTTCCAGTTAAAATATAGAGTTTGGGATATACTTGCTGTATAAGACTACCCCTCTTCCAACACACACCAAATAAAATTTTTTAAAAGCTTCAGATTTGATTTCAATCTGATAATTTTCCTATTAATGTACTTCCTTCTCTGCCTCTCAGATCTCGCACCTGCTCATTTGCATCGCTTCACTGTAGTCTTCAGGAGTGCGATCTGAGAGGCAGAGAAGGCAATAAAGTAATAGGATACAAGGGCGGGCCAGGCAGGTAAAAGAAGTGTGTTTGTCTTGGCCCAGAGCCACTTTATCTCTTTTTTCCATACCTTGAGCACCCCAGATGACTGCAGCTTGATCCACCCTTCACTTACACCTTCCCGTTGAGGTGCCCCTTCACCTCACCATCGGGACCGCATTACAGCCACGAATCCTGATGAATGAATTTTCTTCTACTGTACTTGTACAGCGTTGCCCTTAATGCTTTCATACAGTTGCTGCATACGGCGGGAACGCAGCCACTGCCATTTTTATTTATTTATTTATTTATTTCTTCGGTTTTATATTCCGCTCCTCCCTGCAGGCTCGGGGCGGATCACAAATACAAGCATACAATAAAAACATACGATAAAAACATACAGTAAAAACCAGGACATAACCATGGTGGTACAGGTCTACGGTTCTTTGACTGAGGCGAAGCGGACCAATTGCATTTGGATTTAACCAAACGCTAGCCTGAAAAAAGCTGTCTTACATTCTCTTCGGAAGGGGAGAACTTCGGGGATCGCTCAAATATCGTCAGGGAGCGAATTCCAGAGTACTGGAGCCGCAGCAGAGAAAGCTCTCTGTCTTGTGCTGGACAAATGGCAGGAGCGGGATGATGGAACAACCAACAAATTTTGCTCTTCCGAGCACAGTGATCTCGGGGGAACATACGGGGTAAGGCAGTCCCTCCGGTACACAGGCCCTACACCGTGCAAGGCCTTAAAGGTTAAAACCAGCACCTTGAAGGCAATCCGGTACTCGATGAGAAGCCAGTGAAGTTGCCGGAGGATGGGAGTAATGTGCTCCCTCATTGGTGCTCCCACCAGCAAGCGAGCCGCAGCATTCTGCATCAGCTTGAGTTTCCGGATTGTCAACAAGGGAAGGCCAACGTAGAGGGCGTTACAGTAATCCAGCCTCGAGATGACCGTCGCTTGGATCACCGTGACCAGGCCGTCCCTGGACAGGTAGGGGGCCAGTCACCTAGCCTGTCGTAGGTGGAAAAACGATGTCTTGCTGACCATGGAGACCTGGGCCTCCATGGTCAGCAAGGGGTCCAATCTGACACCCAAGCTCTTAACCAAGGATGACGGGCTAAGTTGCTCGCCATCCAGGGTAGGCAACCGGCACTCATCCAGCCCAGGGCAACCAGGCCACAAGATCTCCGTCTTCGACGGGTTCACCTTCAGCCGGCTGGCATGCAGCCATCCAGTCACGGCCTCCAGGCATAGATGGAAACAATCGGGTACGGTGTCTGGCCTGCCGTCCATTCTCAGCAGAAGCTGGGTGTCATCAGCGTACTGATAACACTCCAGACCAAAGTCGCAGGCCAGCTGGGCCAGGGGGCGCATGTAGATGTTAAATAATAAGGGCGAGAGGATGGCCCCCTGGGGGACCCTGCAACTTAATGGGAGCCTCCCGGTGACCTCCTCTCCCCTCTCCACACGTTGTCCCCGATTCTGGAGAAAGGAGGCCACCCAGTTAAGGGCAGTCCCCCTGACTCCAGTCACAGCTAGGCAGTGGGCTAACAACGCATGATCTACGGTATCAAACACTGCTGTTAGATCTAACAAAACAAGCAGGGCTGATCCGCCCTGGTCCAGCTGGCGGCAAAGTTGGTCTGTAATGGCGACGAGCACGGTCTCCATCCCATGCCCAATACGGAAGCCAGATTGGAAGGGATCAAGTCCAGCTGTGTCTTCTAAGTACCGCTGCAGCTGATCCGCTGCTGCCCTCTCAATTACCTTTTGAGCTCCCCCATCATATGCGGCAACCACAGATTCTCCAATCCGGATTGGAAGTTTCAGCACCCACTCTATAAGATGACTCTTGCATATAAGATGACTCCCGCATATAAGACGACCCCTGACTTTTGAGAAGATTTTCTTGGGTTGAAAGTAGTCTTATACGCCAGAAAATACGGTACTCACTGGAAGTTGTGTATCAGAAGACAGACAGCCTTCCATTCAGAGTCTATAGTTTGTTTGTTTTTTAACACATGTAGACAAATCTTAAAGATGTAAATGATGAACTGTTACCAGACTTCTCTTTGTCATGTGAATGATAAACTTTAATCCCATTGGCAGTTTGCCTCGCTGGTGCCTACTTCACCTCTAGGGTTCCAACTGCTACTTAAAATACTGTTAGCATTACATTTTCTCCAGGTAAAGATTACATTTTATTTACAGGTTGTTTTTTAAAGCTGATTCTGTAGAGCCATTCCTATTTTCCACTGTTTTACAAGTTTTATTCCAAGACAAGATATTGATCCAAAACTCAAATGCCCTGTATGCTTATAAAGAAAGCTCTTTAAACCTGGATGCTTCTTCACATTCCATTAAAATGCATACAGAAACACAGAGAGCATTCTGATGTGAAATCAATATAGATTTCATTTCCTGATATAATTTGATCTTGTTTTGATTAGTGCCACTACTATCGAAAATAGAAATTCTTATTGTTATTGCTTTTGTGGTCCACCAGATATTACCAACTGGATAATTAGTCTATCAGTGATCCAGATTATGTCCAATAAACTAGTGAGGTATCATCAGGCAATGTGGCATGTTCCAAGCAGTATCTTTTTGTAATTATGTTATGGTGATTCTATAAATGGTGATTACATTCATATGTTTTGTCAGTACATTTGAAATAGCCAAGGCACTATCACTTGCTGTAGTTTTCATTTCTTAAGTTACTGAAAGAGAAAAAAAACTCAGCTGTACCAGCTGTTTTAATAATACCAATAATACTTCATAAGGATTCCATACACAACTTCCCCCTTCAATCCATACGCAAATTCCCCCTTCAGTTCCTACTAATGCCACCTTCATTTATTATAACAGCAATCTTGTCTTGAGGCAGTGTGATGTAGTGGTTTGAATATTGAACCGTAGCTCTAGAGGCCAGGGTTGGAAATCCCACACAGCCATGAAGATTAATTGGGAAACCACGAAGAAGTCCCACACTCTCAGAAGAAGGCAAAGACAAACACTTTCTCAGAAATTCTTATATAGAAACTCCTGTGATGCATTCATCTTAAGGTTTCCATAAGATGGAAACAACTTGTAGGCACATAACAACTGCAACACTCATGTCTATGGGTTAATATCTTTAATATCGTCAGCATTCTCCAATGAACAGGCTCTCAGGAACAAGTCTCAGGCTGCTTCTACACAACTACATAATTTGGATCAGAGTGTAGATATGGATTAAAGAAACCCAGTTCCACTCT
Organism: Anolis apletophallus; assembly: GCA_030556195.1. NCBI lineage: Eukaryota > Metazoa > Chordata > Lepidosauria > Squamata > Anolidae > Anolis > Anolis apletophallus. The sequence continues at coordinate 113,965,409 of JARBWK010000004.1, forward strand.
GGAGAGTCTCCACCCACCCCCACCCCAAAAATTGTGAAAAATCTCTCTCTGCATCCAAAAATCTCCCTACATGCTGAATTGATCCAACTAAAAAAAAGTGAGGGGGGGGGGGGTATTTGTTTATTTTCCTGAGATTGCCCAATCCAGTTCATTTATCCAAATTTTCCAAGGGTAGCACTGTTTGCATGAGTACTATGCATGTTCCTCCCAAATTTCTGCTCTGTAGTGTCCATAAATTTATCAGATGCAGCACGTTTTGTAACTGATTTCAGCATTTCTCCACCCTAACTACACCTGCTGTTACCTTCAGAATAATGTGGATTAAAAGGGGCAGAGTAGAAAACTGAGAACATTAATATGTGCTGCACCATGTATTCACATGGAAAACATGTGTTAAAAGGATTTAGGAAATACCTGTTAGGGTTTATACATCTAGGAAGCCAGTCCAGTGTCCTGCTGGGATGATCAAGCTGATGGTCCAGTGCAAAGTTACTAAAGCAATAATGTAACCTGTCAGGGAAGAGTTAAGGAGTATGATCAGGAAAGAGTCCCTTGGTAACTGTAGGCCTTGCATAAGTTAGAATGGTTTCAGAAAATAATATGAGTTTTAAAGCCAGGTTTTAAAAAAGAAGTACATGCAATTTAGGCATGAACAAGCAAACAGAGCAGTTGATAGGTGAGTTGAGAAAGACAAATGTTACCTCTGGCTTTGTCTAACTCTAGAAAACAATCGTTGAAGGTGAACCAAATATCTCAACTCTTGGCTTCTTTGCAATGACAGGCTGAGACCAGGGCCCTAAACTCAATGTGACCAGAATAAGAAATCAAGGTAATTTCTGTGTATTTTGGAGCTAGCTGAATATGAGCATACAAAATAACTATGCAAATGTTTTACACTGTACTTGGAGGATAAATTCATGTCATTAGAGTAATGCAATGTTCTTGCTTTTGTTGTGTTTTTTGTTTTTTATATATATACAATACATACACACACTCATACATAGAAACATACAATCCTCAAAATTCAGCAGTCAAAATACAAGTATTTTTCCCCCAGTCCCACCACATCCCCATCCCCACCCCCCCCCCACCCAGGAACAGTTTACTACTCTATATTTATTACAGTTGTTCAATCATGAGGATAGTCTTATTTAACTTCTTATATCTATCTTTCCCCTTTATCCTGGAAATGAGACCCTTCCATTTTGCCTCCCAGGTCCTTCTGATTTGGCCCGTCTTCTAATAACTTTTCTTTTCATTAATATAATCTTGGAGTAAATAGTCGGCTAGATATTTATACCAAGTTTTTATATCCCATTTCTTGTGGTCCTTCCAGCCTAGGGCAACTGAGGCTTTAATTGCATTCATCATGTATTTCATTATTTCCTCCCATTCTTTAAATCCCCCTTTGCCTTCCATTTTCTGAGTGAAAAATTGAGGCTTGTTCCATTCTATTTTTATCTCTAATAGCTCCTCCATTTCCTTCTTAATTATTTTATGGAACTTTTGTGTTTTTTCCATTCCCACCAAATGAGGGTGTATGTTCTGGTTTTTCCACAATTATGCCAACATAGTTTTGGGCAGGTTCTCGTAATATATGCCAATTGCATGGGAGTTCTATACCATTTTGTTAGTATTTTCTAGGGCTGTTTTATCAAAAAAAAGTTTCAAAACATGTTTGGGATGTAGTCATAGATTGCGTTTCGGATTATTTAGACTTCCGAAAAAATTCTGATGAATTTCGAAATTGATTTGGAAGTATTTCTGAAATTCGGAAGTCTTCGGAAGTCTTAAAAAATGGCGTCTGCTTTCTAAAATGGATTAAAAAATCAGCAGAAGGGAGAGTCAGCTGTTAGCCATCAGCCAATGAGCAATCAGCAAGAAAATTTGGAAATGACAGCTGAAATTTGGAATTCGGATTTTGGAATTCCTGTTGGGAGGGATGCTCTCGAAATAGCTTTAAAAGTCAGAAGTATTTGAAAAACTTCTGAAATTCGGGCATATCCGAAATTGTATAACAACCCTAGTATTTTCCATTGCATTTCCTTAGTCTTTAGATGTTTTATTTTATTGATTGATTTTATCCAATTGTCTATTTCTCTCTCACTGCAACTTAATTCTTCCTTCCAGACTTCTATCAGGGTATATTTTGTGTTGTGTTGTATTGTATTTCTGTGATTATTTTGTATATGAATCCCATGTTTCCTTTCTCCTTCTCAACTTTCAATTTTACTATTTTATCAAGATTTGTTTCTGAGGTTTCCTTGCTCTTCCATTCTGTTAACTTTTTAGACAGCCCTCCCCATTGTAGCCAATTTCCATGCCCGCACTTATCTTTTATTTATTTTATTATTTATTTTTTTAAAAAATTTGTACCTCGAACTTCTCACCTCCAAAGAGGGACTCAGACTGGCTTACAGCAAAATTCAATGTCATACAAATGTAAAACATCTTAAAACAGCATATTAAAATACATAAAAACAGAGATACATAAAAACCACATTTCCATTAAAACCACATTCAACTCGGTCTATAAAAGTGGTCACCCATTTCAGATTGAAATCAATCTCAGCTTATTCTTGGAAGGCCTCGTTCCACATCCAAGTCTTCACCCACCTCCAGAAGGACAACAGGGAGGGGGCAGATTTAACATCGCTTGGGAGGGAGTTCCACAGCTGAGGGGCCACAACAGAGAAGGCCCTGTCTCTCGTCCCCACCAGACGCGCTTGCGAAGATGGCGGGATCGAGAGCAGGGCCTCTCTGGAGGATCTTAATGTCCTTGATGGTTCATAGGGGAGAATTCATTCAGACAAGTAAACTGGGCCAGAACCGTATAGGGTTTTGTAGGTTAAAACCAGCACTTTGAATTGTGCTCAGAAACTAATTGGCAGCCAGTGGAGCTGGCGCAACAAGGGAGTTGTATGCTCCCTGTACACCACTCCTGTTAGTAACCTGGCTGGCGAGTGTTGGACTAATTGCAGTTTCCGAACAGTCTTCAGAGGCAACCCCACGTAGAGAGGGTTGCAGTATTCTATTCGAGATGTAACCAGAGCATGGATTACTGTGGCCAAGTCAGACTTCCCAAGGTATGGGCGCAGCTGGCGGACAAGCTTTAACTGTGCAAAAGCTCTCCCAGCCACCGCCGAGACCTGGAGCTTCAGGCTCAGCGATGAGTCCAGGATCACTCCCAAACTGTGAACCTGCGCCTTCAGGGGGGAGTGTAACCCCGTAAAGCACAGGCTGTAACCCTATGCCCTGTTCAGCCTTGCGACTGACCAGGATAACCTCTGTCTTGTCTGGATTAAGTTTCAATTTTATTTCCTCCCATTGTGTTATGGTTTCATCCAGTTTCAGTAAGTCCTCAATCTTTGTTATGCTATTCTGTTCTAATTAATTTAGCATATTTCTGTATAACTGGGATTTTCTGTTCTCTATAGATCTTATTGGGAGCTTGTCTGGAAGATGGTCTTGCCATTTTCCCCAACGTACCATTGTTGATGCCAAAGGGCCTCCTTTTATATTTTTAGGTCTTTTTATTCTGATTTTCCCCAAAAGACATGATCCATATTGCCATCTGTTTATTCGTTTCTCTATCCTGACCCATCTTTTGGCCTCTCCAATGCCCAATTTAAGTAACCTGGCCAGTTAGCAGGCTTCAAAGTAGTTCTGGAGGCAAGGTGCTCCACAGCCTTCATTTGCTCTAGAGAGTTTCAAGAAAAATCTTAAGACCTGTCTCTTCCGCTGTGCCTTCGAAGATTAATCATATAATTTCATGCCACCATTCACCCTCAATATCTGCTTTGAGTGTACACCCCTCCCCCCTTTTATAGGATTGTCCTTTCTCAACCTCTCTCTGAAAGAGCTTTCTCTCACACAAATAATTTACCTCACAGCTATCTCACCCCCCTGTTTTTATCTTTCTATTTTAATCTGTACATGTAGCCCACTCATTTTCCCGTGTCATAAATGGTTTTATTTTACTGTAATTTTATATTGATTGTAGTACCTTATAGTTTATGTTCTATGTAATTGATTATGTTGTTTTTGGTTGATTTTATTGTTTTATTGTGTTGATGGGCTTGGCTTCTTGTAAGCCGCCCTGAGTCCTTATTGGGGAGATGGTGGAGGGGTACAAATAAAGATTATTATTATTATTATTATTATTATGGAGTAAAAACTATTGTGTTGGAAATTCTAGTTTTACTGGAACCTACTACCCATGTTTTAATTGAATTATCCCATTTCTTTATTATTTTAGGTGGGATGCTAAATGGGAGGGTTTGAAATAAGTATCTATGCAGTACCTACTATTATGGACCTCCTCACACTCAAGTCAAACAGTGGGCAATAGCAGGGGGATTCACCAGGCAGTGTGATCAATCTGATGGGCAGCATGGGAAGCCACCGTCCTGTGCCCCGCATTGCCCCCTTAACCATCCCATGGGGAAATGCCACTAAATGGCTTTTACCCCACGCTCATCCTGTTCTTTATAATGAGAACATGAGAAGTCTCCTGTGTTCACTGGAAGCACAGAACCCCACCGGAAGGAGCCCTAGATTGTCTGGCAGGCTCTGTGCTTCTAGCATCCTACAAGCATCGCTGAAAATTGTTTAAAGTTTTTCAATGGTTTTAATCATTTTTTTTAAAAAAAAAGAATAGATTTTGTTCATTCTTTTTTCAAATTTTTGAAAATTTTATAAACATTTCTTTTATTCTGTTATCCAAATCATTGATAAAGTTCTTGAATAGCAGTGGTCCTAGGACAAAACCCTGTGGCATCACATTGGTCTCTTCTCTCCAGGAGGAGGAGGTGGCATTGGTGAGCACCCTTTGAGTTCAACCAGTTAACTAATTTCCAGCTAGTCATCTAACAATAACATTGTCTAGCCCACGTTTTTAGGTTCTAGTTTCTTTGAAAGAATATCATGGAGGATGTTATTGAAGGACTTATTGAAATAAATATTCCCACAGCTTAAATTCAGGGAGAATCTTCAAAATGCAGAGGAGGCAAAATGTGTTTGTATATGTGACATCATTTACAAGACATGATATTTGAAATAACTCCTTTCAAGCCTATTTATCTAAAATGCATAACCAGAGTACTACTGGGGCATTTCTTTAGCCAAGATATAGGTTGGATGAAATGTGATCACCATCACCATAGCATCTACATAATGTCACACTTTGTGCAGTTACATACAGATGCTGTCTATTCTAGGAAGACATTATTGTCACTAAATATGGATGTCCTCGCATCAGTATTGGTACTATTATGTAACCTAGAAATATGCTGAAGTGAAAACAGACAGATGCATGATGCCAGTATTATCACAAAATGTTGGGCCATACCTATTTTCTGTCCATACATAAGCAGCAGAAAAATTGTGTACATGTAAATGATGTTATCCCAAGCGAATGTCAATTTATCTCTCTACCAACTGGAAGTCATTTTTAAGCAGATGGTACAGATTAATTTCAGGCTCTTGAACAACAAAATATGCCTTCTTTTGCATTCTTTGATATAAATAGCATAACATCACAGCTGTCTTTTCCTGTATCACAGAACAGGGGACACCCTTAATTACTTCACATATTTATACATTCATCTATACAAAAACAGGCAATGTTTTAAATTTGTTGTTAACACTGAATTTCTTAGTGGAGCTCTGGGGGCACATGCTGTCATATTACTGTTGTCAATTACTGCAATATAACAGAAAAAATCTAGAGGCACCAGAAATATTATTTATTTACTTCATATTTGCATCTTTTTAAAAATGCACAATGTGTGGTGAACTTCACTTGTTATCAATTCTACACCACAGTGAGGTAGGCCAGGTAGAAAGTCACCCAATGAAGTTAATTATTGAGCAGCCAATTCAACCTCAGTTCTTCTCAGTCAAATGATATGTGCCCATCAACACAGGACAAATGAGGTAGGAGGGGTATGAATGAAATCTGTGGGGTCCCCATAACGCATGGCCTTCATTTTGTCATGCCCCAGCCTGACTCCATAGCCAAGCCAGATAGAAGCCATGCTAAATCCCAGTCACCAGCCGAGTCTGGGAGAAAACCTTTGCAGAGGCCTCCAAGTCAGCCAACAGTCAAGGCCAGACGCAGCCTTCTTTCTTCCCAAACTGATAAGAAACGCTGGAAAGGCAAAGCCTCGCTTTCCCCCTTTTCTCCAGGTGCAGCCGCTAATGAGCTGACATATTTGCCTTCCTCGGGAGACTTGGGACAGTCAGGCCCACAAACTGTTCCTGAGAAAGGGCTGCGCCGAAGTCAACGCCTCCGAGGCCAAACAATGGGGGGACCTATTTAAGTTGGTTCCCGTTGGTGCTCGGGATCCTGCGCCAACGTTAAGCTTCCATTGCCAAGTTCCACGGAACTCAAGTTCAGGACCAGGCTGCAGAGCCTCCATGTCACGGATTCAAGTATTCTAGATTCAAGGACTTATCCTGGATTTTAGCCCATTGGGGTTCAAGACTATTGCTTCAGTTAGTGGATCTTTGAACTCTGTTAGAACTATTGCCTTGCAATACTCGGATGCTGGGAGCATCAGTGGACTATAGTTTTATCTTTTTCCTTTTTCTACTTATTCTAAATAAAGCATTTAATCACGGCTGCTTTGTGGTGGTTTACTGAGGGCTCCTCCAGGTCTAGGTTGCAACACATTTGCTGTAATATCCACCAAGACAGTTGACCTTTGTCTTAAAAGAGTGGCATGATGTGCTGAAGTTTCCCCAAAGCTTCAGATCTCTCCTGCACTTTGTGACAGTGTGAACTGTCTGGCTGTTTCATGCCCATTTGACTTTTCACACATCCATCCTCCTTTTCCCAATGTTTGGGCAGCCTGGGGACACATTTCTATACTGCCCCTCTCAGCCCGAAGGTGACTCGGGACGGTTTACACAAGGCAGTCTCTGCCCTCCAATACAACACAAGCAAACAACCCAACAGCATAGCAGCAACCACCAGGCACAAAATTGCCAGTGGTTGCTGCTCATCACATCCACTAATACTTATGTATTATGTGCTGTATAAATAACTGAAGGACAGGAAAGCAAGTTTTAGGAAAGTTTTTAGAAAAGAACAGCAACAACACTGTCCCCAATGGCTGTAAACCAAGCCCCTGTGACCTCCAGATGGTGAGGGCTAGTAAAGGCTCTTGCCTTTCATCACTCAGAGAAGGGAATGATTTTTTAAAATTATGGTACATTACCCATGAATATGTTGATACAGGCTTTCTTGGGTCGACTTTTGGACTAAATTTTATAGACCTATACATGAGTATATAGGGTAATACCTATATAGGTCACTTTGATGTGAGTGTGTTTTCTGAGGAAGGTAGAGTTCTGTTAGAGGCCTGATTTCTCTGAAGCCATTCCTGAAAGAAAATAATGGCAATCACTCGGTGTGTATGTGTGTGTGTTGGTGTATCACCCTCCCCCAAAAGACCATGAAAAGCCATCAATTAATTGGATCATTAGAAATTCTTTCTTTTATACTTGCCTTGCTGATGAAAAGATTTGTTCATAGGAACACACTGTAAAACAGTTCTGTTGCTCTAGACATTAGAAAACTATTACATTTTGGGGGGGAAACAATAAATATGCCTCGAGGTCTGTTAAAGATTATTCTGAAAAATAGAAATACTGGCAAAGAATCATTTGGCATACTTTAAAAAGGAAAAGAAGAAGAAATACAGAAGAAACAGTGCATTTTGGCAGGCTAAATGGCCTTTACTCTTTCCCATTCAAGATTCTCCTTTGTTGTTATTTATGCCTTTCCTGGAGGAAAATGTGTCCTTGTTGCATATTCCTTTTTTAAATGCCCTGTAAAATGATTATGGTACCTGCTGGAAAAGTACTTGGCTGCTTTATGCCTGCACCGATAGCACAGCAGCACTGTAAATCTAAGAGCTGACAAAATGATCACACACAGTATGCTGGAATTGCCCATGATCCCCTATTATTTTTCTTTAAATATTTTACGCTCCTGACACAAATCCAATATTGCTTGTGCGACTGGATTATGTTTTCAAATTCCAAGGTCATTTGCAGCATGCAGTAGTTCACAGACCCCATAAACAACCATTTGGTAGCATTTGATTTGTTTGCATTGGGATTAAAGGGGTCCTTTTCTTCTCTGTATTTAGCATCATACTATATTCTATAGGCAATGCTACAGGATATTGTATGCTATGCAGTTATCTGGTTCAATCTAGATTTAGTAATGCTCAGACTCTGAAATGAATGGGATAATATTAATCATTACTTGCTTGCCCCATGAATTTCAATAGGATTCCTCTGAGTATGACTGTCCACTTTGTCATAATTAAGGAACAGGGACTAAAGCATAATATATTAAGCTGAGTATATATTTCATTCATCATTTCTTAAACTCTCTTGAATAATCCCAAAGGTCCATGTACTTTCTTAAAGTGATGTAAGAATAATTGTAAGTGCCTCTTAAATAATAGCTAAACACTAAGTCATTTATATAAAGCCCACTGTCTCACTGTCGCTTAGTTCTTGTTGAATAAATTATAATAATCAATACCTAGCTGATATCTATCCCCATAAGGAAAAAAATCTAGTTTTTGTAATTCTAACTACGTTTTTCTTGCTATGTTCTGTTTCTGTATCTCCTGTTAGTGAATTGAACGAATTGAACGAAGATGTATTGCTGGTTGCCCCTACCCAGAGGACCTGGTACATTACTTAATGTGCTGCCCCCTACACAAAGATCCTAGGGAGCGCTTTATCTTACCTTTACTGGACAACAAAATCTTTCTGAATCCTCAAGAGATACTACTCTACCTCCTTATGGATACAGATAAATATACGACCTGGCGCGTAGCCCTGTTTGCCCTTGCGGCTAAGAAGATTAGGAGGAGGCACATAGCGGAGATGGCTGTCCAATGTAAAGGAGATAATCTGGTTTAAGAAGGTTTAAATGTGACTCATGGTGTATAAGTAACTGGTAACCTTTTATTGTCTACTATGCAAATTCCATATGTATTGTTTTGTGTGTGCGCTCTTTTTTATTTTGGACTTGCAACGGCCTTTGGTCAAAAGCAATAAATTTTATACATCATGTATCTCCTGTTAGTGTTAGCATTCCTTATTTCTATTTTAACTACTTTTGGTAGTATGGTTGCTAGTATGAAAGGTTACAACTTGTGAGAATGAAATAATTTCATTGTAATACATACAGACCAGGAGTAGAAAGCATTAAAATATTAAAATAGAGGGTTTCTTTTAAAAAATCAATTGTTCAAAACATTAAACCTGTGAGATGATTTAGCTATAGACAACAATGGGAACCAAAAGGATTGCATATGCTAATATTAATTTAATTTGCTATATTATATATATATATATTACGGAGTGATGCAGAAATATTGCTATGGAACCATGGATTGGTGAATTGGTACAATTGCACAAATGCAGATAGGTTCAAAAGCCAGTGTGCTCGTGCAAGTATGTTGCTGCTATCGGTGATACACCATGACTGCTATGGGATAATAGTTTCATGCGATAAAGTCCTTTATCACATGGCTATAATATTCTTGGGTGTGCATTTGAGAGCCATGTAAGAACAATCTTAAGAGATCTGCTTCTGAGCTCTATTGAAGATTGTTAGACTGCACCGTTCTAAATGAGTTGGGGCTAGGGTATCTGAAAGACTGCTTCCTCTCATATGAGCCTCCTCTATACTTAAGATCTTCAGGCGTATCCCTGTTACATTTCCCTCCCACCCTTCAAGCTATGCTGGAGTGTGCACATGTAGTTGCACCTCAATTATAGAATTTCCCCCAAAAGGAGGTTAGGCTGTCTCTAGACCTCATCCCATGAAGTCACCAAACATGGGCAACAGCAGAGGGATTCGCCAGGCAGTGTGGCAAATTTGACGGTCTGTGGGGGAATCCATCACACACAAAACAAGCCAGAAAATCAAACAATAATAATAATAGTAGTCTCACCATATAAAAGTGCAGTTCATCAAAGTTCAGTAAACTTTGGGGCCAGAGAGATAGCACAGTGGTAATAGCAGCTGTGTTGCAATCTGAAGGTTACAAGTTCGATTCCCGGGCTGGTTTGGACACCCAGCTGTGAGCCCTGTCCACTGTTTACCTAGCAGATCGAAAACAAAGTCAGCTGTGAGTAGATAAAATAGGTACCGCACAGCGGGGAAGGATTTTTAAGGACTTATAACAAATAACAACAAGTAAGGAAGATTGGCTGCTGAAGTGGAATGCGGAACCAGGCTCTCATCTGAGGATGAATCAACAGCGTCCCCTTGTGACGTAATGGAGGGACTGCTCCCTTCAGAATGTAGCCAGATGGAAAGACCCTTCTAATTGTACAAGTGTCTGCACCTGTTTGTCTGTTTGTCTGCACAACTGTATTGTAAACATATGTCAATCCGGCAGGGACTGTCTGCAGTATGTGTAATGAAATCCGCACTGAGTCCCCTTTGGGGTGAGAAGAGCAGAATACAAATAAAGTGTATTATTATTATTATTAAATCAGGGAAATCACTCAATCATAGTCCCAAAGAACACCACTATTCCGTAGTAATCTTGGTAAAGTGTTTTATAGTTCAATGTTCATTCAAAGTCAAATAAATGTGGCGTCCAGCATATGTAAACATAAAATCCAAACTCTGGTATATTCCAAACGTACAAGATGCTGCACTCTCCAATAGTTCAATGTGGAAAAAGTGTTCCGTGGAAAATGTTTATCCAAATAAGTTCCATATGTACCATAGAAGCAAAATCATAATCCCCAATGGGAAATAGTCACAAATCAAAGCCGACGAGGAAAGCAATTGTATAAAGGTAAAGGTCCTTCTCTCGTTTTGACCATAAATGGTCTTTCTCAAGGCCCTCCAATCTGTACTTCAACGGATAGAGGTAAGGGAAATCTCAATACAGTAGATAGCGCGCAAAGGAATTTGCATCTGTTATACAAACAAATAATACATCGATATGTCAGTATCAGATATCTACATTCATATATGGAGCAGTATAAAAAGCCTGAAAAGCATCAAATAAAGTACAATAGCCAGGACGTACCAATTCAACGAGGTAAGTATCCTCCGAGTGGGAAATCCTTGGCAAATGCAAGGATTGAAGCGGTCAAGGGGCTAAAATACAGTATCACAGAATCCATCACACCACACATCACATTGCCAACAGTGATGATATCACACAAGGAAAGTGCCACTGCCCAGCATTTAAAGGCATTTCCAAGTGATGCTAATAACATGATTGATTCTGTATTTAATAATAATAATAATAATAACTTTATTATTTGTGAGTCGCCCTCCACCCCTGGTGCTCCGGGCGACTTACATCATTTAAAAACCCTAAATGCATCAATTTAAAAACATAGGTACAAAACGCCAGAAAGGCTCAGTCTCCAAACGTCCGATCAAACCCCAAATGCCTGGCAAAAGAGCCAGGTTTTCAGGTCAGACAGGAATCTGATTGGGGCCAATGTGGCCCTGAGAGCAGGCGGAAGGGTGTTCCAGATCATGGGAGCCGCCACGGAGAAGGCTCTCCGACGGGTCTCCGTCAGCCGGGCCTCTCTCACCCCATTTAATAGTAGAATGCTGATGGATTCCATGGCCCTAAATGCTTGATTTAGAATTGGTTTGAATGTTTCCCAGCTCAGGGTGCTTGAATCTGTAACGGAGATAAGACCTATTCTTTCTTATTCCTTAAGTTGGCATAGATATCTGAAGAAATACTATTATGGAGTTTCTCCAGAGCTCAAGAGTGACCAAAATTACAAAATTGTCATAAACTGAATACATGTTTTAAAACACAAATAGCAATGCATGCACTTGTTTTGGAAGCATACAGTCAATAGGGGCGGAAATGCTTGAACACTGCAGTAATATTAGAAGGTCAGGATTGAAAATCAACTGCATACCTTGTATAATTCCCAGGTAATGCTCTAGACATCAAAAGCATGCATTGATGTCTGCCATTTGCCAAATAATGCAGATACAGGTTGGTGATTTTTTTTCTGACCATGCCCCTATTATGCATGTTCAAAATATGTGTTGAAACTAATACAACTTAAGAGTGTTTCACTTTGGCAGTTTGTGCTAGATATGATCACTCATTGGTTCAGAGTTGGAAGAACTGTATCAGGACTTGATGAATGGAGCACATCCATTTGGGACCTAAATTGATAGTAAGAGCCTTCACAAGAAATCATAAAAGTTATAATAGACATACATGGTGAGACTATCATCATCCACTAAATATCCCAAATTAAGAAAACTCTCAACAAAACACAAATGATTACATGGGTGCCCATTACAGAGTAGAAACTGTTGTCAATAATATCCATTACCAACAGCAGTCAAAATTGCTGGATGTTTTTCCCCTTTTGAAAATATAGATTTAGCAATTTTTTCTCACTTTTTCTGTAACAATGAGCCTATTTTGCCCTTCAGGCTGTCCTTGTTTCAAGATACCTACTTTATAAATGGGTGGCAAGAGTCATACAGACCTTCCTATACAGATTTAGCATCATAAATGCACTAAACTCTCTTTAGTCAATTTCTGAAAAGGGCAAAAAGGTTGCTCATTTAGCCAATAAGCTAACAAATAACAAAAGTTAACAAAGTTAGACATTTCAGTCTTCATTGTGATTTCTAACTGGTTTATTTTACAATATCCCTGAATTAACTTTGCAGCTCTGTAGGAAGCATTCTCTTGATGATAAATTTATCATCATAAATGATGATAAATGATATCTGCATTGATTAACGATTATAATTAAACATTACCTTGCAGAAAACCTTTAATTGGTGTGTATATACTGTATCTTTTAATTTTATCATTATTTGCTTTTAAAATGATTTCATACTCACAGTTAGAAAACATTATGCTTTACAGTGATAAAAAGATTTTATCGTGTTTTTAGTTTATCCTATTAGCTTTTATAAGCCACTTTGAGTCCCAAGCTTGGGGAGGAGGGGAGGAGTTAGCATAATAAATGAAGAAATGACTGAATAAATAAGCAAACAGTATAATCATATAGGCGGTTCCCAGGTTAAAAAAAGATAAATTATGTAGGTTTGTTCTTAAGTTGAATTTATATGTAAGTTGGAACATACATTTTTAACTTCAGTAATTTTTGTTTTAGTTTTGGATAGCATAAAGAAGGGTTAACACCCCTGTAATGTCTGTTTTGCTGTCTGCGCCCTTGTTCAGAAGAGTTCACCTCACTTTCTGTCCCTGTGATAATTGAATTTTGAAAATTTTGGATTGTCGTGGAAACAGGGATTGGTGATAAAGTTTCAATAGTCCCAAGAAGGCACAGAATAAAGCCACTATCTAGTTAATTTGCTATAAACCAGGGTTTTCCTGGTTTGTAGTGAATTAATTTGGGACTGTCCAGAACGCTGTCTGGAAAGCCCCTCCCTTATTGCGGGAGTTCCCAAAATAAAGGCCCAGTCTGTTGTTTGTCAGTCAGTTGTTTGTAACTTGGAGGCTGCAAATTAGCTGTAGTGATATTTTATTCTCCTGTTGCTAAAATGTGTGTGGCTCCAAACTTTCACATGACATAAAAAGACACAGGAAACCTTTGGTCTGTTGGGGTACATATAATAGGCTGTCCAGACTCAAACATTCTTCTCACTCCTTTTCTGCCAGGGAACAATCTATATTTATTTATTTATTTATTATTCAGGTTTCAATGCCGCCGACTCCCTGAGGCTCGCGGCGGCTCACAGGAACCGAAGGTACAACTACACACAAGCAATGCGATAAAATATCTAAGACAATTAAACAGTTAAAACAGCAAAATACAAAACCCCCAGGTACAGTTCAGAAATTAGATAGCGTGACACCCCAGGACAGCGGCTAAAGCGGAACATGGGCAGGACCTATTCACCGAAGGCCTGCTTAAACAAATAAGTTTTGCAGGCGCATACAGACAGAAAGCTAGTAGCAGACAGAAAGCTTTCATCTGAGGAATACCAAAATAAATTCTCGTTTTTAGCACTTAACATGAGAAAGCTCCTATTCCCAACAAAAATCTGGTTTAAGATAACAATGAATTTGTTGGAAAGACCATTAGCATATGGTGTAAAATCAGGTTGCTACTTATTCCTAAAACACTATTCATTTGTTGGAGGAGAGTGTATAATTGGTTCTGTATTTTTAAAACTTTATTTCTCTCTTTATTTATTTCTTTATTTGGAAATACAGACAGTCCCCAAGTTACAAACATCTGACTTACAAACCGACTCACAGTTAAGAAAAGGACTGAGGCAACAGGGAGTGAGAGAAATCTACCACTAGGAAGGGAAATTCACTCTTGGAAAAGTTATCATGTGTCTCCACTAAAACCTTATCACAAATCCTTGTTTCCACAAGCCATTTTTTCAAAATCCATTTATCATGGGGACAGAAAATGAGGTGAAATCTTCTGAACAGGAGCACAGACAGAAAAACAAACATCACAGGGGTGTTAACCCTTCATACACATACACACACATATTAGTTACAATTAAAAATATACCTGTTCTGGCTTACATGCAAATTCACATAAGAACAAATCTACAGAAGTTATTTTGTCCGTAACTTGGTGACCATCTGTAATCATAAAGTGACTAAAATGCACATGCTTTTATCATATTAGTCTTTAAGAAGTCCAGAGTAATGCTACGTTTTGCTATATAAGGCTATTTTTTATTTTTCAAGCAATGAGCAATGAGTAAAACACTACTTAAAAATAAAAATATTCAAGGCTTGAAATTAATAGGTTTTGCTTGATTTAAGATAAATAAGAATAATGTTTTGGCTATGTCAAATATTCCTTTGGCACTTTTCACAGAGGGAAGGCAGCTCCCGATCGTTTGGTTTGCCCATATTTTGAATCCTGATTGGAACAATAAATTAACTGAAGGGAATGTGTCAGCCACTGCAATGTTCTCATAATAGGGTCGTCAAGTTGAAAACTAGAGAAGGCTTCCAGGTAACAGGCAAAATCTGCTGAATTGCTCCCATATTAGTAATGGAAATAATATTTTTAAAATATTTCCAAAATGATTGAAAATGTTGAGAAATGCCAATGAGTGTTGAGAAGCCTCGACAAGAAGAATTCTTGATTAACAAGAATCTTTGGACTCATTGAACACCCATTGTGAAATAAAGAGGCCAAACAACAGATTTGAAACCATATTGGTTATTGAACTATATTATTTATTTGTTTATTGAATTCCTACAAACCTGAAAGAGGAATAAAGGGAGTTAAATCCATCTTATGAGTCTAGACCAGACCTGGGCAATTGCCAACCCTCCAGGTGTTTTGGACTTCAACCCCCAGAAATCCTAACAGCTAGTAAACTGGCTAGGATTTCTGGGGGTTGAAGTCCAAAACACCTGGAGGGCCGACAATTGCCCAGGTCTGGTCTAGACCAAGGGAAAAGTGTCAATCCCCTGACCACTTCCTCAAACTATCCTTGGGCAAGCACCTAAACTCCAAGGGCAATACAAAATATCTTGGTTACTTGCCCTAGCCAGTTTTAAAGGGAAGGCTATCCTGAGGGTGCTCCTTCCCAAACCACAGGATTTCCCTGCCCTCCAAGTTACAGATCCTAAAAGCCAACCTTCACCCAAATAAAGGGTGCCCCGGTGCTTACCAAATCCAATTGAACTTTTTACTTGTCACCAAGTGACAGGTATCTGCCTAGCTGCTTTTTCCTACTAGGCTTGCTAACATAGATCCAACCCCCTTTTCAAGTTTTTCAAAAACAAAACTTTCCCCTCAATGGAGAGGTAGACACCATAATGTTAGGCTGAGTAATGACATAACAGCCAAACTGAACAGTGGCCTTTTTCAATTCATGATTAATTTTGTGTGACGCAAAATCAACTTTGGGTTCCCATCACCAAGCCACAGTAGGTACGGTAATGCTGCAGACCAAAAAATCAATACTCCTAAACAATATTGCCTAATGAGATGAAAATCCTAATGAGACCCAAATCATTCCCCCCAAGATGAAGAACCAGAACCCCAACATTCCAAAAATAAAAGAGATAACAACTCATTCCACCTAAGACTCCTTAAGCATATCTTGACTGACAAGATTCTTAGGACTCATTCTGTGTAAAATCTAGAACTTATTCACATGTGGTTGTTTTATACAGAGAATAGATCTTTTTTACAGGACTTGACATTTCTTTGTTAGCATATTCTTCACAGAAAATACTTTTTTTCTACACAGACAACAGAATGTTCTTCTCAAAAGAACCATATTTATTTTTCACAAAATAAGTCCTGAATTGTGAATAAATTGTGTAGTTTTCAGACTTTCTTGCAGTGGGAAGAAAATTGCTGGAAGTACTCAATACTACTTTCAAGTAATTACTTAGTAAATAATTGCATGCCAATTTCTTTAACATAACCAAAGGTGACCAGAATCCCCACTTCAGTTTTCATTCTCACAGCCCTACTGATTTTTTAAAATAAAATCAGTCTCTGATCCTTTTCATTTGCAGGACAGAAACCCCAAGTAACTGACAGTTTCAGATAATTATGGGTGTTGTTGTTGTTGTTTTTATATGTATGCATTGTGGGAAGTGTAGCCCTCTTTTATGTTCATGTTTGGTTTAAAGCACCTTGACAAAGATGGCAAACTATTTTAATGAAATAAACTTTTGTTCTAAAGCACAGGTCTAGTCATATGAAAAGTCTCAAAGTTTAGACTTCTTCACAGTCTGAGATAAGACAACCTATTCCTATCTGTCATTAAATGCACCTGTATGGTTTATCATTTGCAATTCAGTTTGGAAATGGGAAAACACATTTTAAAATTCAGTCTGAAGAAATAAAATCAATGATTTCCCACCATTTACACAACAGATACAGAACCCATGCATTCCTGAACAAAATACAATGGCAAATAATTTGCAGTGGAAAAGGAATAGCAGGAACAGCACAGATAAGCTCTTTGTATGAGCTGACATACTTTCAAATAATTGTTAGCACTCTATAAATTAACAAAGAATTAGAGTTTAAATAATGTTGTTCTGTTCTTCACTGAAAACTCCTATTGTTTCTCTCTAGTAAAACAAAATCAAAGAACATACTGTAAGCTCTAAATGAATGGCTTTTTAAAATACCTTAATGCAAGTAAACAATTCTTTTAATTTTAATTTACTTCTGTTCTTTGTTTTATAACACTCAGAATTTGATGCATTCTTCTTTGTCTTATTTATAGGAAGCTTTCCAAATGTCTTCTGCAAAATGGAGATGTGATTTTTTTGCTTATTTAATTTTTGCTTGTTAGAATGAACATTTCAACATTTTCTATTTCTACTGAGTAATACTGTAGGAAATCTTACTGATTTTCTTTTTTCTTTTTTACAATTGGGAGATTGTTTTGATAAGTTTAAAAGTTTATTTTTCCTCCAAAGTATTTTATTATGTGAAGCCTCCTTTAATTAAAAAAAATCTCCCTGGAGTTTTTAGTGAAAAATCAGGGAGCAACTGATTTTTCACTGAAGATGACGATATTCTCCTAACAACATATGTTCAAAATCTGGCACCTAAATATTCCATCACCCTCATTATATTTCTCCACAAATGTTTTCAGAACATTATCTTCCTGTCTCTATTTTGAAATATACAAAATTCATCTTGGCCTTTTAATAATTTAACTGTTCTGTTTACAAGCTAAAAATTCTTCTGCTCCAGGCATATCCACCCACAAACATCTACCTTTATGCCTTAGAGTTGAAATGTATGCCACATACCATCGTGAGGAGAAAAAATTGACAGTCTGCATTTTCTTGACAAAAAAATGTGTAATGAATGCTTACTTTTCATTATAGAAATGAGGGGTGTGTCAGGGAACCCCTTTATTGTGTGTTGCTTTTCTATTGCAACTTCCCTCTTATGTTGTTTTCCTTTTCTGATTTCAAGATGCATATTTCATTCTGACATGGGAAAGACCAGGGCCCTTCTACACTGACCACTTAGGTTTGGCAGAAATAAGTTTCATGGACAAGTAAATTGACAATAATAGAACAAGTTTGAAGCTAGGGATGTGAACACATTAATTACAGAAGGTGGCCTTAAACTGGTTGCAGAATCAACAGTCTTTCCCCCCATTTCCCAACAAGATGTGCACTAGCATTCCAAAGGCATAAAAGGCAGGGGAGAAAAGGGGGGGGGAATGACAGCAGTGGCAGTCATAGCTGTTACTTAGCTAGGCTCTTGAGATTTCCTTTGGCAGCCACTTCACCACTTTGTCTCAAATTGCTCTTTTCTTCTGAGTGGGAGGGAGAAGGCGGCAGCATTGGCTGTTGCCTCAGGTGTAATTATTGAAGGGGAGATTGTAGCATTTCTCTGTCTTCTTGTCAATAATTTTATTTACCTGTTTATTTTTTCCTTTAGTAAAGTTAGTACTCTTAATAGCTCCCCATCACTCCCACCTCCATTTGCTTTACTTTGGGTTGGAAGTTGGGTCTTTGTTATTTGCTTAATAGTTGGCCTGGCCTTTTGGCAGCATTCGAGATTCATTTTTGTTTCCTCTCAGGGCCTTTTCAGTCTTTGATATGTACAACTTGGCCCCAGGCTGCAGTTTTACTGCTTGATCTGGCAGGATGTCAGGTCTCATTGTCCAGGGCAACCAACCCATGGTCTATATTAGGCCTCCCTGGTCATCAGGTATTTATTTATTTATTTATTTATTTATATTTCATTCTTGTATTCCGCTCCTCCCGGCAGGCTCGGGGCGGATCACATAAAATTACACCGACAGCACAGCGCAACATGCGGCATGCGGCCAGTACAGTCAATAAAACATAAAACCAAAACACAAAAGCCACATTAAAACAGTTACAAAGGTCAGAGCATGGGTTAAGAGGGCATACAGTGTACATTGTCGCCTCGGGCACTTAATTGAAGGCCAGCCCAAAGAGGGCCGTCTTACATGCCCTCCGAAATGGGCCCAATTCCGAGGTGGCTCGGGCACTCTCCGGGAGGGCATTCCAGAGCCCTGGTGCCGCTACAGAGAAAGACCTCTGTCTGGTCGTCGATAGGTGGCAGGAGCGGACTGATGGAACTTGCAACAGATTTAGCCAGCTTTAATATTTTCCTCACAGGGCCTGGCTGGTAGGCATCTCATCATTAAGGCTGCAAGTAGATCCCAGGCTGTGACCTCAGCTGCCATTTTATGAGGTCTTTCTGGAGATTCCTGGCAACAGACTTGCTGGTATACTGAGGTCCACCATTTGATTTTGGTACTTAAGCTGAGAGAGTGTGACCTAGTTAGTACTGCCACATAATTTCAAGCTTCTGGAATTCAATCTTTTTGATGTGCAGCAGGATCGATGGTTCATTTTGATTATGCATCAGCTTTCATTGTTAATTTGCTTTGATAAAATATTAGATCTCATTCTACACAAGCATATATACTGAGATGCATATGCTTTACTCTTCTTATTGCTGATTTATTATGCTTTCTAGAAAGAGTAAAGAATTGTGTGACAAAGCAGCTTCTTCCATTAAAATGGGTTAAGATTGATATGCTACACTGCATTCAAGCTCTGGAGGGGGGAGGTTTATCAGCCTGTTTGTAAGAGTGATCTCCCATTACTAAAATGGTAGTTTAAATATTTGGTGCTTGCTTTTCTTTGTTAGTACAAGCTCAGTTATATAGTAGAGGCAAGGGTGGCAGGAGGCAGGGTGCTCTTTCTGGATTAGCACTTTCCTTCTTTGCTCCCATTCCTGATCCCAGTAGATGGCAAGGTTTCATTACTATGCTTTTGTCTGCCAGGTGTTTATCCTATATTTTTGCCTGGCTGATTTCTTGGAGGCCTCAAATAATTAATTAATATGATTAGAAAGGGGAGAAAGTACCAAGGAAGCCAGGAAACTCTATTCCCTCAAAATGCTGCCTCTTTCCTTTGTCTCATTCAAACTCTCTTGCCTTTAGAAGGTCTCCTCTCTCAGCAACAGGTCCCCATTTTTTGCCTTATAGTTGAAAAAAACATGCATGGAGGTGACCCCTCTCATTCCAAGAAGGAGCAAAGAACTCCCTATGCTTATTTTCAGAGGGTGAGGACAAGGCTGCTGCGGGGCTCTCTATCACTAATGGAGGACCACATGGATGCCAAAAACTCCTCTGGATGGCCTGGGACTCTAGGAGCTCCCTGGCCACTTTCCTGGAAGCTACCAATAAATAAATGGTAGGGTTAGAAAGTGTGGAAGTACCAAGGAAATCAAGAAAATTTTCAGTGGTTTTTTAAAGAGAATTTCAACAGCCATCGCTTGTAGCCTAAGTGATCCTGGTCAGAAAAAACTAACTTTTCTAAGCTCAGCTCTGTGCATTGCTGAGTCCCTGTGATACAGATTCAAGCTGCAAGAGGACTCCTGTGTTTTTAACAGTTCCTCACATTGCAGGAATATTTTAACAAAACCCAGAAAAAGGCAGACAGCGTGGATGAATTAATTAAGCACAGAAGAAATATCTGTTCTGCCCTTCTTGTCCATTGCTATTGCCCCTTTGCAGAAATTCTCATTCTTTGGAGTTCCTTCTGCCTTCCAGCTGGGACATATCTTGGTTTATCAAATAGCCATAGAACTGAAGGTCTGCACCCAAAACCTGCATGCCATCCATAGGTAACAAGAGAATGTGATGATTGTTATATGTTTAATTACCTCTCATTAATCAGTTGTGTTCCTTATCAGTGATGAGATCCACAAATTGTTTTCCATTTCCTAATGGAAACAAAAATTTCACCATATTGTTATATCTTGAGTATATGGTCCTCTTATCTACCAGTCAGGTAGGTATGAGGGGATTGCTAGGAAAAATAGGCAGGGATTGCAATCAGGAGAATTTGGTTATTTATTTATTTATTTATTTATTTATTATTCGGGCTTCTATGCCGCCGACTCCCTGAGGCTCGCGGCGGCTTACAGGAGCCGAAGGGCACAGTAAAATACAGGCAATAAGCAGTTAAAAACAATTAAAAACAACAGCAGTACAGTAATTAATAACACAGTTAAAACAATGAACAGCACATCATCCTCAGAAGAACGAATAGATGGCGGGGCATGGGCAGGACTTACTCACCAAAGGCCTGCTTAAACAGGTATGTTTTACAGGCCCGTCTAACGCGGAGCAAGTCCTTCATAGCCCGAGTTCCGGCCGGGAGGGTGTTCCACAGCGTAGGTGCTATGACAGGGGTAGCAGTCAGCCTTGCGAGTTTAGCTGAAGGTATCTCCAGGAGATTGGAGTCCTCAGACCGAAGTGATCTCGGAGGGCAATATGGGGTGAGACGGTCCCTCAAATACGCTGGCCCCAGGCCGTGTAAGGCCTAAAGGTGAGGACCAACACTTTGAAGGTGATCCGGTGCTCAATTGGCAGCCAGTGCAGATCCTGCAAAACAGGTGTTATGTGGGCGCCAGCTGGCGTGCCAGAGAGGAGCCGGGCGGCAGTGTTCTGCACTAGCCTGAGCTTCCGGGTCACCGACAGAGGAAGGCCAACGTAGAGCGCATTGCAGTAATCCAGCCTTGAGATGACTGTGGCTTGGATCACCGTGGCCAGATCGTTCCGGGAGAGATAGGGGGCCAGCCTCCTTGCCTGTCGCAGATGAAAAAAAGCGATCTTGCTGACCGCAGAGACCTGGGCCTCCATGGTCAGCTGGGAGTCCAAATGGACCCCCAGGCTCTTTACGGAAGGCGATGGGCATAACACCGCACCGTCCAGGCTCGGAAGCTGGACATTAACATCACCCAGGCGACCCAGCCACAAGATCTCCGTCTTCGCCGGATTCACCCTCAACCTACTGGCTCGCAGCCATCCAGTAACGGCTTCGAGGCAGTGTTGGAAATTATCGGGGACAGAACCCGGCCTGCCCTCCATCCTCAGAATGAGCTGGGTGTCGTCAGCATACTGGTGACACTCCAGCCCATAACTCCGCACCAGCTGTACAAGTATACAAAACAAATGTAAAAATCTTCCCTAAGAGGTAGCACCTTCGTAAGTTGCACATAGATGATCAGTTGATTCAATAATGTCACAATTTTCAATATTTGAGAGTACATTTTTCTTATAATGAAAACTGGAAACTTAATTTAGTGGTAGCAAAACGGGTAGCTTAGCTGACAGCAAAAACCAATATTGTCTGAGATGGGACCTTTCAGATAATCTGATAGGTTCAATCTTTTAAATCTTTCTAGCCAAAGATTTCCGACAACTGCTCTATGTGGTAGAGACATGGGAATGGGATCATACTACAACAGTTAAGGCCATTCAGAATTAGGTTTTTACAGGAAGTGCTGGATCTCCCTTCAGGAATATCTTTCAGGAATACCATTCTCATTGCTCACACTGGTCATTGACTTTCCTTTTATGAAGCCTAGAATTCATAAAGCAACTGTACATCATGGAGAAAGATAGATGATTGGATTATTGTAATTTAGCAATACTTTGCTTCACTGAGCAACATACTTTGGGTGGATAGGGGCCATTATCAGTCTTTGTTGCCCCAATTTTATTTTGAGATGCCCAGACTTCTATAGTCTACAACAGTGGTTCTCAACCTGTAGGTCCCCAGGCGTTTTGGCCTACAACTCCCAGAAATCACAGCCAGTTTACCAGCTGTTAAAATTTCTGGGAGTTCAAGGTCAAACCCCCTGGGGACCCACAGGTTGAGAAATGCTGGTCTATAAATGCTTGGCTAGCAAGTACATATATATAATGTACTTGCTAGCCAACAGCAAATGTTCTCTCTCTTGTACAGCCTTTCTAAAGAAAGACTAATATTTTCAATAGTTTTTTCATGACTTAAACTTTATTGTTCTTAGGACCTTATCACACAAGAGATTGAATTCACTCTAAATCTGGTTGCTGCCTCCTGCAGAATTTTGGGGTTTGTAGTTTAGGGAGGAGCCTTTAGCAGCCTCACTAAACTACAAATCCCAGAATTCTGCAGGAGGCAGAAACCAGAATTAAAGTGAATTCATTCTCTAGTGTGATGAAGTAGTATGGAATGCCTTTATTGCCCCCCTAGTTACAAACAGTGTTATCAGCTCATCTACATAGAGTGTATTGAGGAATCCCTAATTCACAGCAACTAATTATTTGTGATTTTGGAGAAGTGGAGAACCCAGTTCACTATTATCCTTCGTATTACATAACAATCGTATCACCTGATATCATCGATGATCTGGCAGATCATTATAAATCCATTGCACTCAAGATTGCAGTAGCAGCCAAAAAGATCCAGTGCAAATTCCTAAGCACATCCACAGTGGTTTGCAAAAGGAATCAGTTGTAGCATCAGACATTATTATTGTTGGCTGGACTTTTAGTCCAATAACTTTTTGTTCTTTTATTTCTAACAGTTTTTGTGATTCCTTTGTCTAGTATAAGCAAATCAATGATTTGTATTAGAAGAAAGTTTTGTAATGCTGTTGTGCAACAGACCAATACAACTGTGTCAAACCTTATTATAGTTGTATATAACTTCACTAATCATTAATCAATGATACATTTCATTAATCACAGAATAGCTTCCTATGAGAAAAGCAAGTACCCAGGGGGTGCTTTAGGTTGCAACACAGAACGTTGCAGGCTACTGTATAAATCCACACATTATTTGCAATGGTTCTCACTCCACCTCAGACTCTGAAATCAATACCGTTTATATTTCTAATTTCACCACTGGAAACCCAAGAAAGCAGGTGATCTTCGATCTGATCATTGAGATTTATAGGGATTAGAAAACTTGCCCCACTCTTGCTGCAGTCAGAAATGCTATAATAGTCTGTAATGTGTTTGCCACTGTGAATTCTGCAGGTGGCAATAACAGGGTGGTGGCCCAATTTCTCTGCCCCTGAAGACAATATTATCCACAGCAACTTTTTAATGCTTCTTGTGTCTGAAAGCAAATAGATTTTAGGAGTTTTAACTTTGCTACTTCAATGCTTTCTTTCTGTCTCACTTTAGAAATCTCTTGCTAGACATTCAAGAACTATTCATTGCATAAGTACCTGAAAGTATCTTTGGGTACATTTCATCTCAGAAATTGTTTGGGTTTGTATGCAAATTGATTAGACACATTTCTGTTTGCTTTGTTTTATGTTATCATTTGGATCACAAATTAAAGATTTAATCCAAATTTAGTTTTTGGTGTGAGTGTAAAAAAGATGCTCCCCTCTTCTATAAACGTATTTCATACCCTGATATTATATTTTCAAAATAGAAAATCTAGTATCCTATGGAATTATGTGACAGTGAATGGCTGAGATTCTCAATGTAATGGGGAGTGTTGAAATAATTTTTCACCATTGAGGTATCATTGAGTTATCATCAGATATGCTTGTTGTCATTCAAAGATTTGGGAGGGTTTAATCCCAGTGAGCAATTAAAGCTCATTAACTGTTTCTAATGTGTTCTTTGTTTGAACTGTATTGTTGATACAGATCAAAATTCCTGCCATCATTTGGAACTCTATAGGGAAAGGTTATAGACTATCATGTTGAGAATGTGCACTTAAAAATGTACCAGCACAGTGTTGCATTTAACCACGGTTTCAGTTGAAATGACTTACTAACTATTTATACATACATTGCAATGAAGATACTTTTGTCAGAGCTCCCTGGAGATAAATCCCCAAGCAATCAGGTTTTCATGTCCGAGACCTGATACAGCACTATAAAAAACCAAATAAATGCTTATTGACTGCCCAGATGACTAAATTTGGCAAGGTTGGAAGTTACTGTTGGAGCAGATGGGAGAAGGCCAAACCGTTTCTCCACCAATTAACTGTTGTTGCAAACCATACAATACTAAATTCCATGACTCAAGTCTGCTAACACTTTATGCATTTGATCAACAATCTATCTTGATCTCATCAAAACTCCAACTGCTGATGACTTCTTTTGTATATGACATTTAAAGCTTGAGATTGGATGTGCTCTTTTTAAAAGTATACAGTTTTCTGTTTGAAAAACAAGTTTATTTTTTCTAATAAATATAGATAAAAGTTCATATCATCTGTTAAGTGCATTAATAGTAAATGTTTTATAAGCCTGAAAATAAAACAGACTGGGGCATTTTAAACATTTGGATATAGAATAGATTACAGAAAATAACCTTTACAGAAGACGATCTTTGTACAGTGCTATAAAATATGCAAAAATTGATATATCTTTAAATTTAATTGGTCCCTTCTTTTCTATAAATTATTATCAGCATCCATTCTGAAAATAAACAAATACATAAATCTGAATGTATGTCATGAATTTCAAAGCTGTTTGTTAACATGGATTTTTCCCTTCCTTGCTTTTAATCAGTGTTCTTAAAGCATACAATTATGATTACTAGGGCTGTGCAAAACTATTGTTAGTCCTCATAGGTTGTTAGTAATTTGTAGGTTTTCGTGGTGAAAAAAGGTGTGGTTGATTAAGATATTATCCTGGCTTGGAATGATTTTTAAACCCTCACATACAGCCTAAAAAGGAACTTTGATACAGGCTGAGACCAGGAAGTGCTGCATGCTGGTCAATACTGGGGTTTTCCTCATTACCATTCCAGGAGTTCCCAAAAACTGGTTGTGGATGCTTGCTTGGTGTGTATTTCTTTTCTGTGGTTCTGTTATTATACCTGCTTCTCCATTAAATTTATTTCTTGAACTATAAACCCCTTGAGTGCTTATTGACTCTGAGTTCAAAAAACAACCAAAAAAACCCCCCTTTGCCTCTGGCAAAACAAAATATTCAACTGGACTAAAGGTGTAGGGATTGTTGTCTTTTCAACACCTGACAGCTTATTGCAGACAAGAGGAAGACCAGAATGCTACATTCATCCATGGCCACAAAGATAAAAGAGATTAATAGCACAGCCTGAAGCAGGGTTACCTTCAGGTAAATTCCACTGAATTACAGTTGCCTTATTTTCTTTTCAGTGTGGACAGGATTGCAGCCTAATAGTTGTGTCACATTACTGTATTGACTATCAATTCAAATTCTCTTCTTTCATTTAAAAACTCAGTAAGATATTTCAGGATCTATCCTTAAGGAAAAAAATCATTTAGGTTCCCAGTCAGACCTCACCTCCTGGAATAACCCTGGATCCAGTTCTGGGTTCCACAATTTAAGAAGGATTTGGACAAGGTGGAAGGAGTCCAGAGAAGGGCAACCAAAGTGATCAAAAGTCTGGAAACAACTAATACCTCTGTTCTCTGGCTTGCTCAGATGAGCTTGTCTAATCTTAGGAGACCTGCTCAGAATGCAAGGGAGTGCCCGCTTCTGTTGAAGGCTTGTCTTCAGCAATGGCTGAGCTAGGCAAGGCAGACTGATGGGAGCTGCTGCTTGTGATAGCCTACTGGCCAGGCTACATCTCCCAACAGCCTAATGCTGCAAGTATAGCCTATCTTGGTTTCATTACGGCCTTTGACAAGACCCCCCATGATATTCTTGCAAGCAAGTTACTAAAATAGGGGCTAGATGATGTTACCATTGGATGCATTTGTAATTGATTGATCGATCAAACTCAAAATGTGCTTATTAGTGGATCCTTTTCATTCTGAGAGAAATGACCAGTGAAGAGCAACATGGTTCTATACTGAGAAATAGTGCTATTTAACATCTTTATGAATAACTTGAATGATGGCATAAAAGGGCTACTTCTCAAATTTGCAGGTGATATCAAACTAGAAGAGGCTTCTGCAGTCCACGAGAACAGGATCAGCCTTCAAAATGTCTTTAACAGATTGGAAACTTTGGCCAAAATTTAAAAACTGAATTTCAGCAAATGTCATGATTCCATAACATTGAACCAAGACAGCTAAATTGTTGTCAAGCTGTATTATTCCTATAGTGTGGGTTTACTCTAGGACATGGAACAATAGACCAAAAACACACACACAAAATATATGTAATTTTTAGGAAGACCTTCCTGATAATAAGAGTTGTTTGATAATGGAATACACTATCTCAGAGTGTGGTGGAATCTCCTTCTCAGGAAGTTCTTAAACTGAGGCTGGGTTGTCAATTGTTGGGGGTGCTTTGATTGTGTATACTTGTATGTTGGGATGCCTTTGGAAAAAGTCTAGAAATGTCAGGAAGTCCAAAATGGTGTGGATAGATGGCCAAATGTAATGATTTGCTGAAACAGCTGAACTGGCTACTAGTTCATTTCTAGGACAAATTCAAAGTTTTTGAATTTGTCACTGATAAAGCCCTATATAGTTGAGTTCCAGACTATTTGAAAGACCATTCCTCCTTGATTGAGAAGAGACAATTTTAACATCTTTAGGGAAAGACTTTTTCTTGGGCCTCATCTACAGTGATATATCTCTCTGGCATTACTTTGTGAATGAAGATACTTAGGAAGGACTCATCCCACACTTTCTACAAGCCCATTGATGCTTTTTTGGCGGTTGGATGTGTCTTTCGAGCCTGTGCAATGGATTTTTCTGGTGGAGTGCAGCATGCACAGAACTGGCCTCATCCTTTAAACCAAAGCTTGATCTGCCGGGGCCTAGCAAGCTTGGATGGTGGCAGTGAGGTCCTCAGGTTGTAGGTTTGATTTGAGTTTTCTTCTCTAGATTGTTGACCTTACAGGGTTAGACGAGCACCATCTACCAGGGTTTGAATTTAGAGATTTCCTACTCTTAGGATGGTTGCCAAAAGGCTAGAGAGCCCATCCTGCCCTTTGATGCTCTTTGTCAGACCCTTCGGTTGTGACCTGTCTGGCATGGGAGGCCCTACCGGTGGCTATTATGCCACTGCCAGCATAGCACATAACTTCATTAGGGTACGCAAGCCTCTCCCCCACGACAAGGGGGCGCCAATGGAGAGGTGATATATAATGCAGTTTGAAATAGACTTGGTTCCACCACTGTCACAGATACATCTGATAAGAACTCAGGAGCAGCTTTCTTGGTGGCTGCTCCTATGCTAAATGAGACTTACAACTTCATCAGACAGAGCTGAGTTCAGTGGAGTATGCTGGTTCACCTTTTCTTTTGCCATGGAGCCCACTGACTCCCATACTATAATGCACAGCTACTTCTGGAAAAGGAAAGGGGAACTAGCATATACTTCTGCAGCAGCATCATGGGTACCCCCCCACTCCCTGCTGGGCTCCACTGGATTTGCCACAATGCATAGCAATTCTGGTGGCAAATGAGATGAGGTCCCTTCTTTTCTTTCTTTTTGCTACTGGGCAAAGAATTTCTTATTTAGTCAGGGATTTGGCTTTTAACTAGCTTGGATGATGCAAAAGGTGGCTAACTCTAAATATATAAGATGACTCCCTGTTATTTAAAATGTTTTAAATTACTGCTTTTAAGAGTTTAATGCATTTAAAAATGTATATAACAGACTATTTTACTTATATTGTTTTAACACACAACATATGCCTCTGTGTCACTCTGGGTCCCATATAGATGAAAAAACTGAATATAAATAAAGAAAAGAATTTAAAAAGAAAGGTTGGAGTTCACTCAATTTTTTCACAGCAAATGAAATTTTCATGGAGGCTCAGAAGTGTGAAAAATCAGATGTTGCAGTGTGTTGAGACAAGGCTTTTTAAAATCAAAGACAAAAATAATTCTACCATGTATCCTAACATTCATTCTATATATGTGTACAAGATCCACCTTGCAGAACTCAAGCTGCTCTGCTCATGAACCAAAGAACTACTTCAAAGGTTGACATGGCATGATCTGGGAATCATCCTACCCTTCCTTCAGCATTATCCCAGAATCTTTATATCTTAGTTATGCTTACTGTAGAGAAGCACTTAAGAAAAATACACAATCTAGAGAAGCCATGCTCTCCCATAAAATCTAACAACATAAGAAAGCATACAGCATTGTACACTATTTTCAGCGACATATTCCATCATTTTATGACACCCAAGGTTCCTTTATAGGTTTTCTAATTGCTTGGGATCTTTAATGGTACACATGGTAGGCATTCATTAAAATGTATGCAGGGAATTTGGAAGTCTTAAAAAGAAACAAGAAGCAACATTGGTGGGGGGAGGGGGGAAGCTTTTACCATTTTACTTTATCATTTTTATACAACCAACTTTATAGTTGCTTTTTTAATAGGCAATATATGCAGAGCAGTCATTGATTAAAATCCCAAATAGGATATTTGGGTGTAGTAAAGAGAACACACAAAGGTGTGCCATTTCTTTTCTATAATGTTAAGACTGTCCGGTTCTCCAGCATTTGTAATCTATTAGAAGTTCCCAATATCTTGACATCGTTTTTATTGACTGAAAGGACAGTGTTCCCTTTCTACTGCCCTTAAACAC
Source organism: Anolis apletophallus (assembly GCA_030556195.1). Classification (NCBI taxonomy): domain Eukaryota; kingdom Metazoa; phylum Chordata; class Lepidosauria; order Squamata; family Anolidae; genus Anolis; species Anolis apletophallus. Next base: position 113,994,735 of record JARBWK010000004.1, read on the forward strand.
ATCAATGCAAAAGGTCGGTTTGCAAATTAAAGTGCTATTCCCCAATTTTGTGCTTACAATCTGGACACCTGAAGCAATCCTGTATTGATTTCTCCACAAATTACTCAGCAGCTGGGCTAAACAAGCCATGGGGTGTGCTTCTTGAACTGTTTCAGCACTTCAAATTGCCCATCAGAGATGAATAAACTAGAAAAAGAAAGCCATAAATTTTAAGACAACTAACATAGCTCAAAAATGGGTGGGGGGAAGAATATTTTGTTCTGCTCTAAGCCTAGTTGAAATGTTGTGTGCATGTATCATTTTCCTGGGTTCTAAGGTTCTAGTCCAAATGAATGTTGGAAATAACATTTTTAAAAGTTTCAATACTTTGTATATTTATTTGATTTTTTTAAAAAAAACCCAAATAAACCTCAGCAATCATACTGCATATCATATAATTAATTTGGCACATCTACAATCTTCCAAAATTCCAGGACTTGCAGCAATTTGACTACTCAACAGGTATTGTAGACAAACTCAGAACAATAGATCAAAATATTAAATAGATGCAACATATACTATGGAGTTCACGATAATTAATTTACCCTTCCACTGTCTTTCTGATTCAACTGAAAGCAAATTATAGCCCCTTTCTTAGGGCTTCTCCATCCATTGAACCAAACTCAGGGATTGCATACAGTCACCCATGGCTCACCTACACTGACATTTAAGTTGGGTTCGATTCTACCAGCTCGATGTTGGATCAGTCCCAATAAGTCTCCCCACAAGTAGTCTTCCAGCCTGGGAAACACTGGGTGGCAGTAGAGACAGTTATAGCCATTTCCATTTGGGAACTGGCTCAATTTTTCTCCTGATCCTAAATAATGAAAAAGCCCAAATTCCGAGACAGAATTTGAGGTTTTTCCTAACTTTCAGTAATGCAGAGCCAGGCTGTATTAAGGTGGCCTTACTCCATATTACTGCAGTTCAGACCTTCATGGTGTAGGGCCATTGAAATGCTGATCCTAATCTTGGTTCTAGCTTCACCTTAGGGGTGCTATGAATTTGAAATACACAACGACATGAAGTAGATAATACGAGTATCTGCAGAATTTCACAGTGTCTCCAGTTCCTGCGGCCTCAATTCCAAGTGCTATTTGTGAGCAGATGTACAAACTAAAATAGTACTTGTATAGGCTGCCAGTAGTCTATTTGGGTGCCTCCTTGGCCATGTTGAAGCCCAGTCTACAACAAAATCAATACTGTGGTCATCTCTGGAGGTGGCTCCAAAAAGGGTATCAGCAGGTGAATCTCTACAGCACCTGGTTTGTAAGACAAACTTATATGGCTGCAATCTTATAAATAACCAAGAGCAAGTGATGTTGAACTGAGATGGGCTTATTTCAGCATAGATAAGAAGTTTGGAGTTCAATTTGGTCAAAGTGCTAGAGTGGAAAATACAAGCATTTATACCTGTATGTGAGAGTGTGTGTACATATGCGTGCATACACACTCAAATATAATACTTAATTTTCCTCAAGCAAACTATGCAAAGTTAAGATGGAAATAAAGCCAAGTAGAAAATTGTGCAAATAGGCTTGAGGATACATGACAAAACAGCCACTTAGACAGCAGGCTATTTTTTAAGCGCCCTTGATTCAAGGTTGGTGGCAGATCTGTTTGAATTAAATATGAAAGATTACCTCTTACTGGCGAGCCACTACTCAAATTATTTTGAAATTGAACCCTTGCAGAAGACATCAAGAGGCAATGTAATAACACACTGTAAATCACAGTTTGATCACTACAGCATCCCAGATGAGTTAATAACAGACAACCGCTCACAGCTCATAAGTGGCTCATATTGACAATGGAGTCAAACATTAAGCTGTTATGATACCAAGAACAGGTAAATGGCTTTTGGGGCAAAGGACATGGTAATGGGAGTTTTAATCCAAGTATCCATATTTAGCATTGTCAAACCATGCAAGTATTACTGATAGTAGTATTCCAGGTTACTTTTTTTTAATGTGTTGACAAAAGGACAAAATATTTTTCCAAGGACACAAAACCTGTTTAATTGTCAGTAGATTGGGGGGGGGGGGGGTTATTTTTGAGAATGTTTCTAGAAAGAGTGGAAGTATTTTGGAAAACATTTCAGGTGAAAGCAAGATAGAAAAGTTGTAGCTAACTTATGTCTTCTAACTACAATGCTAAAAAAAATCAACACTAAGAATACAGCCTGGCATGCTGCTTAGGCATCCATTATTAGATTAGTATTAGTCAAGATGGGGACACCAGGGAAGAACAGAACACAAATTCCTCTTTCTCAAAGCTGGGCACATTTCTTTCCTTTTAATATGTGGTTTTAGGAAAGAAGCTGCCATCTCATTTTGTAGACTTGGCCACAGGATTTGGCAGGAAGAAGAAATAAACCACTAGCTAGCTATTCCCACAACTCTTTGCCCCAGCTTTCTTGCTTCTCTCCTGTGTCTTGCCTTCACTATTCTGCTTAGTGGTAATATCTCCCTCTCTAGGAATAAACTGGTGTAAAACAAATAAAATCACATGAATTGAATGAACTTGTCTGAAAGGCATATTGTTGAACTTGGACTTCAATGCAAAAGATCTAAGAGTCTTCCTCGGCATATTTTATTAGAATTTTGATACCTCCCCCATTATTGTACTAATTGTTGATGAAACTGTAGATGATTCCATTAAATCAGAAGATAAACCCCTCTATTTGCTCCAGTACTATACTATAATTTCAAATCTCACCAATGGTTTTTTACCTGTTTGTGGAAGAAGTGAAATTGAAATGATTAGTTGAAATGGTTTTCATGTCTTTTAATTTGTGATTTTAGTTCTGAGTTGGACACGAAAGATTCTTATGGTGAGGGGGGCAGAACAAATGCAATTAAGGCCAGGGTCAAAAAATAAGCTGATAACCTAAAATTCAGATTGTGCAAGGAAGTTGATGAAATCATGGACCATATTCTCAGCTGTTGCAAGAAAATCGCACAGATGGACTACAAACACACAACTCTGTGGTCCAAATAATTCACTGGAACTTATGTCACCAGTACCACCTGTCAGTAGTTAAGAATTGGTGGGATCATAAACCCTCGCAAAGGTCGTGGAAAATGAACATGCAAAAATACTGTGGGACTTTCGAATCCAGACTGGCAAAGTTTTGGAACACAATACACCAGACATCAAAATTGTGGAAAAGAAAAAAGTTATTGATGTCGCCATACCAGGTGATAGTCGAATTGAGGAAAAACAACAGGAAAAACTCAACTGTTATCAAGACCTCAAAATCGAACTGTAAAGGCTCTGGCATAAGCCAGTACAGGTAGTCCCAGTGGTAATCGGTACACTGGGTGTCATGCCAAAAGATCTTAGCTAGCATTTGGAAACAAACATTGACAAAATCATGATCTGTCAACTGCAAAAGGCCACCTTACTTGGATCTATGCACATCATTTGAAAATACAGTCCTAGATGCTTGGGAAGTGTTCGACTTGAGATTTTGTGATAATTTGAGGTCAGGTTCTGTGGTTAATGTAATAATCACCTGGTCTCAAACCAACCGGTTCCAGACATGTCAGCCTAATGATACTTACATTAAGTCTCCTTAATGTTTAGGTATGTCTCCTTAAGATTTAGGTGTGAAAGTGTAATTCTGTTATGTCATTGTCTAATTTGTGGTAAAGTTTTTATTATCACTTTGATGTATAGTAGCTGTATATGTTTTTTGATTGGGGGAGGTGAAGGTGAATTCTGAAGGACAGGTGCGCTACAAAGCACGTTTGGTGGCACGGGGGTTTACTCAGAGGAAGGACATTGATTATTCTGAAGTGTACTCACCTATCCTAAACCCAAATTGATTAAGAATTTATTTGAATATAGCAGCATGCTTAAAGTTAAAGGCCAACCACTTTGATGTTAACACTGCATACCTCAATGCAGATTTTAAAAGAGGATATTTACATTAAGGCACCACCAGGAATCAAGAGCCATGAATCAAATTTATTTTTCAAATTAAACAAGGCTCTTCATGAGTTGAAACAAGCTGGACTAGTGTGGCATGATTGCCTTAATTATAGTTTATTGAAAATGGGTTTTGTTAGAAGCAGAGCAGACATTGGTATCACACCCCGGTGAGCCTGGCAAGGTGCTACCCCTCTATGAAGGACATCTGTTGGAAGTGCAATGGTAGAAAGGGCAGCTTTATGCATTGCTGGTGGACCTGCAAGGTACTCAAAAAGTTCTGGAAGAGCATCCATCACCATGTGGAAAATATTCTCGGGAGAAAGCTGGAAATGAGGCCTGACTTTTACTTACTCAATATCATGGACTGCGATATGGACCAGAACGACGAGAAGATTTTCTTCTTCTTATCAGCTGCTGCCAGAATTGAGGCCGCCAAAAACTGGAAAAGCCGGAACCCTCCCTCCATAAAAGACTGGCTTCTGAGAATAAGAGAACTAATAGATCTGGACACTCTAAGGAGTATTGTAACAGACCAAAATCATAGGAATAGAATTAACTGGAAGAAAGCCAGGGAATACTTAAAAATAGTGAACCCTAACAACTAGTATGGAATTCAGGCCGGAGCTCTAAAGGACATATGGGAAGGTAAAACAATCCCAGACCCGACGCCCGAAGTTCGGCATCGACCTGCATTTCCCGTCAATAGACCCGGTGGACTGTGCGGGAGTACAAGTACCTTTGTCTCGCCCTCACTTCCCCCATGTACTCTCCCCCCCACCCCCAACCCTCCCCCCTCCCCAGCCCTCCCTCGTTTTATCCATTGCTGTAAAAATGTCATAAATAAAAAAAATTTAAAAAAGAAGCAGAGCAGACTTATGTGTATATGCCAGAAATGTTAATTGCGATTACCAAATTCTCTTAGTTTATGTTGATGACCTTGTTTTTTTTATAGCTGAGAGTGACAATGAGGTGAATCATTTTGCTGCTGAGTTAAAGCAACAGTTTCAGTTTAAGGATCTTGGGCCAATACAATGTTTCCTGGGGTTACACATCATGAGGACTGAACAAGGTGGTTTTGTTTTAAGTTAGAAAAGTAAAATATTGCATATGTTAAAGGCTATGAACATGGAAAATTGTAAAGGTGCCCAATCACCAATGATTTTGGGGTTTCAGAACAAAATAGAAAATGCTGAGCTGATTGAATAGAGGGACTTATACAAAAGGGGAGCAGTTTGGAGAAGTTACTCTGAAGGAGGCTATGGTGGAATCGCTATTTACTCAAGGTTTATGTTTTGCTCTCTCATGTGATTGAAGATAAATACCTCATTCTATGTTTCCAACAAGGACTATGTAAGTTTGTTGCACTGCTTGTTTTTGTATGCAACACTGCAAGTTTATGTTTCACTTCTGCTATTAAGAGTAAAGGGTTTTTTTGGTTCATTTTTCCTCTTGCCTGTTTGTTCTTTTGCATAGGTCGTTGGCTAGAATCTGCTTGCTGTGCAACAAATGTTTGTCATTGCTTGATGTAAACTGTCCTGAGGTTTTTTTTATTTTATTGTTACAGAGAAATCATTTCCTCCCAAACCAGTTCCAAACTGCATTATAGTGGCAGTGTAGATGGTGCCTGAATAAACCTACTGCCTTTTCTTTCTATTTTGGAATGCAAAAACATGGGAAGTGCCAAATACCTGGCACTTTGGAAAGTTGCATTTGTTTGGATACACCACAAATGCATCCAAATGAGGAGCTTTTATGCTGAAAAACAGTGGCTGCCAACTTTTTTTTTACCCACGGGCCATTTGACAAGGGCCCACTTTGACCAGGAATTACTTGACCGGGGACAACTTTGACTAGGGACCACTCTCCAACATTAGTAACAAAGGGGGTGGAACTGGTTCGCTCTGTAGAAAGGAGTAGAAATAAAATAGAGAGGAAGGATGTTTGTGAACCGGATTTTTGTTCTTGTGGTCTACTGCTGGGCTGCAGCCCACAGGTTGAGAACCACTGCTGTGGAATAACGTTAGGTGAATCTTTCATGAAACATTGTCCATAATTTAAGCCATTATACCGTCTCATGAGGCACTAATTAGTAGTATCTTGAAACAAGCTATACTTACTTCTTTACAGTAAATCCTTTCATTTTTTGAAAACAGCTCAGTTGCATATTATTCTTCGCTGATATTAATGATTCCTCCATGTCCAGTTTTAAAGAGAAAGCATTTTATGTCAGAGCACAGTGATAAAAGGACTGATGGATTGCAGCCATAAAGCAATTAGGTTTAGTTACATCAGTCATTGTCAACCGCTGTGCCCCGGCACACTAGTGTGCCGTGAGCAATCAGCTGGTGTGCCGCAAGAAAACCTCTTCCCCCCGCCTTTCTCCCCCCACCGAGGTTTTCCCGCGTCACACCAGCTGATCGCGGATCAGCGGTTGCGGAAAATGGGCCTCTCTAGGACCTAGAGAGGCAGGAGAGGCTCAGGAGGGGAGGGGCCGGGTGTCGCTCTCCTCCTCCTCCAGAAATGAGCCTCCTGGGTCCGTGCGCCTGCCTCCTTGTGCCCCTCAGGAGGCCTGCCCGCCCTCCTGCCTGCATGTGCCGGACTTTGCCCACGGAGAGGCAGCCTTCCCTCCTTGCACCCACGCTCCCTCCCTCCGCTTGGGTCTCACCAGCTCCCGTCTCCCACCGGTCTCTCCGGAAGACGCGAGCCGGACAAACCCGCGAACCAGGAGAATGGCTCCCCGCAGGGCCCAGGCCCTGCCTGGGAGCCGAGCTTATCCGGCTCGCATCTTCCAGAGAGCCCGGCGGGAGACGGGAGCTGGTGAGACCCAAGCGGAGGGAGGGAGCGTGGGTGCAAGGAGGGAAGGCTGCCTCTCTGTGGGCAAAGTCCGGCACACGCAGGCAGGCGGGCGGGCCTCCCGAGGGGCACAAGCAGGCAGGCGCACGGACCCAGGAGGCTCATTTCTGGAGGAAGAGGAGAGCATCGCCCGGCTCCTCCCCTCCTGAGCCTCTCCTGCCTCTCTAGGTCCTAGAGAGGCCCGTGTTCCGCAAGAGAATGGTGCAGTTTGCCTCTCCGTGGGGACTCATCCAGGGCAAACCCAGCACCAACATTTTAGAGATGGCAAACCATGCTTTTTAAAGGCACAATTATCTAAAGTTACAATTGCTTTAATCAAATGTAACCTACATCCAGGTTGCCCTTCAGGAATAAGCATCACACAATATTGTGCCCATTCTGTTGATAGATGAAGTGGTTCACGGAGATGGTTTGCCCAATATTTATGAACAATCACCTCAACTACAGTAAAAAAATAATTTGAAGAAAATAATGTTGTTAAAAATGAGTTAAGAAAAATGAAGTCATGATAATGGATGGTTAATATTCATTTCTGACTTTGGACAGAGCTGAAAAAAGCCAGAATCAAATTTAACAAAGACCTAACAATTACATTAAAATAGATTATATGGGAAAGCAGCATCAGTAAAACCAATGTTCATTCACTACATGCCTCTTCTTACATACTCTAGGAAAATCTTTAACATAGGAAATATCCAAAGATTTTTGCTTTATTCATACAGCATGCTAACAATGAATTTCTTACTTTCCTGATAACTGTTTAGTCAGTTAAAAAGCCATCTATCACAAATATTTGATAGTTGTTGTCATTCCTATTGCTGTGACAACTGGTGCTTTCAAAGGGCAATAAAATTACATGACCACCTTCTCTCCCCCCCCCCCCCGGCAAGGCACACATTTTAACTTTGTGGCATAAGTATTAAACAAGCACATACGTTCTTGTCACATGTAATTTACTGAAGAATAAGTATCCATTGCTCATAAAAATCAGTCCCAAAACATTTTTTGCATACTAATGATTCAACCTTTCTGGCATTATTTTTTCACATATGAAAATGATATTAATTGATGCCTGTTCCTAAAGAAATACTCTTATTATTGCAAAATTGGATGAACAGAACCTTTCAAGAACTTGTCCACAGAGGTGTGAGTGTAGCTAATGTAGAATATGAGAACCACGTTACCACGTAAATCTCCATGATGAGGACATGTTCTTCCAACATCACAATGACAGAGAAAGTTGGAGTCGCACCAAATGGAGTCAGTCCTGATTTTTTCCCTGTAGGTCCAACTAATTTTTTAAAAAGTCATGTGCCATTGGATTGTAGGTATTAGAGTGCCCACACACATTGTAGCATAGAAAATACAATAAGTGTGAAATGATCCTAAATCTCAACCACATTTAAATAAGTGATAGTTTTAATACAACTTGCCATGATTTTAATATATTTTAATTTTAATAAAACGTTCCACAATACAGCAAGTTTAAATATGTTGAAAATTGACACTGCAATCTCTTTTAAGAAGCCTAAATACCTAGTAGATACAAGGCCACACATGCTCTTGGAAGCTAAGCAGGATTAGGCCTTATGGGAGACAGCTAGGGAAAACCAAATGCAATATCAAATCACTGGAGCCCTAAGAAACTCAGAAGGCCTCCGTAAATCAACAGGGAACTTGAAGGCATACACATGCATGAATCTCTGTCAAATTTGGTGAATGTTACTTATGTACAATATTTAGATTTATTTGGGAAAATGTGTTCTTCATTGATTTGATGAAGTGGCAATTCAAAATTATTACAATGTTCCTTCCCAAACTTCTTTTACTTCTCAAACTCAGTTGGTAGGGTGAATCTCTAAGCAAGGATCTACACCAAAACCTACATTTATACATTTTCCTAGCTGACATTCAGTCTTTACTGTACCTAGGTCTTTTGTTAACTAGACATCTGCAAATATCCTATAATTCAGTACTTCTAGGACAGCTCCTAGACACAGTATTTTTGTGTCTAAGAGCTGTCCAGGGCTGTAGGAATATATATGATTTTGTCTTTATATGACTGGCATATGGCATTGTCTTTGTGTGACTGTCCAAAGCTATGGTAAAATGTATTTCCAGATGTATTCAGAACTCACAAGTAATGATTAAGATTCTATGAATTTTAATAATAGATTTAGGTTTCTAATATTAATGTCCAATTAACTAATTTTATGTTCATAAGGGTATATTTCTGAGCTTCTCTCTTTATTGTTGCAAATCCGTCAGCTGCCTTCACTTGTTCTTTGGATTGCTTGAAAAATATGACACCCTCACCATCATTGTTAAAGAGTTTAAAAGAAGCTCTGGAAAAGGTGCCTGTTCTATTTCTTAAGCATATTAGCTTATAGATGTTGGTGAAGGAGAAGAGTTAATAACACCCATATGGTAATGACAGTAGTACTAGGTTTGGAATGTATATAAAAGTATCTTGTATGAATCCTACTTTACACGGTTGCAGGCATACTAGAAGCTAGAATGCAACTGGTGCTCCATTGTTTGCAGAGGGATTATGTGTGGCAAAGAGAATCTAGTAGATTCTGTGTGCAATGCTTATTCCTTTAATTATGTGCCACTGCCACAGGGTCAAACTACACCTTAATAGCACACTTCAGTACCTTAGCATGGGGCATGGAGGGGAAGATTTAAGTCTTTGTATCCTTCCTGATTCCAACAGGATGCCTCCATGGCAATTATTTTTGTCCTTGAGGCACTGTCCTAGGATATTCTGGGGAAGAGATTATTGTGATGGAATTTGAGTAGAGAAGATCTGAGAGAGTAAAGAGGCAATAGGGAGAATGTGTGGATAAAAAGCACAGCTATGGTAGACCGGAGAGAACTCAAGCCAAATTTCCAGCATGTAATATTCATCCAGCGACAGTTTTGAGGCCAGGGAGAGAAAAGCTGAAGCTCACAGCTGTGTACCAGTCCATGGCTGTCGGGTGATCATAATCTCTCACTTGTTCTGGGTAACTGATTTATTGAATTCCATACTTTCATTTTTATTTTTTATTTTTCTTTGCTTTACTTTAATGTGCATGCATGGTTGGATTGCTTGCATTCCCTCCTTCTGTTTTGCTTTCCTCTGAATTAATATATTTTGACCTCATTTTGACTTTCATTAGCTTTTCTATTCATAGTTTTATGGCAAGGATTTAAAGACAAACATTTATTTTTAAACTGTATACTACTGGGAGGTCTTAAATTGATTAGGCGAAGTTAAAACTTTTTTTCTAACAACACTATAGACTTTAGTATACGAGGGAGGCAAATCAGCATTGAACTAGCATGTCAGTCTGCTTCCTCCCTATGAGTAACCCACTGACAAGCAAAACCACCCATAGTAGTGAATCCTGCCACATTGCCATCACCTGCCTATTGTAATGGAGCTATTCCACTTCTGTGCTGGCACTGAAATTATGTCAGGGTGTGTTTGTTTCCTCATCTCTCTCTCTCTTGCTATTCCAGAGCATTTTGAAATTTTGAGTATTTTTATTTTGTTTTAAAGTTTATTGCCATAATTGTGTAATTCCTTTAAAATAATGATAAAAATGTCAGAGCAATGGAAGTGCAGAGAGGTGGGATTATGAGGGTATGTGAAAGAGCAACCATGGCACCATGGGTTGGCAAATTGATGATACTTTGTGAATGGAGAGAGGTGCAATAACAAGGGGACTCACACTATGTATCTGCTATTGCTGCTCATGCGACTGAAGTAAGATAGTGACCTTGTGAAATTGTCCCATGATATGAAAGCCCTTCTAAATGCACCAGAATTTATTTTAATAGATTGACAGATAAGGCTTAACAAACATGCCACCCACTTACTCAGTTCCTTATTCTGTGTCTTCACCTCTTCATATATGGCAGCCTTATGCATTTAAAAGACCAAAACAAGAAAAACCTACCTATCAAACAGAAGAAAAATTCTCAGGGTAAAGAGAAAGAATATTGTGCAATCCAATTACCTAATGTAAAAGGATACCCAATGTGATGTGGCAAAGCAGAGAGTATACATATACAGTATGTACTACTCTGGTTTGAACAATAAATAACAATATATGTGATATAATATGTAAGTAATTGAATTATACCTGTTCATTAAGCAAATGGTCAATTTAGTGAAGTAACTCCTATCATATTCAATATCTTACATATAAAGCGACATATAAACACCGCCCAATTAGGGGATGATAAACAATATTATACTATTACATAACACAACAACCTGGTAAATCAAGTCCAGAAAGGTATGTATATATGTGTGCATCCGGATTGCAGTTCTCCCCAATGGGAAGCGCAATAAACGCTTGAGCCAAAGAGGAGGGTCACCAATGGGATATTGGCAGCTCCGTCAAAATAAACCTCTTAGTGGGTATTGATGTCCATTGAATAATGTCCCCAAACAATGTCCAAACTCAAATTAGAAGACTGAGGAGTTACTTCACTAAGTTGACCATTTGCTTAAGGAACAGGCATCATTCAATTACTTACATATCGCATTTATTGTTATTTAATGTATGTATATTCACTGCTTTACCACATCACATTGGGTATCCTTTTACATTAGGGAATTGGATCGCACAACATTCTTTCTCTTTACCCTGAGCGTTTTTCTTGAGCCTTATGTATTTCACAGAATTTTCTTAGGCAGATAAAATTCAGGGGTGGTTTTGCCAATTGCTTAATCTGAAAATAGCCTACAGCACCTGGCAGTTTTTAAGTTCCCCATCCATGTACTAACCAGAACTGACCTTGGTTAGTTCCCAAGATCAGATAGGATCTGATGCCTTTAGGTCAGGGGTGCTCACACTTTTCAGCATGCGAGCTACTTATAAAGCAACCAAGTCAAAATGATCTACCTACCCATATTTTGATAGAAGAAATAAGGGACATTTACATGATTTTTCACAAAAATAAGGGACACTTCATAAAATGCATCCAGACAAGAGTTCCTTTTCCCTGACATCATTCCACAGATATAAACTGGCAGAATGAAAGCACACAGACCTTTCAGCTGCAAGGCCATTCAATGCTGATCAATGTGGCCAATGGGACATTTAAAAATGCATCCAGACAAGAGTTCCTTCTCCCACCCTGACATAATTCCAGAGATATAAACAGGCAGAATGAAAGCACACAGACCTTTCAGCTGCAAGGCCATTCAATGCTGATCAATGTGGCCAAGCAGATGAACTCTTTGCAGTCGCAGATGGCTTTGGCAGGAAATGGCTTGCAAAGCCTCCTTGTGGTTGTCCTCCCTCCTGGTTCGTCTTTGCGCGCCGCCGCATGCTCCAAATGCACATTAGCAGGCCAGGTGCCCGCCCCCTCCTTCGCTCTGCTGCCCTCCTCCTTCTCCCTCCCTCCTCCTCAGGCCACGCTGTGACGGCACTGAGGATAGAGGTGGGGGAGTCGCCTCAGGGGCAGCATGAGGAAGTCTGGCGGAACATGCACTGCACGCTATGGCAGAAGCGCCCCTCTGAAATCTGGCTGCGATCTACCAGCTCCGGGACTGCAATCGATTGGTCAATCGAGATCGACGTTGTGAGCAGCCCTTCTTTAGGCTATTTAGTCCTATTCTACTGCTTTTTAAATGTGATATTTGAATATCAAAGCAAGAACACTATTCTGTACATGTTCCAGAGTAAGACTATCAAACAACAACAAAATACAGGCTATTATCAAGAATAATAATGTGTGAAAAGATGTATGCTCTTTTATATATGAAAAACTCTCTTTCTTTCCGCCCTTGCAATTTCTGTTTTGATTATATAGACTGTTTACATGTATTACACATGCATAATTGTACATGTACACAGATTACACATAGAGTATCAATATTTATTTCTGAACTTCCTCACCTTATGAATCAAGAAAAAAATAACAGATACATAGCACTGTTAAAAACACGAGCACTAATTAAAAATACATAATTAGTTGAAAGAGTATGGCATCAGTTCAAAAAGCATACATATTAAAAACAATCAATTTATAATTTAAAAACCATCTGGACAGACCTGCTGAAGAGATTTGTGTTTAAAGTCTTTTTAAACTCAATGTGTTCAGCTGTTGAATCTTTTGACAGATCATTCCAAAGTTTGTATAAAGAAAATATTCTCTGGTTAACAGTTTTCTGTCTAGTTCTGACTAGTTAAAGTAAATATCCCCCAGAAGATCAGATTGTACATGGTAGATTATATGGGACAAGTTGCTATAAATCTTTAAAGGTGACAGCCAACACTTAGTATCTTCCTTGAAAACTCATAATTGGCAGCTGGTGAGGTGAATTTAATATTGGTGTAATGCTGTTCATTCACCAATAAAAAATCTAAATGCCATATTTTGTACAAACTGATCAAACATGCATTTATACATTCGGGTCATATCAAAAATGTACACATTGGCAAAACTTTACCTTCTTAACCTTTGATTGCATAATCTGCTCCACTAAGAGCTCTATAGGTCACTTCTTATGGAAAAGGCAACAAAAATTTATACAGATCAAGATAACGGAAGGGCGCTGCTTCCTGTGTTTGTACATGTGTGTGTACCCTGATGTTTGTACATCCTGATGCTTGTACATTTTTTATGCTGGTCATTGACTGTAATAAATCTTGTATATGTATACAGATCAAGCATTTCTTATTCAGAATTCCAAAATCCAAAATACACCTTTGGGGTGAGTGTACACAAAATTGATTTAATGAACAAATGTATTTAAAAATATAATGTATAAAATTATCTTAAAGCTATGTCTGCTTTTGTGTGTGTGTGTGTGTGTATGTGTATGAGAAACACACAATTTCATGCTTTGATTTCATCTCTATCTCCCAAATATATAATTATGAACATATATGGAAATCCCAGAATTCCAAATCCATAATCCAAAATGAGTTCTAGTCTCAAACATTTTGGATAAGGGATACTCAACCTGAAGTTACATACATTGGTATTTGTATAGGGCAAGACCGAGCAAAATAAGGCTGATATTTTGTAATATATTTGCATCTTGACATGTTATTGAGATCAGCAATGGAAGGGCTAATGATCTGAGGATATAAATTAAATGAGTGTTATGTAGTAGCAAAGGAGTGTTTCCATGCAACACTACAATTATAAGATTGGATTATAAAGCAGTTTTCGGGGCCTTCATCTATATAGGAATGAGTCTTCTAAGTGGTGGCATCACACCTTTCAAATACGTTTTTTCAGTGAGGCTTCCCTGACATCAATTACTGATTGCGAGTGCATGTTTTTACTCTAAATGAATGTTCATTTTATTTTCCTCTTCCATGCCTCTTAAAGTCTTGATGTAATTTTCTGCTGATTTATTTTATTACTATCACTGCATCTCATTTTTAAAGCTGTTTTTATACATTGTTAGCCATTCTGGAAGAAGCAGCCCCAAATGGTGGCGTAGAATATTTTCTACATACATAAAGGCAGAATAAAATCCGGGGAGAGGAGGAATGAAAGACTCTATAAAAGCCTCATTCATACTTTGACACTGGAATAGGAAGGAAAAAGTGTGAAAGCAAAGTTGCAATTGATTTTATAAATAATTTGTGTGTGGAGTTCACATGAACACCCACACATTTCCTACAGTTTTTTCCCTTCAGAGCTATTGAGACTGCATGAGTCATATTAAGCATTGCAGAAATAACCACATCATTTGGCAAGCAGTTCATACAAAAAACTGTTTCTTTTTTACATTTTTTCACCGGATGGCATTATTAAAACATTACAATTTAACTGAACTGCTGGTCATAAAATTATATCATGAAATTGAGATTAAAGGAAATTGAGAATTTATAAGTAAAAGTACAAACTTTTGATATTTTTAGCAATAATCTTGTATTATATTTAGGGGTACATGACATTCACATTATTCCAGCCAACCTAAAATTTATTCATTGCATCAGCTTAGAACTTGATACAGACCAGCGGTGCTGACATTTCAAGCAGAAGCACTTGAATACCAGACCCAGGAATTTTCACTGTTTCTATTTTCCATTTCAGGTCCACAGTTATGGCAAGAGACAAACCCTGTATTGTATTCCATTTTTGCAACCCTGATATAACCCATTTCCTCAAAGAAATTCAAAGCATTTGCTGAGATTGGTACAAAAAAATTAACTAGTAATGGTCAGTAATATTCAGGTCATGTAGCAATATTTTCCTTATATTGCAGACTGCAAGCTACAGAGCTGAGTTTAGAAATATAATAAGCCTGCTTTATTCCAAGTATTACTATGGAAGTTGTGTTAAAGGCATCCAAAGATTCGCTACATGCTAGGAAGATAATCTGGTGAGTCATTGAGATGGACACTTTTTTCCCTCAGATTTGGATTTGATAAATATAGACCAATGTCATGGGTCAGGAGATGCTTTAATATTTCCAGGACCACACAGACTACTTCATCACACAGGCAAACTTACCCAATATAGGAGGATGCTTTGGCACAGTTTGAGGACATAGGCTGCCAACTCCTATCAAGTGACACACAGCTACTTCCGGTGGAGCTCCATCCTTGAACTGTGCTGAAAGTGGCCTACAATGGAGCAATGAGAACATGGGAGGCTTCCTGTTTTCTTGTTGGCAGCAATGGGGACAACATGGTGGAAGCAGGGTAGTGACACTTTCCTCATGTGATGGGAAAGGCAGCGCGGGGTCACTGCAAGGCATGGGGTGACTGATTCCCCTGCTTCCCCATGGATCTGCTGCAATGCACAGCAAATCCCCTGTACTGTTGCCTGTGTTAGGGCACCTTATGTGATGAGGTTCAGAGTTCACTTCACAGTGCCCCTTTATTGATGTCATTCCATTGTTCCTACCTTCTTTTAAAATACTTGTTCCATATTAAAAATAAAATTTTATCTCATTGGCATAGTCATGAGTGCATCTACACTATAGCATTAATGTAGTTTGATACCACTTTACCTGCCATAGCACGATGCTACGGAATGCTGGGAGCTGTAATTTTACAAGATCTCTAGCCTTCCCTGCCAACCTATGCTGGTGCCTCACTAAATTTCAACTCCTGTGGCTTCATAGGATTGATCCAGATGACTTAAATGCACACAAAGAGAAAACACTAATAGACTAACAGAATATGATTCTTTAATTTCTCTTCCATAAAAGTAGTGATATTAAATAATGATGAGAAAAGTAAGCACATGAAAAATAATGTAATGGCATTTAAGCACAGTTACAAAAGACACCTCCCACCCACACATTTTGCTGTTAAGAGCACAAATGTTTTCTTCAGAAGGTAAAAATTAAATCGCTTATTCACAAAGCTCATTTAACCTGTGCTTTCGTTTCAGCTCATGACCCTCATAAGCAATTGTATTTCCTTTTGCAGTTTTTGTAAGTGTGAAATGCTCCGTAAATAGACTCATAAATTTGTATGGATTAAAAGCCATTTTCTTTAAGCTATATCTACAGAATTTGTGTAATATGTATGCACTTTCAATAAATCTTTTAGCTTAATGTGCATCTTTTTCAAACAAGTTACTGTTTTGTGATTTTATTCATAACTATAACATTCAGTGCAGTTCACATTACTGACCAACTACTGCAGAAGACTAATCAGGTATGAATGAACACTCAAATGTGTGTTTGATTGCTAAATGAAATATTATAGCAACCTCTAGNTGGTGCTCATTAAATTTGCTTAACTTCTAAATATTGCCAGATCATATTTGCTGAAAGTGCCTTATGTTAACAGTAGGATAGTTCCAAGAATTACATTTTCCAAGTTATTCATTTTGTAATATAATATTGATAGTTTTCTCTGTTACAAATAGTATTGCTAAACCTTTTCTGCAGGCCAGTGCAGAAATGTATAAGATAGTCAATGTAAGGCAGAGTGCTTTATAACAAAAATGGAAGCACATATCATTGCTACATATTGTATATGCTTGAATTATATATTTCATAACAAGTTGTTGTGTGCCTTCAATGAGTTATCAACATAAGGATACCCTAAAATGAAATTATCAAGAGGCTTCCTGGCAAGATTGGGAGAATGTGACTTGCCTAAAGTTACCTAGTGGGTTTCTATAGCAATTCCAGCCCTAGTCTCCTGGAGTTCTAGTCCAGTGCTCAAACCACTACTTCTTGACCCTCATAGCCCTTCTACACTGCCAAAAAAACTCATGAGGAAATAGGGTTTTTTAACCTAAACTCCAGGCTTTCTCTCGGGGGTGGCTAGTGGGCAGCCAGCCACCCTCCAGTTCCCCCTCAAATAATTCCCTGAGGGGACTTCCAGCAGTGCAGGTCCCTCCAGAGAGTTCCCTTGACATGCAAACATGATGCGTTATGAGGTAGTGGATTTTCCTCCTCTCCTGCACCTCCTGATGCATCATTTTGGGGGGTCAGGAGTATTTTGCCTCCAACTCCCCTCCTTCCCCAGATGTTGCAAAAGGATGCCAGCATTAATGGTAACGAAAGCCACTGAGAGATCCAGAAGCATCAAAAGGGACACCGTCCCCCTGCCAGTGTTAAGACAGTGATCACCCACTAAGGTGATCGCAGTAGTCTCAATTCTTATAATTTTGAAATCATTCCAGATCATTTTAGATTCAGATGAGGCTTTTTTAACCACAGGAAGTGGGTAGAAACATCTCTTAGACCTAAAATGCCCCCAAGGTGGGCCCACGTGTGCTGAAAACGTTCCCATGGGCATTTGTGAGGAGATTGGAAAAATAATGCAAACTTTTTTTATTCCTGGGAAACCAAGGAGGTCTCCATTCATGTTGGATATGCCTAGGGCAGGCAACCTCAAACCTTGGCCCTCCAGCTGTTTGGGCCTCCAACTCCCAGAAGCCCTAATAAGCTTGTTCAATTGTTAGGAATTCTGGGAGTTGAAGGCCCAAACACCTGAGGGTGGGGGCACAGTTTGAGATGCCTGACCTAGGGGTTATTTAGAGGCATTCTGAACAAAAGAGATTTTTCTTTTCTTTCATCTTTTAAACAAAAAATGCTCAAAAATCCATATTTTGCACATGTCTGAGAATGATTCATACATAGAGCAGACTGTCTGAAATTGAAATAATTGTAAGCATGACTGTCCAGATCTGAGCCAAAAAGCATTCAGTCCACAAGATGTCAAAAAATCTAAGTAGTTTTTATTTTATAATATGTTAAATTCAAAAGAATATCCAGAGTGTTTGTATTCCTCAATCTATCATAAATACTTCAGTCTTTATATTTAGTGACTAAAGGAATATATCCACATACAGTAAAGCTTTAAAAAGTACTGGTACATGTTTAGTGAATAACTTCATATATTGTTATTATCATTCATTTATTTTAGAGTAATGCCATTGTAGCAGTGGTTCTATATAATATATTTCTAGGTATGGTTTTTTGACTACAGCACAATCAATAATCCAAAATCACTAAAAGCCCATTGAACCCATGGGGCACTAAGTACAATAATCCTAACGCAAGGAAGAAGATGAAAGCTTCTGCGAATGTTGGAGAAAGAGCATAATAGAAAATGCCCAATCAATAAAATATAGCATGAACAAGGCCAGGATTAGAAGAGAAAGAAAGGTGACTGAGGCTATAATTTACTGGCAAAAAATAAACAGATAAAGCTAACAGAATCATAACAGTAGCAGAAAGTAAGAACGCTATACCTAGCTTGACATAAGTACAAAGCCATATCGAAGCTATTCCTGACTCTATTTCAGAGGCAGCAGTATGTCTGTTTCCTAATGAAAACTTTGTAGGAAGAGGTGGGGGACGGGGGGTTGGGGGGGGATTTTTTGAAAGAATGTATATCCATCCAATGAAAAAGTCCCATATAACCAGCCCACAATTAATGCTGTAGTATCTTCCTTTTCCCACCACACATACAAAGCTGTTCTTACTAAGTATACACTGGAATACATTGACAATTTAGGCAAAATACCAATTGAAGAAAAGTTTAAATTTGATAAAAGAATTTGAAAGAAATTATTGTGAAGAATTTATGATAATAGCAAAACCAATGATAGGTTGCACAATTACTTTGATTAGCTTTTACAAATCAGAATTCTGGGGCAGAATTTGCTATTACTATGTTGCTAAGGTCTGGATTTTAGGAGATATGTGTGGTTGGGAAATATGAGCATTGAATATTGCAATTGCAAATGGAAACTAAACAAAGATATATTGCTCCCTATAAAGTAAACATAGAGTCTAGCAGCCTTCTTTGTAAGAAAGAAAGAAAGAAAGAAAGAAAGAAAGAAAGAAAGAAAAAGAAAGAGAAAGAAAAGCTTTACTTATTAAGACTTGTTCATAATCAAATAGTTGGTCTTGGAGACACAGTAAAAATAAAATAGCTTCATGTTAAAAAGATGCAGAAAGAGAAGGGTGTGTAAAAAAGATTTTAAAAAAAGGAAACGACCATAGATACGAGTAGTTGTCATGTCTAAATGCACATGAACTAGTGTGGATAAATCTGCAAAGATTTCTAATTGACACATACACCAAGGGTGAGCTCATATACCAAGGACCATTTTATGGCTTGCAGGGCCATTCAGGCCCTTCAGTGTTCACAAAAGTTCAAAATGCTCATAAAGACTTTTTAGAAGATGTAGACTGAACTTTTAAAAACTAATAGTGAACTTGAAACTCCTCTTCCTATTTTTGTCCTCTACTTATGGACATATAGCTATGCATCTATATATTTAAAACATCTTACAACATGTTTTCAGGAATTAGAGCCAAATTCCTGGGGTGAACGGCCTGAATAAACATACTCAAGTTTTCAGTGTATATCCTCCAACTGTCTTGATTTCTCAGGAACAATCCCAATTCTCCCCACTTCTCCAGAAAGTTACTTTTAAAATGTCCCAGTTTCTTTCTCCTGCCATGTAACCGAATTTGGCATAAAGAAATAGCTTATACTTAATGAACTCAGCAGGCGCAAGGGAGAGTATAACACAATATTCTGCTTTCCCAGGAGATTTAAATAAAAGCAAACTCCTTAAGCCTATCCAAGTTTACATATTATCTTTTGCCATCATGGTCACATTTTGATGTTGCTTGGCCACACATGTCTCAGTTTTCATCTGTGAAATTTTGGATGTTATGCTTCTGCTGGTGGGATGGTGGGCAAGCATTATATGTAGTTATCATGGTGATTACTAGGGTTGGATAGGTTTGTTTGGAAGAGCCTAAAAGTCATTAAAAATTTCCGAATTTTGACTTTTAAAGCAGTTTTGAACCATGTAGGAAAGGTGGTGGTGGTGGTGGTGGTGGTGGGGAATCTGAATTGGAACCACTTGCCTTTTTTCAGAAATATTCCATAATGTTTGTTTGTCTCCCAAGGCTATTTTAATTTTTATAACCATTAAGCTATTTAGTAAAGCCTAAAAAGTTTTAAAATCTCATGTTTTCCCTCCCCCAGCAATGCAAGGGAGGAATGAGGTGAGTGTGGTTAAGCAAAGCCATTGTTGTAGTTTGTGAAGGCCAGGCCCCCAATGGTAGAGATTGCAAAAGGCCCTGCTGTGAAACTATATTTCCCACACTTTCCTGCTGCTCATTAGCCAAAATGGCTGAAGGATCTCTATAGCTGACTGTAGCAGTATTTGTCTAAATATAAAATAAACCATTTGAATCTACTAAGGTGTCTAAAGAAGGCAACAAAGCAATAAGCAACTTTTGCAAAGCCAAGAAAACATAAACCGTTTTTTAAAAATCATTTCACTTTGGCCTGATTGCCATGTACAAGGCACTGGGGTAGCAAGCCACAGGCAGCCTGCCCTTTACATTAGTAAGTAATGATTTTTAAAAATCATTGATTGCATCTGTAAAAAGGACTAAATGGATGGATGTGTCTTGAAGGTCCCCTCCAATTCAGAAGAGGAAGCAAATGGATGTCAGGATGTTGGATGGTGCCTTTCTGCCCAGAAGAAGGGAGTGAGTCTAGATGTTCCTTGTTTGGGTCTGTACTATGATTTCTGCTCTCCACCAATTTAACACAGCTTGTGCCACACAAACAAAGTTTCTGGAGTAGAACAACTACTTTCAAACCTCATAAAACAGGAAAGAACACTTTCAAACCAGGAACAGATTTTCTTTATTATTAAAAAGGGGTTTTTTAAAATAAAATTTTGAAAATTCACCAAAAATCCATGGATAAGTCAAGATCATGAAATTCGGTGAGGTAGATCCATGTGTTCTACCACTGTAGCCAGTTTCATTAGGATTGGTCTAAAAATGAGTGAGAATCCCCTGAAGTTTCCCCAGTGCCACTGCTGGGTTTTTTTTTCTACTGTGCATGCGTGTCTGCCATTAACAAAGCAATTTGGAAGTTTTGGAACGTTTCAATTTTTTTTAAAAAAAAATCAGAAGTGGCTAGAATTGGACCACCAGCACCCCCTACAACCAAAATGAGTTTTGAACCATTTTTTGATCAACCAAGCCTGATTCCAGCCCGGGAGATGACTCACAGCATTGACATGTATTAGAACGCGGAAACGCGAAATCTCCTGTATCGACTTTGAGTCCTTATTGTGTTACTACAACACTGGGGAGGAGCGGTCAGAAGTTTCGAGCGCCCTGAGGAAGCAGAGTTTACGCGAAACGGCCATCTTGGCGTCGTCATCTTACCTCCAGCCGTTGGCGCCTGCCCATCCAGCAGCTTGCCAGCTCTTCAACCCACCAAGGCTCCCTTTCTGACTCAGTCGTTAGTCTATGAGTTATTATACTCTTGACTATTGATAGGGGTACACAGACTCTGTTGGAATATTGTACTTGGCCCTATACCATTGTAGGGGCACTACTATTGTTATTATGTGAATTTGGAACACTGTGAATGAATTGCATTGCATTGCATTGTGCTTTTTGTGAGATTGTTATGCTATTTAGCACTTGAATTTGTTCATATGATTATACCTGTGATTTTTACCTCAAACACGTGTCTATACCTTTATTCCCATAGATCTGCCCCTTTATGCCCTGTGGTTTAGCTGTGTGTATAGTGAGTTGTTACCAGTGATTGCTCTGTTTGTGTATTGAAGTCCTAAATTTACA
>JARBWK010000004.1:114021635-114106588 GCA_030556195.1 Anolis apletophallus
CATTTGTTTTTGGAGTTGGGTACATGGAAGGAGGACTTGAGAATTGTGTTGTCCTACAGGGGTTCATGTATTTCAAGGAGAGGCTAGAACCGAACATTTAAGCAACTTCATTCTCCTGAGGTCCCCTTGAAATGAGAGGGAAACATTTGAACATTGTGGTTCACCTATTATTTAATTGGTTATGATTAATTAATGAATATTAAAAATAAAATATTCATTTTTAAAACTCCAAGTAATCTGGGCTGCATCCTTAGTTTTCATACAAAGAGCTACAGTCTAGACAGAAATGCACACACATACTGTACACACTCATACTTCTTCATACTTTTATTATTTAAGAAGGATGATAGATTTTCAGTTGGGGAGAAATACAATTTAATAAAGAGCACATACATTTTTCTTAATGACTAGAGAATTAAACAATTTCAAAGGAATCCATTTTATCAGAACTTGAGGATACAAATAAATGTTGGCCTGTCAATATAAAATAACTAGTTTTGATTTCTGATTACTTCCTGGCAGAGATAGCTTGCTAAGAATAGTGGTATTGAAAAGGTAAATCTGAACTAGATTTCTTTATCATGGAAATGTTCCGAAAGCATTAAGTGAAACCTCCAAAAGTACTTTTGCTACATAAAATTTTAGCAATTGGAATTTCTTTATGTGCCTACTATTAACAATGTAAAAGCCTTACCTTTTTTTTTAGAATGTTCAAAGGTTTTGTATTTCTTTTGTATTTCATGAAATTCTCCTTTGAATACGAAGCTTGGATTTTATAAAAGGAACCTTCCAAAAATACTAAACTCTATTTTTGCAAAACATTTTAAGTTTATTTGTAAAGTTTCTTCAAGATTTAATAAGATATAATTTAGCTAAAATTAATCACTCCTAAATCTAATTGCTTGCAACAAAATGTTTCACTTCAAACCAATATGAGACTCCAAACAGATATTCTTTGAATAGTTCTCTTCTCTGATTTTTGAAACAGAGTTCTTACTTAAACTTTATATTATAAGAAAACAGCATATGTAGTACATATATTTTTGAAAATGACGTGAAAATACATAATATTATTATTTACTATAAACATAATATGTATACATTTGTTTACAAAAATGTAGAAATTAGGATAAATATGTACAATATGTATAGCAATTCTCATGTGACCTTTTAAAAAAGTTAAAAGCTCTGAGGAACTTTTATACCAGGATGATATCGACAACAATTTCTGTTGTTATGTTATTGTTATTATTGCTGCTGCTTTTATTGATATTTCTCCTTTTTCCAATCCAAGACTCAAGGCAGTTCGTTGTTTTTATCTCCTTTCAAGTCATTTCTGACATATGACCAAAAGTCAAATCCATCATAGACTTTTCTTGACAAGATTTGTTCATGGTGGGGTTGCCTTTGCTTTCCTCTGACACTGAGACAGGGTAACTCAACCAAGATCACACAGAAGTTTCCATGGTCTAGTGATGATTTGAAACCTGGTTTCCACAGTCATACTCCAAAACTCAAGCCACCACAGCATGATGGCTATTATCTATTAAAATTTTAGCTGTACAGTGTTCCTTCACTTATTGAAGGGGTCCCGTTCAAGGACCACCCACAGTATGTGAGAATCCGCAATGTAGGGATGCGGTATTTATTTTTTAAAAATTACATTACTTTAGCCAGGGATGCAGGCCTTCTCTGACCCGTGCTTCGAACTGCTGCTCTGCCGGGTTTCTTCTGCCTCTGGAGCCACGCAGGCAGCAGCAGGCCAGGGAGGCAGACCTTCTCCGCTGTGCCTCAGGCTGCTGCTTTTCTGGGCAGTGGGGAAAATCCCAGGCAGAGAAGGCCTCATGGGCCTCTCTAGGAAAACTGTGAAACAGCGAGTCTGCAGTAAGCGAACTATGAGGCACCGAGGGAACACTGTACATATTAAAATAGAATCGCAAATATGTGGAACTGTTGCAATAAGGGAGTTATGTATTTCTTGTAACCTGCTCCAGTTAGCAATCTGGCTGCAGCACTTTGGACCAGCTGAAGTTTTTGAATGCTATACAAAGGCAACCTTACAAGAATGAAAATGTAATCTGAACAGGTGGTAAGTAAGTAACAATTAAATGAACACACACAAGATGTAACTCTGCAAATATCATGTAACCATCTGGACTTTGAGATTCAATACTAATTTTAGGAATATACACCAAAAATGTAACCTTTTCAGCATGGGTGGAATTCCTGTTATCTGATCTGTCGTTGACTATCCAAAAGCACCTCCATCTTTTTCTGGATAAGGTTTCCGTTTGTTCATGCCCATCTCATCTATCACTGATGACAGAACAGAATCAAACTTCATTGGATTGAAGAAAGATAAAAACTAAAAAAATGAAAAACTGATAGAAACAGATTCATTCTTCTCTGTTTGTAGTGTTTGACAATCTATGGATAGAAACCCATCTTCTCTATTATTTCACATGTATAACAAGATAATTGCAAGAGCTTTTCAAAGTTTTTCTTGATCTTTATTGAGTTTCTCCAATAAATGTTTTATACTGATGAAAAGGATAATCCAAAAGGAACACATCAAACTCTATGATGCTTACAAGGCAAAAGAACATTATCATAGAATCATAGAGTTGGGAGAGATCAATTGGGTCAGCCACTCAAACCCCCTACCATGCAGGAAAAGCACAATCAAAGTGTTATACTTTATTAGTATTCATTAACTGAATAGCACATAGCAAGGATTTCTGATCCCAATACTACTTAGCCAGAGGAGGACTGAAGACAAGCAGAGTATGGAAAAGTTAACCATTTAGATGACAGATTCTCTCAGCCAACATATCCAAACAAGCCCATTTTCCAAGCTCTTATGATGAGTTTTACTAATCTATGGTAAACCTGTTCATGCATCCCATTGTGGCTTAAAGTAAATCTTATGCCATTTTCTTCCATAAATATCTTAGGCCCTTGGTTTCATTTTTTTCTACTAGTTTCTTTGACATCACATCACTCATTCCCCTTCCTTGCAGTGGTGCAAAGATTATCTTTTCATTGAGCAAAGGAAGTAATCATTTGGAGTGATGGGAAATGTCATGCAATCAATCTTCCCTATCTCTCTTTAAGCTACTATATAAGGTAGCTTTGAGTTGCTTCATCTTTGCCATTAGGGTTTCCAAACATTTATTTATTTATTTATTTATTTATTTATATATAAATTCAATTTGGTAGACCGCTCTCTCTGGAGCCCAGAGCGGTTTACAGCATAAAATCAATAAAACATCAATAAACAGATAAAAGACGTATACCCAAAAGCCCCCCTCTCCACAAATGATCCCGGCAAGCAATAATACGCAGAGGCAATACATGGCAGGATGGTATGTTGGCAGCTGGCAACTAAGGAGGCATCAGTTGGGACCAAATGCCTGCCTATATAGCCAAGTCTTCACAGATTTGCGGAAGGCCAACAAACCCCGTAGTGCTCGTATCTCCTCCGGCAGAGAATTCCAGAGGGTCGGAGCGGCCACTGTAAATGCTCTCTGCCGGGTGCTCGACAGCCTACAGATCTTAATACTAGGGACCTCTAGTAGATTAAGCCCCTCTGAGCGCAGTGATCTTCTGGGTTTGTATGGGGTAAGACGCTCCCTCAAGTACACTGGCCCCAAACCATATAAGGCCTTGAAAGTTAGAACTAACACCATGAAGGAGACCCGAATTTGATGGGAAGCCAGTGCAGTGCACGCAGGAGTGGGGTCACATGCGCAGATCTTGGGGCTCCCGACAGCAGGCACGCTGCTGCGTTCTGCACCAGCTTAAGTTTCCGGATTGCCGACAAGGGTAGGCCAATGTACAGCGCATTACAGTAATCAAGCCTCGAGATGACCGTGGCTTGGATCACCGTGGCCAGGTCGCAGCGGGAGAGGTAAGGAGCCAGACGTTTCGCCTGCCGCAGATGGTAGAACGCTGTCTTGCAAGCGCAGGCAATCTGCACTTCCATCGACAGTTGGGTGTCTAGCTGGACCCCAAGGCTCTTAACTAGGGGCTGTGGGCAAAGTGTCACACCATCAAACGTCGGCAACTGGGTCTCTACCCCCTCCGGGCGGCCCAGCCACAAGATCTCCGTCTTCGTCGGGTTCACCTTCAACTTACTGGCTCGCAGCCATCCAGTTACGGCTTCTAGGCAGAGATGGAAATTATCGGGTACAGATTCCACCCCGGGGTCCATCCTCAGAATGAGCTGGGTGTCATCAGCGTACTGGTGACATTCCAGCCCAAAACTCCGTACCAATTGGGCGAGTGGTCGCATGTAGATGTTAAATAACAGCGGGGAGAGAATGGCCCCTGAGGGACCCAACAATGTAAGGGGGAGCCCTCGGAGGCCACCCCTCCCCACTTCACTCGCTGCAGGCAGTTTTGGAGGAAGGAGGACAGCCAGTTGAGGGCTGTCCCCCTCACCCCCGCCACCGCCTATGTCAATATGCTAATTGACTTCCTCTTCTACCCATTTGTCCAACAGCATGTTTGTCTATCAATAGTGCATCTCCTCTTGCCATGGCTGACTTTCTGAATTGTACTATTTCTCATGGAGTACCTTACCTCTTGGTTACATTGATAAGCTGTTAGTAGTCTGTTTCTTCATTAATCTTAAGGGCCATTCTCCAACTGGGCTCCAGACAAGTTTTTGTTGACATTCCTCTTGCGTAAGTCATCTGGTTTTTCATGTTGGAAATAGTACAGTCATCACTTCACATTGCTGTGGTTAGGGTCACAGAAACCCAGCATAAGTTAAAAAAACACATAATAAAATTGCTATTTTTATACTTCTTTGGGAATATAAGGGTCTTCCAGCATGACAGTATGGTTAACATATGCTGTGACTTTTTACATTTACAGTAAAAGTTGACCATATAGTGAACTAGAGATCTCTGTATAATCTAGAAACCCTTCGTAGAAAACATTTAATCAAAATTGTAAATAATCAAAAGTCAAATTTGCTAATGCAGAAGTCCAACTGTACACTCAAACAAGCATTTCAGTTTTGTTTAAAGATGTCCCCAGCAGAAAAGGCAGCAAATAGTTTGAAAACAAATC
The DNA here is from genome assembly GCA_030556195.1 of Anolis apletophallus. Lineage (NCBI taxonomy): Eukaryota > Metazoa > Chordata > Lepidosauria > Squamata > Anolidae > Anolis > Anolis apletophallus. Next base: position 114,026,715 of record JARBWK010000004.1, read on the forward strand.
ATCATTTAAAAATGAACACTTAAACCATTTATGTTTACATCAAAGCATTTCAGAAGATATGTAAAAGGGAAGATAAATACATCAATTCCTGCAAGAAGGACATAGAAGAACTGATAGAACAATTAACACTATTAGAGGAGGAAGGATACAATCTGTTCATACTATCATCTGTTTTTCTCTGACAAGCACAACAAGGCATTTTTCTTCTACTTCAAAATGGACACCATTATAGTTCATTCCTCAGAACAGATCTCTCCAAGTAATAGGCAACATATATCTTTCTCTCAATATTATAGGACAAGCTGCGAAGGACACTCAGGCTTGTTCATCAATGTGCGACTGCCACATTCGATTTGTGTTTCATGGACAGATAACACATAATTCTGATCCCTGTTGTCTGAAATCTATTCCAGTTGCTGTCTGAAAAAGCAGTAAATGTATGAGAAGTAAAGAGTTCTATCAACATTAATCAAGCCTTCAACAAACCTCTGGCTTAAGAATTTGAATTATGGTGTTATTGAATGAGAGGCTGGGCAATTCTTTATTTTTATTTTTGAACTGCTAAAATCAGTGAAGCTTAACATTTTGTTTTCGGTCCTGTGAAAGTGACTCTCCATTACACAATGCCCTATATTAGAAGGCTATGGGCAGTAACTGTGTTTTTGCTGTCATACAGCTATGTGTTTAGATTTGCTCGCAGATCCAATTTATGTTATCCTCCCCAAACACACACACACACACAAACACACACACATTTTTTCCTTATTTCTAAAGGCAGCCTGTGAGGTGGCTGTCATGAAAAATGGATCTTTATAGAAACCAACGCCCACATGCACACAAAACAAAACACAATACTATGGTTTTATTTGATAAAGTTATGGTGTGACTGAAAAAGAGGGATGCCACAAAAAAAGATAAGCAAGTTGTATACACAGAACGTACATGTACAAAATCAGTCTATTTTAACAAGTCCCATGTAGAACGGCCTATTAGGAGTTTCTCCAAAGGACATGGAAATAATCACTAATCTTTTGTATAAAGGGACTTCCTAAGGAAATTTCTCTTTTTCTTCTGTCCCCTTTCAAATTTTCATTTCCATAAATTTTCAGAGCACCAACATGTTAAACAGACTCTTAGGGGGGGGGGGGGGTGCACTACTACTAAACCAAACGTGAAAATAAAATTATCTGACTGTGACAACAAGGTGGCTGTACAACCCACACACACCAGCTTAGCTTCAATGCATGCCCTGGAAGTTATCCAAAACTACAGCTGTACGGTCTCAATGCAACTTATTATATTATATTGGACAGCTGAGTATGTTTGTAATTCTATTTTAATATATACAGAAAAACCTAAACCTAAAATCACCACTGCAAACAAATATATTTACTTTACATCACCTTTCTGTATCTTCAATCATAATTCAATGTAAGAAATACCAGATAGTTTCTGTAATTGTGTGTGTTTATCTCCCATTTGATCCTTACAAATAACTAGTGTTATTGCCATGAAGATTTTATCAAATGAAAATTAATACAGGAGTACAGGAAGGAACTAACAAAACCAAATTTAAACATTCCCTTGAAAACCCTATGAAATTCATGGGATTGACAATAGGCAACTAGAAGGCACACACACACAATGTTTCCATGTGGATGACTGATACACCTCCTGTTGAAAGACCAATGAAGCACAGACACAAGAGCTTTTGGGTAAAATATGGCCACAACTCGTTTATTAACAATAGGAACAGGGGTTGGCGGTCCTGCATGGGTCCTGGATCATGGATACCGCAGCCCACGATATCTGGAGACTCTTGTGTACCTGGGTGCCACCGGCCCAATACCGGTCAATGGGAACTTGGTACCCCAGGGGGGAGCATGGGCGTTATCACCCCTTACGACCAAGGGGCAATAAGCCAGCCCGATCCAGGGCCCATGCCACATGCCATATTTATTTATTTTGGCAGTTTACCCCGCTCTTCTCAAACCCCAGAGGGGGACTCAGAGCGGCTTCCAAAAGGCACAATTCGATGCCCTCATAACAACACAGTATAAAAACAGTATAAAAGCCCTCAAACATTGACACTAAAATACATTAAAATACAATTACATTCATACAGCCTATGTATTCACCTATGTAAATCAGTGTTCTGTCCGTAAAAGCATTGAGCCCTATTCACCAGCTTTCCATTAAAAACTAGTCTAAAGTGCTGTCCTGTGCTACTATGCGAACGCCTGGTCCCACATCCAAGCATTCACTTTTTTCCTAAATGTCAGGAGGGATGGAATTGATCGTATGTCACTAGGCAGCGCATTCCACAGACGAGGAGCCACCACCGAGAAGGCCCTCTCCCTCGTCCCCACCAGCCGCACTTGAGAAGCCGACGGGAGCGAGAGCAGGGCACCCCGGATGATCTTAAAGTACAAGGTGGGACGTAGCGGCAGATGCGTTTGGACAAATGAGCTGGGCCAGAACCGTATTGAGCTTTAAAGGTCAAAACCAGCACTTTGAATTGAGCCCGGAATTGGACCGGCAGCCAGTGGAGCTGACACAACAGGGGGTGGTATGCTCCCTGTATGTAGCTCCAGTTAGTAGTCTGGCTGCTGCCCGTTGGACTAGTTGTAACTTCCGAACTGTCTTCAAAGGCAGCCCCACGTAGAGTGCATTGCAGTAATCTATTTGGGATGTGACCAGAGCGTGGACGACCATAGCCAGATCAGACTTCCCAAGGTACGGGCGCAATTGGCGCACGAGTCTTAACTGTGCAAAAGCTCCCCCGGCCACCGCTGAGACATGGGGCTCCAGGCTCAGCGATGAATCCAGGATCACTCCCAAGCTGCGAACCTGCGTCTTAAGGGGGAGTGTAACCCCGTCCAACACAGGCTGTAACCCTATGCCCTGTTCGGCCTTTCGACTGACCAGGAGGACCTCTGTCTTGTCTGGATTAAGTTTCAATTTGCTAGCCCTCATCCAGTCCGACACAGCAGCCAAGCACCGGTTCAAAGTCTGGACAGCCTCCTTGGTGACAGGTGGGAAGGAGTGACAGATCTGGACGTCATCTGCGTACAGATAACACCTTACTCCGAAACTCCGGATGATCTCTCCCAGCAGTTTCATGTAGATGTTAAATAACATCGGGGACAGTGCTGAACCCTGAGGGACTCCACAAGACAAAGGTTGCCGAGCCGAACAGGTGTCACCCAATAACACCTTCTGGGTGCGACCTTCCAGAAAGGATTGGAGCCACTGCAATGCAGTACCCCCAAGCCCCATATCTGCAAGGCAACCCAGAAGGATACCATGGTTTACGGTATCGAAAGCCGCTGAAAGGTCCCGCAGAACCAACAAGGACACACTCCCCCTGTCGAGTTCCCGGTGTAGATCATCTACCAAGGCAACCAAGGCTGTTTCAGTACCATGTCCCGGCCTAAAGCCAGACTGTGCCGGATCAAGATAATCAGTGTCTACCAAGAATCCCTGGAGTTGCGAAGCCACCACACGTTCCATGACTTTGCCCAAATAGGGGAGATTGGAAACTGGCCGATAGTTCACTAATTGAGTGGGATCCAGTGATGGTTTTTTTCAACAGCGGTATTATCACAGCTTGCTTTAAGCTGGCTGGAATTTTGCCCTCCTGTAAGGAGGCATTAACCACCACCTTCACCCACTCTGCCAAACCCTCTCTGGCTTCTTTGATCAGCCAGGATGGGCAGGGGTCTAGGATGCATGTGGTAGGCCTCGCTTCCCCAAGGATCTTGTCCACATCCTCGAGCCGAACCAATTGAAACGAATCCATTAAAACCGGACAAGCAGAGGCTCGTGTCACATCCCCAGAGACCGCTGTTAAAGTGGTATCGAAATCGGAACGGATCAGTGCCACTTTGTCTGCGAAGGTCCGAGCAAACTCTTCGCAGCGTACCGCTGAGCCCTCAGGGATCTCGCACTGTGGCGGATTTAGTAGTCCTCTGACGACTCGGAACAGTTCCGCTGGACAGTTTTTAGCAGCGGCCACCTTGGCCGCAATTGATATTTTTTGTGCAGCCTTCGTTGCTGCGTCATACGTCCTCAAATAAGAGACCAGATGCGCATGGGCTGATCTGCTCCGCTTCTGACGCCACACGCACTCTAGCCTCCTCTTTTTTCGCTTCATCGCTGCCAGCTCCTCAGTAAACCAAGGAGCTGGTTTAGCTCGGTTACTCGAGAGGGGGCGTTCTGGAGTGATCGTGTCAATAGCCCTCGTCATCTCCCTATCCCAGAGAGAAACAAGAGCCTCAACAGGGTCACTTACCGAGGAGGCGGGAAAATCCCCAAGAGCCATCAGGAATCCATTCGGATCCATAAGTCTCCTGGGGCGGACCGTTCTAATGGGTCCACCACCCCTGCGGTGGTGAAAAGGCACAGTGAGTCTCAACCTGACCAGTTGGTGGTCAGTCCATGGCAAAGGAATGGTGGTTAATTCCTCCACTCCGCCACCTTCTTCCCATCCCTGACAGAAAACCAGATCTAGCGTGTGTCCTGCACTATGGGTCGATATTAGTTGAGACAGACCTAGAGTTGCGACATAAAGCATAATAAACATACAAGAAGTAATGCACATGCAAAATGAAATGTTGCTACATAACATGGTGTTACTACAAAGAACCATTGATATACATAAATGAACATGAATGCACATGCAAAACAAAGAGTTGCTACATAAACATGGAGCTGCTACATGGAACCTGTTAGCTATCCCTGGGGTGAGAGAGGCCCGGCTGACAGAGACCCGTAGAAGAGCCTTCTCGGTGGCGGCCCCTATGATCTGGAACTCGCTCCCGCCTGCGCTTAGGGCCACACTGGCCCCGGCCAGATTTCTGGCTGGCCTGAAAACCTGGCTCTTCCGCCAGGCTTTCGGGGACTGAACTGGATGGATAGCAGAGCCTTCTACGGCTCATATCTGCTGTTTTAACTGATGTATCTATGTTTTTAAAGGATGTAAGTCGCCCGGAGCACCATTGGTGGAGGGCGACTCACAAGTAATAAAGTATTATTATTATTATTATTATTAACGGAAAACTTCGACACCTGGTGAGCCATGCATGCAGTGATGTTCAATAACCCAACTAGCCCTGAAAACCTGTAGGGTGGGTGGCAGGCAATCGCTGCTCAGGCCCCCACGTGTCTGCCGGGCAGCCCGGGCAGTCTTAAATAGGCTGCCTGGGCAGAAGGAGGGGCTCTCTAGCCAGGGACAAAGGGCAGCCCAGGGCCAGCCTGCTATTGGCCAGCCTGCACGGGTGGCGGGAACCTTCCCGCCACCCAGGGGGCTTCTGGGAGGAAGAAGCCCCCCACACCCCCTCCCTTTCCCTGGCAAGATGGCAAGGAGGACAACTCCCCACCGCAACGCACTTGGCCAGTAAGTCGGCCCCAGCCATTTATGCATTTAGCTGAAGTCTTCTCCTATTCTTCCTAATTTGTTTTGTTTTATTCAGAAGTAGCCTCTGATTCTATGCTTAGGAACATTAGAATGGAGCATCAGGAACATACTTTGGGAACAAATAGTACAGAGACTGAAGACACTAAAATCCTTGTCCATCCCCAATGCAATTTACAACATGAATCCAATCTGAAACAGCATGTTAAAAAAAACTCACCAGAAATTTGGGTTCAAACCATAAAATTTACAGCGGCTGATTACCTTATATCGTATGAAGAGCAGAAACCCAATACCAAAATGCAGAGTGCTTGTGTTCTTCTCATTGTGAGAACATCTCCAAAAAATATGGTTCTCAGAGACTACTTGCTGTTCAAGAGTTAATGGAGCACATTTTACATGCTAAGATAAATTTTTTTGCTCTGAAAATGTTTCTAGTATGTTTACATATTGTTTTCTGTTCATAAAATGCTGATTGTGTGCAGAAAATACTTTGATTCAGGACTTATTCTGTCCCAAATTTAGATGTGTTCAGGGGTACAGAAAACTTTATGTGCAGGAAAAAATACTATTTTCTGTTTCTGTGCAGTATTTCTTCCACAAAGGTAGTTTTTGCATATCATGTCCTCAATTTTAAAAAAATGGCAATCTCTCCAGAATTTTCCTCATTAAGAATTTTCTCAACACTCTGACTATTTTATACAATATATTTTTGAATATTGTTTCCCATATACAACACTCTGATGATTTACTACACTTCTGTATGAAAATCAGAACCAGGAATCATGTTAGGTTATTTCAGAACAAAATTCATGACACATGAATGGCACAACCAATAGTCAAAAAGCAGTCAGATTGTCAAATCTGCAACACTGAATAAAAATCTCATTTCAGGAAATATTTTTTGTTTTTTGTTATAAATTTTATCATAAGCTTTAAGTTGACTCTTGATAAATAATCTTTTCAATCAAGTAACTGGAGATTATTTAGTTTAGAGACTTTCTTGGTTTCTAATTCTGAGTTTATGGTGATTTTGAATTATTTGCATCATTTATTCAAAAACCTATGGCTGCAACAGGAAATATAGAATTATTTCATAACTTACTATAGAAAAATATATAGAAAATATGTAATATCCTGTGTTTCAACAGCAACAGGGTTGAGATGAGTACAGACCTTTTTGCAAGTGTGAATCCAACCCCCATAAATTCTCTGGTTAACAATTGTTTGAGAGCAATAACAATTTTGCCATTTTTATTGTTGTTTGGATGTTTCATTTTACTCTTTAAGGTAGCAGACTTCCCTTGAACCAATAAAATTTGAGAGTTAGCAGATATTACATATAATTTCCTGAGAGCAAAAAATCTCTTCAGTCTTTGTGATTTGCTTTTTTCAAATGGTAGGAACTTTATTTCATGATGAAGTTGGGAGGAATTCTGTTCTTTTGTGTTCCCAAACCAAAATTTCTATATAGCAAAAATTATCTTCCTCAAATTTTCATTGTCCGTGCATTGTCAGTTCATTTATAATTGCTCAATCTCTATAGAATTAACTTGACTAACCAATTCATTAGAAATGTTAAAATATTCATTTCTGAGACTATGATGTGTGTTTAGCAGACTACAAATAACAGTCTTGACTGGGGAAGTGAAGGTGTCTCCACATATCAATCAAGTTCACTGCATTTGTTTATCATAAAAATAATTTAAATGACCATGACACATACATTTTCCAAATGTACACTGAATACAAGGGTTGAATTCTTCCAAGCGTAATGGGCATTTCTCTAACTGTCAAGTGTTCATACATTTTAGATAAAGTGTACACTTGATGGAAATTGAGGGCATAGCTGCTACCCAAAATTATTCTTTTTCTCTTTAAAGACATTGAGCAAAAGCAAAATACTCTCATTGCCTTTGTAAATCATAATATGAGAAACAAATAATTGTTAGATAATAATATAGCTATGCCTTTTATCATAGATGAGTTGCCTGAACAGGAGTGTTCTTCAATCATAGACTTTTGAAGAACTATTGGAATCTCTCTGCTTATGTTTAAACATAAACATTATGTTATGCTTAAACAGAGGCTATGTCTAGTGTCAGTTTTTGCAACAGTTAAGTATTTTTATTTAATTTATTTATTTATTAACTTCGATTTAGTATACCACTCACTCTGAGGCTCAGAGCGGTGTACAAAGGATATATAAACACAGTGAGTGTGATAAAACCAATTATGCAATTAAAAACACATTAAGACATTAAAACAGTTAAAACATTTGAAACAATAGCCCTCAACGGAGGCTGGGTGGGGCAGTGGGGATCTGGAACAACCATAGGCGGCATGGCATGGCACACAGTATGATTGGTTAAGGGCCAAACGCCTTCCTGAAGAGCCAAGTCTTCAACGCCTTGCGAAAGGGCAGAAGACTGCGGATGGCCCGGATCTCCTCAGGGAGGCCGTTCCAGAGGATTGGAGCGGCAACAGAGAAAGCCCTCCGCCGTGTGGAGGCCAATCTGCAGGATCCGAGGGAAGGCACCTCAAGGAGGTTAAGCTCCTCAGAGCGCAGTGATCTCGCAGGCACATAAGGGGTAAGTCGCTCCCTCAGGTACACTGGCCCCAAACCATAGATGGCCTTGAAAGTAAGAACTAACACCTTGAAGAGGACCCGGAATTCAATTGGAAGACAGTGCAGCCCGCGCAAGAGTGGGGTTGCGCGGTCAGATCTTGAAGCTCCCAGGAGGAGACGAGCTGCAGCATGCTGCACTAGCTTAAGCTTCCGGATCATCGACAAGGGGAGGCCAATGTAAAGCACATTACAGTAATCGAGCCTCGAGGTGACCGTGGCTTGGATCACTGTAGCTAGGTCGTGTTGGGAGAGGTAGGGAGCCAGGCGCTTAGCCAACCGGAGATGGTAAAATGCTGTCCTGCAGGTGCAGCCAATCTGCTCCTCCATGGACAACTGGGCATCCAGCCGGACACCCAAGCTTTTTACCGATGGCTGAGGGCAGAGGGCCACACCATCGAACGTTGGCAGCTGGGTTGCTACCCCCCCCCCCCCGGGCGGCCCAGCCACAAGATCTCCGTCTTCACCGGGTTCACCTTCAACTTACTGGCTCGCAGCCATCCAGTAACGGCTTCAAGGCAGAGATGGAAATTATCGGGTACAGAGACTGCCCCGGGGTCCAACCTCAGAATGAGCTGGGTATCATCAGCGTACTGATGACACTCCAGCCCAAAACTCCGTACCAGTTGGGCGAGTGGTCGCATGTAGATGTTAAATAACAGCGGGGAGAGGATAGCCCCTGGGGGACTCGCAGCTCAGCGGGGGACCCCGGAGACCACCCTCCCCACTTCACTCGCTGCTGGCGGCGTTGGAGGAAGGAGGACAGCCAGTTGAGGGCTGTCCCCCTCACCCCCGCCACCGCCAGGCGGTGTAACAAAAGTTGGTAATCGACGGTATCAAACGCTGCCGTGAGGTCCAATAACACGAGCAGCGCCGATCCACCTCGGTCCAAGTGGCAACGGAGTAGGTCTGTGTTGGAGACCAGGACAGTCTCCGTCCCATGGCCTGAACGGAAGCCGGGTTGCATCATCCAAGAATGTCTGCAGCTGATCCATTGCTGCCCTCTCAATCACCTTGCCCAGGTACGAAAGGTTCGACACTGGGCGGTAATTGGAGGGAGCCGCGGGATCTAGTCCGGGCTTCTTCAGCAATGGACTGACCGCCGCCTCTTTAGCTCCTCTGAAAAGCTCCTTGCTCGAGGGAGCGGTTGACTATATTCAACAGAGGGCTCGTAACCCTCCACGCAAGCTCGAATCAGCGTGGAGGGGCACGGGTCGAGGGAGCAGGTGGTCGGTTTAAGAGCTGCGACAATCTTGTCAACATCCTCTGCATCCAGTGGTCGAAACCGGTCGAAGGTGGACCCGGCGGAGGGCCACGGAGCCTCCAGCTCCCGAACTGTATCAAGTGTGGAAGGGAGGTCCCGGCGGAGCAGCGCAATCTTGTCTGTGAAGTGATTCTGAAAAACTTCAGCTGAAAGGGCCGAATTATCATTGTTTGGGATGGTAGGGACCATCGTCAGTTGCCGAATGATCCTGAACAATTGAGCTGAGCGTGAATCCGCAGACGCTATCAAGGAGGCATAATAAACTTTTTTCGCCTCCTTGACAGCATGCTCATAAGCATCCATAAAAAGCTTATAAGCTGATGTCGATGGTCCGTCACGGAGCTTCTTCCACTTGCGCGGAGGACAGTGCATGGTTCCAGGTGGTTACCAGCTCACCGAGCGAGTCGCTGGCAGGCTCCAAGTCCCTCAAGGCATTCAGGAACCTAGTTGGTTCCATAGGTCCCTTCGGGCGAACCCAAATTGGTTCGACACCTTTGCCGGGAGGGCGCGGTTGCTCTACCCGGACTCCCAGAGCACAGTGGTCCGACCATGGCACCTCTGTAACAGAGGTGACGGACACTTGGACACCTGTATGGAAAATCAGATCAAGGGTGTGACCGGCCTGATGTGTGGGGCCTGACTCACAGAGGGAGAGGCCGAGTGCCGCCATGGTCGACACAAGGTCCCCCGCTGCCGATGATGAGGAGGCTGTGTCGGCGTGGACGTTGAAGTCCCCCAACACAACCAGGTTAGGAAACCTCAACGCCCACTCCGCCACAGTCTCCAGCAGCAGGGCCAGGCTCCCTGCTGGTGCGCTAGGTGCACGGTACACCAGCAGGAAGGCTGTGCTCTCCGGGGCACCCCACATCAGGCCGACACTTTCAATCCCATCTGACTCCAAGACAGGGACCGCTCTGAGGTGTAATAGGTCACGGGAGAGGATTGCCACGCCCCCCCACCTCCCAGTCCTATTCTGGTGAGTAAGCGCGAAGCCCGGGGGTGTCAATTCCTGGAGGCAGGTGATGTCACTGTCCTGGAGCCAGGTCTCCGTGATGCAGCAAATGTCAACCTGCTGGTCTTGAATGAAGTCCCGGATCGTTGCCGTTTTATTCCGGACTGAGTGTGCGTTTACTAACACCAGGGAGGAGGGGGAGGAAATTGGAGGCCTGTCAACAGTGTACTTCGGGATAGGTCGCAGGTCAGAGGCAACCCGGGTCTCGAGACGACTCAGGGAGCCTCTCGCTCTCGGCCTGCGCCTATTGCGACAATACCCCATGCCGGAGATCACTGTAATCGGGGCCCCTCTAGGAGGAGAGTTTACAAGTTGGAGATTGGTGGGGGCACAGTTTCCGGCAAATCCCATGAAAAGGGGAAGGCGATGAAGGACTCTGGCCATCCACGCACGGGCCGGTGGATGTATTTACGGTGGCAGTTTCCTTGAGTGGGACAGGACATGAAGCCAAGTTGTAAGCGGTGGGCGCCTGTCGATCAAGGGCCACTTCACTTCTACCGTCCGCGCGGGAGGATGGCTTTGCCGGATCCCTGCATGCCGGGCCTCTGTTCGGGCCAAAGTTCGCCCCCCAGAAGGTCCGCGTGCCGAACTTCTTCGTAGGCCTCCTATCACGTCTCCGACTGCGGTTCTTGGGGCCAGCCAATTCCGCCGCTACCGGATTCGGGGCCGAGAACTTACTTCCCACCGCAGTCACGGTGGTGAATGGCGGCGGGGGAGAGTTAGGTGCGCGTTGCAGCACCTGGCTGCTGATGTTGGCCAGTGACTCACGCTGACCAGCCGATGATGGAGGTGGCTGTTGACAATTCTGAACTCTCCCTGAGCTTTTTTCCTTCTGTCGCCTGCGTCTCATCTGTCCAGCTCTGTTCTTTCCCTTTCCCTTTTTACTCTTTTTCCCCCGAGCGGTCTGAGGGGGGCGGGGTCTTGATGGTGGAGTGCCATCAGGGGAGGCCGCAACAGCCGGCAGGCCTGGCGTCGGGGCTGAGCCCCGGGTGCCCTAGCCAGCACCGTGGAGATGTTTAGCCCTGGTGACGTTGACTCAGCTCTTAGTTGTGTAGGTCGCTCTGATCCAGCAGGGGGCGATCGATCTAAGTCAGAGACCGAGTCGGAGGGGAGCGGGTGAGGAGGTACCATCGTGGGCGGGGCCCGAGAGGCTGAGCTGATCGGGCTCGGCGCCATCTTGGTAGGTTCGGCCCCCGCTCTCTCGTCCCCTCCAACGACGGGCCTGCGTCCCAGCGCTCTCCAGGGGCTCCACCAAGGGCCCAGCATGGCACTCCCCAAGGCTTTGCCTCCAAGTAGAGGCCTCTCTTCGGGGGGGCTGCTCCATGATCGAGGCAGGGGCTTCCAGGCGGAGCGCTGCTCCCGCGGTGGCCCCAAAGGCCCCAGGTGCGCCCAGGGCCGACAGGGTTGGGCGTCGGCCACGCCGAGGGTCGGTCACCGACGGTCCACTCACCCTCCTTCTGCTGCCTTCGTCGTCTTCGTCGGGACCACCTCCTCCACCACCAGGTGCATCCCTCGTAACCAGCTGGGCCACGGGGGACCCTGGGGTCAAGTAGAGGGGGGCTCCCCTCATCTTAGGGGAAGGGGCCAGGCTGCAGAGTCTGTTCCTACGGGCGAGGGACGTCAGCTCCAGGCTGAGCCTCCCAATCTCACCCGAGCAAGCCGCCAATCGCTCAGCCATCTTCGCAAGGCAGGAGAGGCCTGGTGGGTCTCCCCACCTGTTGTCAGGAGTAAGGGTGGAGGGGAAGGGGAAGGGGGTCATCGGTCCTTCCCAATCCTCCTCTTCTATCAGCAACGGGGCCATAGAGGCCGGTCCCGCCGGTGTGCTGCGGTCTCCTGGGTCCTCTTCAGGGTCTCCCTCAACCTCAGCGCCTCCGGCATCCTGGCAGGGTGGGGAGGTTCGCGGGCCTCTAGTACCTCTTCGGCCTCCAGCTGGAGGACCTCCAAGAGCAAAGGAGGCCTCCCCGGAGGCTCCGGTGGTTCCAAGAATGGCCCCAAAGGGTGGCTCCTACAGTCACCACAACCCGGGCCACCGGCTGGGGTGGTTGGTGTAGCGGGGGGGGGGGTTTCCAGGGGAGAACTGCACAAGCCCTCGCGGAGCTCGGCGTTCGCCCGACTGCTCCGTGCCGCCGTCTTGATCAGTTTACAATGCTTAGTTACTGTATTTAAGTCATCAGTATTATATGAATGCATCAAAACATTAAAATGACAACAGAATTTAAAAAGTATGTATTTCATTATTTTGCCCTTGATAAGAATGTGTCAGGTCCCAGGCCCTGGTTTCCCTAGAACCAAACCTCAGCCATCTTGGCATTAAGATGCCAGCCAGGCCTGTATGCCTTTCTCCTGCAAATCAACTGCAGGACAGGCAGGGTGAAACATTCAAGGCTGCTACTGTTGTTCAAGCCAGTACTGATAAGCGAAGGCGCTGAGAGCTCGGAGATGGGGCGACTCCTGCTTGCCCAGATGTCCAGAGTTAATTGGGTTTACATACTTTGCTGCTGAGGGGATCTAAACAGCAGCTGGGATCCATCCTGTGTGAACTGACACTCGACGTAAAGTACGTCGACAGCTTCAAAGCCTTAAAGAACTATAAAACCCTAGGCCTTAGCATCCATCCCCATCTCGAGCCAACTTTGCATCTTCAAGACCATGGAATCCTGAATAGGCCACTGGGCCTTCCTGCTAAGAACTTTGCCTGCCAAGCTTGCTTATTGCCCTCTTTGGATTTGGCCCATTTGGGCATAAAGACTTTGTTTTGCTTTGGATCCTGATTGCTACGGGACTATATTCAACTGCTGCTTTCACTGAACACTGCTGCTATTTTGCTGGTGCTACTTTAAGGCATTTAGACTGACTTCTAGTCTCTTTCCTTTAACCAGTTATTCTAAATAAACCATTGCACCTCAGTTGGACTCTGTGGTTTACTAAGGGAGGTTTTCAAATGTCTTGGGCGCGACAGAATGCAGAGTTGATATCTGCCTGCAGTGGTGAAGAATCCCAAAATGATTGCCAACCCACCAGACAACAATGTGGATTAAAATATGGACAACTTTTATTTGAAATGTTACCTGAATTAACTTTTCCAAATTTAGAAATATAACTAAAGGTGCATGAACCTGGTGTGTGTTTTTAGCCAAGGTAGTGGCCCTTGTTGACCTACCCGTGGCTAAGCTGGGCCAAACAACTTGATATGGTCAACTTTAATGTTTGAGGGAAACCACTCAGGAAAAAGTATTAAGAATTCTTCCCCAAGTCCAAAGGATTTTATGGAGCCAGAACTCTCCTCATTTCAAGGCCATTTCCATTTGCCTTCACCCAGTTATGTAAACACTGGTGAGGGTTTCAGTTCCTGATCCCACCGCAAAGGGGTGCCTTAGGTGTACACCAAATGTAAACCTATGACTGCTTTCCATGGAATGACCTATTTAAAGACCCTCACTCTTAATTATCCTTTTTAAACAGTATAGCGTAGGTGACCCCCCCCCCCCCCCGGAACATGTAGGGGATTCCTTCCTGGCCCCAAAAAGCGACCAACATGTTATACTATTAGTGGTAGGAGGGCAGATCAATTAAAACGCTCAAAGTGAACTTTGAGGGGTGGGCTGCTCTCTAAGGCAGGGTCATTTTTTTTCTTTCCCACATTAATACATTTCATGTGGGAACAATTTTCATCTCTTTCATGGAATGCAGAGTTATTTAACTAATTTATATGTTAGGCATCTTGTAGTATTTTGTGTGTTCTGCACTATTGTGTGCTTTTTGTGAGTCACTCCAAGTCCCTTCGGGGAAATGGTGTCAGGGTACAAGTAAAGTTTTTTATTATTATTATTATTAGTTTATTGGTTAGTTACTTGGCATCAAAACTTTCTGATGGTGATTCCCTATCTGAACATTTGTTACAGCATCCTGTTTTATCTCATTAACCTCCCCTTGAATATCTTCAAATTTTAGCAGCAGTTTCATCAGAACAAATGAAATTCTACTAAATGTTGTTATATTAATTCTTCTTTAAAGTAACTTTCCAAATTCTGTTATTGACTCAGTTTTATAATTTATGTTTTAGCTCTATTTTTTATTTTAAAAAATTGGAAATATAGACGTTTAATAAATATATAAGTAAAATAGAAATAAATTTGTCAATATTGACTTGGGATGTCTCTGTTATAGGACAGAAGAAGGAAGCAATGTGTCACAGGAACCACATGTGACATATTACTAAGAAAAAGATGTATATCAGGGAGTCTGTATGTAAGAAATGGTGACTTGAAAATACTTGAATAAAAGGAGGTGTACAAATCTTCTCAAGGGATCACTCCTATGACTAACAGAGATAATATATTTTAGCATGAATTCTGCTTATATATTTCTGCTTATCTACAACCCTGAAAGTCAGACCCAACTCTGCAAGCAACTTGGTTAATGAAATGCCAGCTAATAAAAGTGATCCAACAAGAAGGAGGGGGAATATTCACACCCTCGTTTTACATTAATATAAATGGGAGTGTTATGGAATTTTCCCAGTAGGTATTGGCTATGGGGGAGTAAACGTTCATTCTTGCTTTATGTAGATTGTGTGGTTATGTTTTTGCAGACTTAAGCTGGCTTCAGTTTATTTACTATTCCCAGGGCTTTTGTAGAAATTAATATTAACTATTTGCTTAAAACAATATATTTTTCTTTCATGAAATGAACAGTGTCTTAACTTCCATATACCATATAAGAAATCCATAAGTGGTATATTAGAGGGCAGGAAATTGAAATGGTTAAAACTTACTACTCCAGAAACATTTGAGGATTCATATATTATTTCTATATCTAAAAGGTAGAACAGTTAAAATATAGAAAGTATTATGCTTACCTCCAGACTATGGAAGCAGTCAGGTTAAGCCATTTTCTCAATATTAAAGATAAAACGTACACATACACACTGGTTCAATATGGGATCTAAAAGCATCCAAGAGACCACTCTTTATTTTCTTCTGTTATGAATATTAATAGTCTATTACAACTTCTGTAATCATCTTTCTTAGCTGTATGTACAGTAGGACTGCATATTATGTGAGGAATCAATTATAATTTTGGCATAATCAGGAATGTTATTTTTCTTACCTGAAATAAATTGTGTCTTGGACTTCCAGCTGAAACATAACATAGAATTGCTCTGTAAGACCTAGAAAATACCATACCTTGACATGATTCTATTATCAAGTTATGGAGGAATATGGTCTGTTTCAGGGTACCTGCATTTTTGATGTGGTATGCCTATCACTGACTGGGCAAGCACTGACCCTGGTTAAGCACTGACCCTGGGTCAGGGCTCCTCCAGTAGAAACCCTTCTACTAACACCTATATCAGGATCCATGACCCATGACAACCACCCAACATGAAATTGTGACAGAATGGTGAAATAAGGGAAAGGAGGGTTGCTATCTCCATTTACTTACTCTGACTATTTGATGTGATAATGTTTAGAAGGGTCAACCAATGGATCTAATTCCTGGCCCCCATTGGTTCACCTAATCACGGGACTCCCAAAAGGGGAGGTTTCTGTGGCAGAAAGACTTGCTAGGAGTCATCATATGCTCCCAACAGTCTCCCTCCATCCTTCCAGAAACATTAGGTGCCTGGTTATCCAGACATATGAATCATATGTCAAGAAATATCAAAATACTATTGATTCAGTGAGTCTATTCTACCTGGTCTGTTCTATTAAATGATTTTAATTTATTCATTTTCTTTTGGTACATTGTGATAGTATTCATTTGTATTTTTGAAACCTTCTCCTTACATGAGGAGTATTTCAATGAGCCATAAATCCATATGTTTCAAAATATTTCAAGTTAACATTACTTGTGATTCTCAAGTCAATAATCCATCATTTATCACTGGACACAAATGAACAAGAAGCCATGAAACAGAACCTGTTGAAATGCCAAAAATATAATGATTTTGTGGACTGGTAAATGTGTATGTCTATTTGCTTCACAAAGAAAAATGGTACTAGCTTTGGGCAGAGACATTTTGCACAAATTGAATGTAAAACAACAACAACAGGCACCTGACATTTTGGTATTGCACAATTTTTGTCAGACAGATTTGATAGGTTGAGTCTACCAAAATCAAGACAATGGGGAGATTTTTAACACTTTTGTTAAGACAGTGAAGTGGCTTTCAGTAGATTATCTTAAAGGTCATTGTGGGGGGTGTTCTTTCATGCAGTCCAATACAGAGATGGCCTTTTTGGTAGCCCTGTTCTTGGTTATTTAGGGCCTTAAAGGCACAAATAGTCACTCCAAGCAATATTCAAAATAGGCAGGCCATTTAGCTCGTACAATAAGGATGTTACCTCAGTAAAAATGTAAGTAGTAGAACTCTGCCATAGTTGACATTTCCAAGAGGTTTTTAGTAGTCCAATGACTTTATACTATATTAATCCAGTAGTCATGTTACTACTGTATGTAGGATGAGATGAAAAACCTATGGCTTTCCAGATGTTTGGAGTTGTACAGTTCTTTGTATTTTCCTCCTAACTTGCAAACTTTCCACTGACAAAATACAATAAAACCTGTTAGAAATGGTAGTGATTGTATTGATGATGACAGGCCTTGAGAAAAATACTAACAAAAATATTAACAATGTTTTCCCTCCAACTTTGTAGTGCCTATGAAATCTTCAGGCAAAATGGCTCTTAAAGATCAAACCCTTACAAAATTGCTCTAGTGAAATTGTTCTTTTGAGAATTCCCTCTGCTTTATATATATGTTGTTGAGCTTGAACTTTATTATCCATTATTAGCTTTTGGCAGAGACTACTTGGAAGAAAAGCTTATACAAGATATTACATATACACATAGACACACATAATATTAGAATTTTGCTACAGCTTGGAAAGAGTTGCAGGTATATTGATTTCCTGTAGGTACAGGAAACACAATAAGCTAGTGTTTGAAATGAATGTGGGCAAGCCAAAAAGAGCAATTTATTTCATTTATTTCTTCTATTCTTACTAATATGAAAGATGACTGTGCTGTGGCTTAGACTTTACAAGCCATATAAGTGCCAAATAATGGAAGGGGGATAAAATTAGTGTGCAATAATGAAAGCCATTTAATTTATCCAATGTTTTCTATGAACCACTAGTTGTCTTTGAGCTACCAGACATTAGACTCTCACTATTATATTGACTTACTTTTCCACTAACTTTATACACAAGTATCATTTCAGCAAAACATAGCTTTCCTGATGTAAAATATTTCTTTACCTGCTATTCAAAGAGTAACCAGGAAAATATTTCATATTTTTTCTAGATTAAGTGAACATTGTTTTCACTTCCTCGGTAATAATTTCAAAAGGAATAAAAATGAATGAAACATTAAAATAGTCTTTTTCCTGACAGATGTATAATATGTAATGGGGCTGTAATCACAATTGATTAATTAATTGGCCAATTATAGCAAGTAATTTATTAATTTTGTATGATTAAAAACACAAGCAAGGCTGCTCTCACTTGACCACACTGACCATCAAGACATAAAAGACTGGATGGGCCTCTGTTATGGCTAATTGCTCTCTCTTTAATTTCCCTTTTGCCAATGGAAAAAATACGGAGTGGATGATAATATTTTTAATACAAGAAAATGATTTTATGGATTCATAAAATCCTAGAGTTACAAGGAACCAGAAGGTTAATCTAGTTCAACTATGGAGAGATGGATAAAGACTCCTAAGAGATGTGTATCCAATCTGTTTAAATACCTCTAAAGCAGTAAAGTCTACCACCCTCAATTCCCTAGTAATTCTTCATAAGACTTGGTTTCCAGACTTTTAATGATCTCCGTTATCTTTACTGATACGTTCCATCTTTTTAATATCCTCTTTAAACTGGACACATTATTCAGTGTGAGGACTGGTCAAATATGCTAAGTGATTATTCTGCATTTTTGAGTTAAACTTCTGTAAATAGTGAATTGCCTTGTTTTTATGCACAATTTGTGGTTTTGGTGGTGATTAGGATTATTGCACTCTTTGCCTCTTGTAATGTTATCTGTCTAAAACTTGGATTCAGAAAGTTGTCTGATGTGACACCTAAAGATGATGCATTAAATACAGAGGTGGTGGATTCCAATGGGAGCAGAAATCCTTGTAGGGAGTATGAGGGTGTTTAGATGGTTCTCAGAATTATGATCATACAATGCGTGGCAGGAAGAAATCCTTATAATTTGGCAGAGATAGAGGCCAGGGAAAGCCCTCACTCAGAGTATTTGAAGTAAGTGTCATGAACATCAAAACCATCATCACCACTTGGATGGTGGGGAGCATAAGTGTGAGTAGTTGGCTTCTTTTTACACAAGATAGAACCAATGAAGATATAAAACTTTTAAATTACAGCAATCAGAGCATGATATATGTTTTTAAAACTGTCAATGACTCTACTCAGCCTTTTTCAGAAGATATTCTACCCTTAAATTTGTCTCACATTTTATGTTAAGTGGAATTTATTATCCACTTACAAGTACAGCATGTTAAAGCCCCTAGAAAAATATTTTTGTTTAATAGGATTCTTTCTAATATCTTCCACGAACCCAAAACTTTTCATCTGTACAGGATCCCAAAAATTCAATTTAAATTTAGTTCTTAGTAAAAGTCACCACCGTAGTCTACTTTGTCATCATGTGTTCCTTTTTTATACTGTAAAACTAAAGATGATGTAATACTTCTTTCGGAAGCATTTCATTATATTTGGCATTTTCAGAGCATTCAGAAACATTACAGTGAAAGAATAATTCTTCCAATTTATTACTGCATTTTTCTGGAGGCATATTTATTATTGAAATGACACTGAATCCATTGGGAAGTAGAAATGATGGACTTCATAAATATGCAACTGATATTTCTCAGACCAGGCTTTTGACTGTAGCACAATGATTGCCATAAGTAGAAGCGATCTCATGGGTGGATTGACTTGGAAATCCTTAGAGCATGTTTAAGATTCCACACATTTTTCCTTTGAGGGATGTCACAGTCGATATTTAATATTTAGTATTGCCACATACTGTATATCTCTGTGTTATTGTAATGAAGGTAATTTGAGCTATTGATTTTTCTTTTTCTGCCTGTAGGCTTCTTCAGGTGCATTCTGACTGTCTATGAATTCTATTTCCTTTCTTACGTTTATATGAATGAAATAATAAAAAATTATCTGAGGATAATTAATCCATTTTTGTTGCTTATTAATTAATCATTGCTACATTATGTCCACCTAATCTGCATTTCTCTCTCTCTCTCCCAGGTGCCACAGAACTTTGGAAAAAATGTGCAGATGGGCTTCTTCCACCTTCAATGAATCTTGGCAAGAGAGACAGAATCATCAAACATTCTCATTGGGATCCATGAGCACTTGACCTGAACATTATTTTTCATAAACAAATGGATGAACACTTAGGGGAAGACATCGACTCCTAATTACATTTTCTCACAGTTAATAACTCTGTTCAGATGTAGACCCATTTTAGTCAAGAAAGTGTTCCAAAAAATAGACATTTTAGTCTCTTATAGTATAAAAAGAAATAGGGAAAGTACTTTAAGACTCACAGGTTTTGATTTTAGCATGAACTTGTTCAGATGTAGCACAAAGTCAATTTATAAAGCACTAGTATACAGTTGCAGAAGTGGGACAGAATATAATAGCATAAAGAAAATGCCAATTTCCAAAAAAGTTCAGCAAAAGGATACAGGTCTTTCAGATCTTAGTTTTATACAAAAAGTCTTGTTTTGTGCAAAAGGAAAAAATGCATACACCAATCTATTTTGTGTAATACACTGTTCTCTGCTTAAAATGAGATTTAGTGCAATTTTGCAAATGTGATCTCAAATTGAGATGAGAGATGAGCCAAAACACTTACATTGTTTCTCAAGTAGAAGAAAAAATATATTCTTTTCTTTTTTAAAAAAAATAAACAAAATATCATGTTACTATTCAGAGGTCGTCAATTATTACTAGCTGATTAAAACAATCGAACCAAATAGCTGAATTCACAGAAGAATGAAAGAAGAAGAAGAATTGAACGCAAAGGTAAGGAAAGAGAAAAGGGAGGGAAACTTTGAAGTCTGATCAAGAAAGGCTACCTGCAAGATCATAAACAGATTATTGACTGAGGAAAACCTAGACATGACCAAATAATATTTATTTATGGCTAATGAAAGGTCTGCATTGTTTTGGAGTCAGAATTCATTCATGCATGCATTTTATTGTTTAAAGAAAACCAAACTCACAATGCTCCTGGGTTCTTTGCAAATATAAAACCAAAAACAATCTACAGAATAGAAAAAAGCAAATTTTAAAATACATTACCAGCTCTTCTTTTTTAACATTAAGAAAGTTGGTCAGTGTCTTATATTGATTGGTGACATAAAAGACCACATCTCCCAATATGAACCTATCTATTTTTAAGATCTTTAGAAAAAAGCTTTCTTTAGGTGGCATCACCATTAAAGGCATGCTTAGTGAGGGAAGAGGAGAAAGCCCTCTTGGTGGCTGATCCCAAACAGTGAAAAGTTGTTTCTCTTAGAAAGCTCCATGGCTTCTCTTTGTTCTGTTTCCACTACCCTATATAATAATTATTTTTTTAAAAAAAATTTTGATCAGTCATATGACCATTTCAAAATACAACATGAGCAAAAGACAAGGCAAACTATCCTATATAATTTTTATTTCCTAGTATCATACTATAAGTAAAAAAATGACAGAATTTTTTTTCAGAGAAGAATTAAATTTAGTCTTGAATCTTATTAACTAACTAGAGTAGAAACATTGTGTCAACAGAATTTATGTAAATGTTTTTGTACAATTAACAACCATGCTTGAAGTGGAGAACACAACAGCAGTTGCAATAACACAGGAAGCTGTCTGTGTTCTGCCTGGAACAATGGGGGGAAACCAGGCAATTGATGCTTCCCCCCGTGGGGTAGTGAATTGGGTGAGTCAGGTGGTGCGGGTTGTGGGGAAACGGGTTCCTCAAACACCCCGACATGCACTGCCAGAATTACCATGATGTGTGGCAATTCCGGTGGTCTTTGTGATGAGTCCATTTGTCAGTGGGTTTACTCTAGACAAACTAGAACTGAATTTATATGTTAGTAGTAAAACACTTTAGAACTAACGTAACAAAGGAGATTGGCATTTCAAGATACAGAAAGATAATATCAAGTGGCCCCAGGCCAGTAGTAATATAACTTCTAATAGACATTGGGACCAAGGAAGTTTAAGGACCAGAATATTAAAATACAATTACCATGCTAATTGCACAGTAACTGAGGCTATTGTAATGGAGAAGAAGAACATAGTGAGATTTCTTATTCCAAATAGAATAATGCAACAGAAAAAAGCAACGGTTATCCGTCGTATTGCCAAGGCAATTAGGAAAGTATATAATGAGAACAACAATAGCCATTTTGTAATTGGTGCCTTACTGGTAACTTGGGAGATATAGAGGACTCAGAAAATGATCCCTTATTATATTCTTCATAAGTTTGATAAGAAAATGTGCAGCCTCAGACATGGATAGTTAGGAAATTTATAATTTGGCAAGTTTCTGGTACACAGCTGTAATTCGTTCAGATAATTAGTGATACGATAAAATCTTCATGATCAGGTATAAGCATCATTCACTGCTAGAACCAAACTAGCTTGTGTGTTTTTATTCCATTGGTGATTCTGCCTGTTCCTTTACTTAGAAACTCCATTTCTAAATGGTCAACTAAACAGAAGAAATGAAAGAAAATTTCATGTTGGGCAGAATTTTTATTTGGGGAAGCAATGCTCTCATTTTATCCTATTGCAGCATAACTATGCAACAGGATAAGCACTTACATATACATTCATGTTGCTCATATAAACAAGCACAGCTTGGCCAATCCACTGATCTTTAACTTTTAAATAGAACCATAACATAATGCTGGCTTTATTTTTTTTAGTCCCCACACTTTTTAGTCTCCATAGCCACACTCTAACTTCTGTTCCAGTTACAGCTGCTCTCAACTGTCAGTTCCACAATTTGAAAATATTGTCCAATGGAATCATCTCCAACCTCTCCAACAGTCCACTTACCCATGACAGCAAAAAGTTTATCTTAAACTACCTAATATGCTTTTATTCATCAGGCTGACTTAGCATGGTTCACAGGAACTTGGCTGAGAGAAAATAGTGGCTCAACGTGGGTGCATGCTTTCCCATGTATTGGTCAGGTGAAGTAAATTGGGGTGCAGAGTAGCTTTTAGGGAACTAAATCACAATACATGGATGTAGCAGAGTCCAGGCCAGAGATAGACTGGGGTTTCAGTTAGCATAGCAACCACTTCATTGCCTATCATATTCCCTGCCCAAGGTCACAAAATTGGTTCCATAGTTGGTGTTGGAGGCAACCAAACTTTTGCTGTAGGGTGACTTCAACATAAATTTGAGACCAGTCTGTCAGATGTAACTTGGGAATTAATGGCATCCATAACAGACGTGGCCCTATACCAGTTGGTCTCAGAACATATAGCAGGTAACATACATTTTTTGTTATACGCATGCTTTGAACTAGATTGTATGGTAGTGTAGAATCAAATAATCCAGTTCAAATCAGATAATGTGGATTATCTGCTTTAATAATCTGGATTATATGTCAGTGTAGAAGAGGCCTCAGGCAGATTTCAGATGTTGATGTTTGGAGGCAACTTCTCAAAAAGAGCCCTTTTATGATATCTATCCCCAATGGTGTGCAACTTCTATATGAAACTGTTGGGAGAGATCATTCAAGGGCAAGAGGCACCCAAATATATTTTTCTATGCTTTCAGAAACAGCCTGAGCTAACAATAGTGTGTCTCTGAATGAATGTAATGAAGAAAAATAAGCTGAAACTGAATCCAAACAAGACAGAGGTGCATACTATCAAGGGTTCTTACCTAGGCTTGAAGGCATGTCAGCCAATTCTGGATGAGTTAACACTCCTTCTGATGCTCCTGGATGTCTCTCCAAATGCCAGTTGAGAAAGATGCGACAATCAGAAGTGCCTATTATTAGCTTCATTTGTTACACCAGCTGTGCCACTTCTTAGTGCCGATGATCTAAAGCTGGTCACCTCAAGGCTTAACTTCCGCCATGCACTGTACATAGTGCTACCTCATTACTAAGTTCGGAAACTCCGATTAGTTCAAAACTGTGCAGCTTGATTGGTTTCTGGTTACCAGAACTGATCATATTACACCACTGTTAATATCACTCCCCTGACTGCCAATTAGTTTTCAGACAAAATACGAAGTATTGGTTATTACCTTTAAAGCTCTACACAATTTGTATCTAATTACCTACAGAATTACAGTATGTCCTTTATAATTTGACCTGTACACTCACATTTCTTGGGAAACATTTATTCAAGTCAGCTAAGGCTGGGGGGAAAACCCAGAAAACCTCGATACATTTCTAAAGTGGCTTACTTTATCAAAGTCATCCACTTATCGAAAATGTAGGAGCAATAAAAATATATTGGAAATCTGGAATCCTATTGTAATGTATACTATTAATTCACAAGGGAGGCACCTATTTGTAAGACTGAATACTTAAATTTAGCATAATGTTTAAGCTCATGAATGATTTAGATAGATCTTTTTATTACATGGTTATTTATAAAAGTTTTTCTACTACACATATAGCAATATTAATAATGATAGAAAGAAAAGCTAGATTTTGTAATTTGCATTAATTATGTATATTTAGAAAGGAATATATCCAAGATCTTTGGTTTTTACACATTTTAGGATTGATACTGATATTATTATTAGAGCAGACAAGGAAATGGTTATTAACTCCTTGGTAAGAGAAAAGCTTTAAATATTTATATAGCACAAAACCGAATTCATGTTTATGTCTACAGACTTTATAAGTATCTACTCACCTTATGAGTGCCTACATGTAAATCTATGTAGCACCAAGGACATTTTTGTAGTCCTTAAGGGTTATTTTGCTTCAAAAAAAGTTTTGCTTCCAATTTCCAATAAATGGATACCATGTGGCAGGGGAGCATTTTTACTATATTTTGTACTTACTGGCCATTTTAAACCCAGGAAAGAGCTTCTTTTTAAAAATAAAAGTGCAAGAAAAGAGCATCTCCTGGACCCAAATAGGCCCAAGGAAGCCAAAAAGATAACAATAAATGCAATGCACATTTTCTAGAGGGCATGAGTGTTTTTTAATTTTTTGGGGGAGGGTAGGAGGTACAACGGTTTGTGTTCCTCTACAGCAGTGATTTTCAACCTTTTTTGAGCTGTGGCACATTTTTTACATTTACAAAATCCTGGGGCACACCACCAACCAAAATGACACAAATACGATGAGAAAGGCCTCTTCAACCTGGGAATACTCTTAATATAAAGGGTGCTTCAAAATGATGGGCCCAAGTAGCTTCGAAATTAGAATTCCAGATTTCATGGAAAGCAGTGCCCGACATATAAGGCAACAAAACAGACATAGAAAGATGTGGACAAATCATATTCCCCACTCTTTTCTTGGTTCCTTAATGATTGAGGCTTAATCCACATTACTAACAAGATGATCCACAATGAGTTTATGTTAAGATAGAACCTAGTCGCTAAGAAATACATTGCTCCTTAAAAACAAGATTACATAAGCAAAGGTTTTTTTGTTGTTGAATTGTTCTTTTACCACATAAAAAGGCAAGTGTATAACTTTGATTTTAAGAAGTCACACATTCTATAGGCTTATAGACTTATGATGTTTTTAAAAGCAAAGCATACAGCTCCCACACACTTGTTTATCACACTGTTTTTCATGCAAGTGCAGGTGAATCCTTGTGCATCATCCAAAAAGGCCCAGATATGTGCTCAGTAGCCTGTACAATGCCAATGCTAGGTCTGGAAAGACCAAGCACTTTTCAAACAGTCCTTTACAGAGATTCAGTGCTGGTAAAAGGAATATAGGAACATGACACATGGCTCTTTCCTGTAATAGTATTCCAACAGCATTGCCTTTGAAAAACCCTGTAAATCTCTTGAGAAGACAAATATCAGCTTTCTAGAAGAAGCAAAGACCACCAGTACCGAAGTTATGTTTCTCCACCACCACCTTCACTTGGCTTGTCATGTTGTCTGATCACCATCTTCCAAGGCAATTTCTTTATTCTCAGCTCAAGAATGGAAAATGGAATGTTGGGGGACAACAAAAGAGATTTAAAGCTGAGGTTAAAGCCAACTGAAAGAAGTGTGGTGTAAATACAGAGAACTAAGAAGCCCAGGCACTCAAATGTTATAACTGGAAGTCAACTGTTATCAAAAGAGCTAATGATTTTGAAGAGGCACAAATAGAGGGTGAAAGAAAGAAAGATGTCAAGAGAAAAACATCTCAAGCAAACCCTTGTCGGGACTACCTTCTATATGAAAATGTCTGTCCTCATTGTGAAAGACCATATTGATTCAGAATAGGTATTCACAGTCACTTATGGACCCACTGCCAAGATTCTATCCTTGGACTACAAGCCTTCAACAGTCTCAATGACAGGAAAGGTTTATATTTATTTATTATTTATTTATTTGGACTTGTACACCGCCACTCCCAGCAGCTCAGGGCAGTTTACAACACAATATGCATACTATATAGTATAAGTGTGTGACTGTATTTTCCATGCATTGTATAGAATTGAATCACATAATGAACTGAAAGTGAAGAGTCCTGTTACATTGCCATCCCTCCTCTCTCTCCACTTCATTTTTTCTGCACTGAAAATGTATAAAAGTCCATATACTGTATAACAGATTCATATGTTCAGCAATACAGAAAAAAATCTGGATTGTACACTCAATAATTCAAGTTAGCTCAGTTTACTTCTTTCTTCAAGCAAACTTCCATCGTTCCCTTCCTCTCTTCTCCCTTTTGACAAAACAGAGCCAACCTCCACCCTGGCAGTTTTATGTTAATGAAAACATTGTACTCCTTTTGTCTTCATTCTCTCTTGAATTATTATGACAATGTTCTGCTTTGTATTATTTCTTTTTTAAAGAAGAAGACTGACTAGATGAAAACAAGGCAGCTATTCAATGTGCACTTATTCATTGTAGAATTAAATATTAATAAAGCATGCAAATAATTTTTAATAAGAAGGTCAAATAGGTTAGTTTTCCAAACACTGAAAAGTCACAGAGGAACTCAGGTTCTAGTAGAGAATAATAAAAGGGGAGGTGGGAGAGAGCCATCCAAAAACTTAAATTATACTTAATTGACAGAATAGAAAAACAGAGCAATGATTTATAACTTGATATAAGACGGTAACATGAGATAGAAATGAAAGCTGAGCAAAGTTTTATTAGTGGTTTTCTTTAGCAGACGAACAGATCCATTGGAACCCATTCCTTATGTGTCTATCCTGATGTAAACTGAGGGCCCTTTCAGACAGGCCAAGTCCTGAGAGGAATGGGGATTTTAAATCCAGTTCCTATCAGGATTGAGGTCTCACAGAAGCCCCAAACCCCGGAATCTTGCCTGGGAAGGCATCTAGCCAGCCCACATCCTCCTTAGGGGCCTGGCTGCACCCTCAGAGAAAGCTTCTGACATGTCAAAATGATGCATCAGGAACTTTGAAGTGGGGGGGGGGGGGAAATCCAAGGGGCCTGAGAAGATTTCTCCAAGGGGTCTGCATGTGCAGCCAAGCTCCGCCGGTAGGTTTAGAGGGGAAGGGGGGAGGGGTTGGAGGGAATGCCTGAAGACCCAGGATGGCAATGGGGACTGACCCCTCAGGATTGTGGAAAGTGGCCCCAAGTGTCAATCCCCACAAGTCCAACACCTGAAAAGATCTGGAATTTGCAGTAAGGTCCAGATGTTTTCAGGTGTTTTTTAAACAAAATTCAGAGTAAATCAAGAAATCCCGTTTTACTCTGCAGTGATCCAGATTAACCCAAGGTGTCATTTGGAAGCCTTAGACTAATCTGAAACACATCACAAGTTTTGAGCCTGTGTGGAAGGGCCCAGAGTATAGTAGGCATTATTCTCAGGTAAAAGACGATAAAAACAGCCATGTCACAGATACATTTCCTATTAGTCCAAACATAGCTCTCCCTATGAACCATCTAGGATAGTCTGGGGAGGCCCTGTTCTCAATTCCACTTTCTTCACAGGCACTTCACAGGGATGAGGGACAGGGCCTTTTCAGTGATGGCCCTTTAGCTTTGGAACTCCCTCCCTAGGGATATTAGATCATCCCCCTTCCTCCTGACCTTTAGAAAAAGGTAAAATCCTGGCTCTTTGAACAAGCCTTTGGAAATGCAGTGCAACAGACAAACATGGAATTATTTAAGTTTGAAACATGGAATAGCTTAGACAATGCTACTAGAAAGTGAGATTAACAGGAAGACATTGGTTATTATATGTTTTAAATTGATTTTGTATTGTATTGATTTTATATTGATTTTATAATGCTGTTTTGCATGTTTCAATTGTATATTGTGGATTGTGGCATCAAATTACTGCCAATTTGTAAGCTGCCCTGCGTCTCCTTTGGGCTTTTTATTACCTGATCCAGCTTTATGGCAACAGGATGGGTATATGAAGCTCCATTGACATCTGTATGATGTTGCATGGCTTAAGTTGTGTATCAAGGTTCCCATAAAAAAGAAGAAACACACCATCATTTCCTGAAAGATAACTTTACGAGGATGTACATTTAATAGAGCTTATTGACTTATTTCTTTCATGTTCTTTCATCCACAATATCCTGTTCATCGTGTGACCCCATGCCATTACATTTGTGCCTATTCCTGCCTTCTGCATGACCAGCCAAAATGAGTTCATCTTGACCAAAACATCAAGCTTCATTCAGAGGAGAGGAAAAATCCACGTAATTCTGGCACATGGATTTCAGTGAACAGTAATTAGTCTTTGGTTGGGATCCTCACTCTGTGAAGACTGTGTGTTGATTGGCTGTGCACCGACCTCCACCCATTAAAAATCTCACTCACAGGTATCTTCCAAGAATGTGGAAGGCCATCATAGTCAGACAACAAGGGATTACCTAAATAATTAGTCTATACAAATATATAGTAAAAATATATAGAAAAAAACAGCAGCCTGGTAGTTGCAGTCACTCCCTGTGTACTAATTCGTATATGGTCACCTCCATTCACTGACAGTTTTTAATCAAATAAATAGTGGTTAAGGGTTAAACCCAAAGGAGTTTGCTCTAGAACAGGCCTGCACAACCTACATTCCTCCTGATGTTTGTGCTTTCAACTCCCAAAAGCCCTAACCAGCTTGTTCAGTGGTCAAGAAATCTGGAAGCTAAAGTGTAAAGCACCTGAAGGGCCACAGGTTGTACAGACCTGTTCTAAAGTGAACAGATATTGCATTGTCTGTGGGACGTTTTACAGATCTTGCATTCATGGGGAAGGGGGTATCTGTGATCAGCTGCATGTGTGTATGGCATGCACATTTTTTATCTAAAATGATGGAATAGGGATTTTGAATGAAAAGTTGTCGTAACAGAAGAAATTCCAGTCACAACACCATCCTATGTATTGCTGTGCAATGAATTTCAAAACAGTTTGCACAAATGAGTGTGCCATGTCTTGAGGAAATAGAACAGCACATAGGTATTTCAGTGTTCTTTTCATGGCAAAAGATCTTGCTGGGAAATGCACTTCCATGTATAAGAGCTGCCTTCTGTTCTTAAAACCAAATATCTCAATCATATTAGAAGTACCAGCTAGAGGAAATCCATCAAATTAATTGATGATTTATGAGTGTTGGCTCACCATTCAGCATTCAATCCAACAGGGTTATTCTACTGGGACTATAAATACGATTCAGGGCAAAATATTTAGCAGCATGAATGCATATGTGTTTATCACTCAGTAGTAAATTTGATTATTTTCACTGAAACAACCTATTCCATATGTATGTACAGGGTAAAAGTGTTGTTCAGTTTTTTGAACTTGGCTTCTTTAGTTGTTTTCTACATAATTTAGTACTATTCAGCTTGCCTAGTTTCCCCTCCTCCTTTTCATTTTCAATACAGGGTTAAATAATTGCTGAAGCTTGAAAACTAAGACCTTTAAAGCCCTAGACAGCTCACGTCCAGGTATTTGGCCAACCACGTCCCCTTGCATGAATTTGCCTGGGCCCTGAGATCTTCAGGAGAGGCCTTTCTCTTTGTCCCACCTCCATCTCAAGTTTGATTGGTGAAAACGAGAGAGTGGGCCTTCTTTCTTGGTAGCTGCCCCTCTACTCTGGAACTCCCTACCCAGGGAAGCCAGAATGGCCCCCTCCCTGCTGTCCTTCCAGCGGTAGGCTAAAACCTTTCTTTTCAGGCAGGCTTTTTAAAGATGAAGGTTTATAAGATCAATTCAGGAGGAGCTGTGGTTTTAGCTTTGAATATGCATCAAATATGTTTGGATGGTTTTAACTATGAATCCTTAAATTGTTTTTAAATGTTTTTAATGCTTTTTAATGATGTTGATTGTATGGTGTATTTTAAATTGTATTGTGGTGTTGCGGCCTGTGGTGCTGCGAATGTAAGCCGTGCTGAGTCCCCCTGTGGGGGTGAGAAGCTACGGGGTACAAATACCACAAATAAATAAATAAATAAATTTGAGTTTCCCCAGGGGTAAATACTGTTTATAAATAAATAAATATATTTAATACTGTGTATATTTAATTCTGTTTTAATATTTGTATATTTTAAATGCTGCGCTAAATTTTTTATGTTAAGCCTCTTTGAGTTCCTTTCGGGTGAGACAAAGATGGATATAATAATAATTATAATAATAATTATTAATAATAATAACCTCATCCAACATCTTTAAGATATATTTAGATTTTCATGGCTAATTGTCTCAGAGTTTTCCCTCTGTTTTTTTCCCCTTCCCCTTTGCCTGGAAATTCAGTAAATTCTTTCAAGAGGGATTCAGCTGGGGTTTTTTTGTTTCCCTTTAGTAGATGTTTTCTATGTAACACTTGTCATCCAAATGACAAAATGTAATCCAAGTTTAAAGTTTCTGCTTGCATCTCAAATTGTACCCATAATATTGCTCTTCATCTGTCTAAAAGGAGACCCTGAGCATCTGAAACTAAAAACAATGCAATGTATAACTTAAAACATGAAATACATAAAGACACTGACATGAAGACAATTAAAAACCTAAAATATTTACAGAAAATATTTATGCTTTACGCAACTTAAGTTCAGAAGAAGAAATAGTAGGTCAGAGAATGAAATTTCTGCCCTGCCCCTCCCCCCCAATCAAAATGGGCCTTTAGGTAACAATAACTTGTCTGAAATAATGTAGCACTGTCATTTTTGTCCACAGGATTTGTAGATTTTGAGACTTTTCTGGGGCCTCTTTCTGTAACACTCAGAGAAGGCAGGCAGGCAGGTTCATCTTCCTGTTGATAGACCATAACTCCTAACTTATGGACACTGATATCTTCTGACTGAAATCATATATCTAAAGTAGATTATGAAAAAAATCTTTATTTTGAAGGTGCCATGTATTGTTGTGCACATTTCAGCACATATGAAAAAAATATTTGCAATCAGTGAATATGTGGCCCTACTCAGGCAGCAACACACATATCCTTGGGGCTGAAATATTTGAGTACTAGAAGACAAGGCGTGTTTCAAGCTGTGGTCCAGTAAATAGTAAGAAGCAGTAAATATTATAAGTTTGTGAGATGTAGCTGAGAATATCCATATTTTTGTGAACAGTTTTATAAACTTTTGAAAGATTGACCATAAGTCTGTTTGAATATTCAGTGACCTTCCATTTTTGTGGCAGTTGCAGGTCCAGAAGGCTAAAAATAGCATTCCAGCTCAAACCACTTCTGCATACTAAATAAAATCATTGACAGGATTTCAGACTTTTCATTTCTATTGCTTCTTATTTACATATCCAGAGAAAATGCAGAGATGTGTGTTTTGTTTACAGTACAAAAACTGTGTGATGTATTCATGACATTAAGAGTTAGTTTTGCTTTTCAACTACAGAGCTGTCTCATCAAGAGTAAACTTGAATTTTTCAGATTACATTAAAAAAAGAAACAGTGCAAGGGCTTTAAATGCTAGAAGTCAATATAATGCTACTCAGATCTGTTTATGGACTTAGCATGTAAGTGAATCAATTTGGGATGGTTGACAATTGCATCAAGATAAGAAAGATTCATCCCTAATATATTTTGAAGTACATGATTTGTAAAGAATCATAGTTTAATTGCAGCTCTTTGATTTCTTTATAAAGACTGACTTTTAGTAGTTATTCACAATTATTCAGTGCCAGAATCACAAAAAAGGTTTCGATTTCAAAAGCATTTGTTTTTCAATTGTTTTATGAAAATTATTGGCTGTTATGATTTTATTTTTTAAAATACATTTTAATGTGTGTTTTCACATGAACAATTACTTTTGGGGGCTCAAAAATTGGGAAACATGCTTGCGCACGAGAGGACATTATTTGTGGCATGTATTGCTTTTAATCAAATATGTTGTCAATTTATTTCAAAGAATATAATATTCATCTGCAAAAATTATAAATCATTCCATTAAAAATGCAATATCCTTGCTCATGCATAAAACCTTCCCATCTCCTGCTAAGGAAAATGATATGTATGGTAATAGCCTTCATAGAAGCAAACCAAATATTTCTAAAAGGTTTTACTGCCTCACAGCAAGAAACTGACAGGAAACGACATAGTTCAGTGATAAATATGCTTGGGAGGGAAAAGTGTTCCTGTTAGTAACATGGTCTCCAGTGTGAAATCAAGTAAGACCCATAGACAGAATTTCGGCTCATATTTTGAAATCACTGTCTTCATGATATGTCATTTCCTTTTCTGTTATGTACTAGAAGAGCTGACAGGAGTATTGGGTATTGTGTAAAATGTTAAGAGAAAACAAGGACCAATTTAGCCGAATGTAAGAGAACACATCCCAATTGATGCAAAAGAAAACTGTCAAATTGTTTGCCAAAAAAAGAAAACACCAAAAGTCTGCCTACAAAATGTATTTTCACAGTGTTTGTATTCCTGACAGAAGTATTTCCCCAAAATGAGTATCAACGGTTTTGCTGTACTGATGCAAACATTTCAAATATGGTAAGTTTGAAATAAGCTCTCTGGTAGTGCAGAGGGTTAAACCACTGAGTTGCTGAACTTGCTGGCAGAATGGTTGGGAATTTAAATCTGGGGAGCAGAGTGAACTCCCACTGTTAGGCCCAGCTTCTCCCAAAATAGCAGTTCAAAAATCATGCATGTGTGAGTAGATAAATAGATACTGCTTCTGTCAGAAGGTAATGGAGTTCCATGCAATCATGACCTTGGAGGTGTCTATGGACAATACTGTCTCTTCAGCTTAGAAATGGAGATGGGCACCACCCCCCAGAGTCAGACATGACTAGACTTCAGACCATTCAGCAGATTGCCTGAAAAAAAGAGCAGATACCTTTTGGTTATCATTCCACATGTAGAA
Organism: Anolis apletophallus; assembly: GCA_030556195.1. NCBI lineage: Eukaryota > Metazoa > Chordata > Lepidosauria > Squamata > Anolidae > Anolis > Anolis apletophallus. The sequence continues at coordinate 114,059,536 of JARBWK010000004.1, forward strand.
ATGGGGGGGGGGGGGGCTGTTAGGTAATGTCTACAAGTATTTTTAAGAACTACTGGTATTGTTCATTTAATTCAAGTGGGAAATGCAGTTGGCTTACATGCAAATTGTATCTTCCTGCCACTGCTTATCCGGTCCTGACCAGCCCATGTACCAAGGATTTGCAGCACCATAGCTCTTTTGGAATATCTCACTGCACATAAAATGAGAGAAAACCAAGTTCTTCCCTCCATTGGCTTTCAGGATCATTTTTACAGCTTGCCTCAGGGTTCTCAGGCACCAAGTGATACCTCTGTCTCTACAGGAAGAAACCAACTTCATTTCAAAATATCAGTAGGAATGCCGGTGAATTTATCATCATTGTTGTTGTCATCATCATGGCCTATGGGGTTCATGACAAATTATACCTAACACAGCAAAAATAAAAATGTACAACATGTCAATATTAAACAAAATTAAACTAATAAACATAGTAAAATAATTCAGAATATAAATAAAAAGCATGAAAGAAATGACCAAAGCAACACAGTTTTAATCAGAATAGCATCATCTTACAGTCCTTTCCTTAAATCCCTAAGTTCTAAAAAGCATATCTGAAGTTTTATAAAGACATTTTTCCTTGTAGGAGTAGGACAATAAGGACGTCGATATTCTGGCCTCCCTAGGAATTATGTTCCAAAGTAATGAGGTAACTCTGATGTCTAGGGGCAGATTCAGACTGCCCCTTGATTGTGGAATCTTCTGCAATAAAAGGGGGTGTCCAGACAACGTTTTGGTCAACTCAGAATTAATTCACCACAAACCAGGAAAACCGTGGTTTGTGGTAAATTAATTTGATATTGGGTTTATTCTATGACTTCTGGGAAAGCGCAGAATAAACCCACTACTTCCTGTGTCTGGATTGCAGAATACTGCAGCCCAGACAATATTCCCACAGTTTTATGGGTTAAATTAGCCCAGAAAACTGTGGGAATACAACCCCCTCCCCAGAAGCCCCTCTAAACACAGAAAAAAAGAAAAGAAAAAGAACTCACCCGGTCTCCATGGAACAGTTGCCAGAGTTCTCTTGGCACGTACAAATGATCCACCAGGAGAAAGGGGGGACGGACATTGATCCTGACCCCCCTTTCTCCTGACATATCATTTGTATGTGCAAGGAGAACTCCAACAGCCATCCCATGGAGGCCACGTGACTTGTTTTCCTTTTTTACTGTGATTAGGGGGGCTTCTTGGGAGGTGGTTAAGTGTCCCGGTTTTGTATTGGGAAGTCCCAGTACAACATATGGACACCCACCCAGAAAGCATGTGCTTTCTGGAGTGAGTATAGATGGCCCCCAGGAACATCCACTTTTTTAAACGCCGATGCTCCTGGGATAACAGCCTGTCTGGAACGGCCCTAGGAGTACCAGCTGTATCTATAAAGGTCATGGACTGAAGGAAAGCATCTTTTGTAGATCTCAAAGTCCAAGTAAGAACATATGGGGAGATACAGTCTGTCAGATAGCCTGAACCTAAATCATACTGGGCCTCATACACATTTCTGAAATATTACAGAGATTGCTATTTTGAGTTTGAACTAATATTTGCTTAATATTTTATATTTTTCCTAAAATTTGAGTAACTTGCTTTCTTGATTTCACTGATGTGTGTGAGCTGATCTCTGAAATCTTTGGGCAAATTGCTCACAGTGTTTTAGTTGTGTGCAGTCACCGATTTATTTTTATTTCCTAGCCTTGGCAAGATTTATATGACTATGCTCATTAACTGCTAATTTTATTATAGTATTAAAGAAAACAAAGAGCAATATTTTCATGTTCTACCATACCCTTCCTTTTCCTGTATCAGTCTAACTTGCAGGCATTTTTCTTCATTCTCTTTCTTTTCCAGTAGATTACACATTTGATTAGGAATGCAGAATTTGCTTTAAAAAAAAAAGAAAGAAAAGAACTACCTTTATTATTTTTTTAAAAAAGAAGAGCAAGCTGATTTCTTTTCTCTGCTATATTATTTGTGTGGGAATATTGGGGGGCAGCGTAGGTTGGTTGTTTAGCTTCTGTCTTGTCAATTTGATTACTAGGCTTGAGAGATCTACTATCTTCCACAATTACCAACATTATTTTGTTTTTCCCATCCCTAAATAGTCCCTGGGACTTTATTGCACAGACATGACAAACTGATTACATTGATATCCATTTCCTGTTTGGCATCTTCCTGTGACAAAGCTATTCCCAGCTGTTGACAGTCAAAAGCTGATAACCACCCTTGATTGCACCACTTACATAATAAGATGATGTCCAGGCACTTCTGTACTGATATATTGGCAGAAAAGTGATGTCAAGGGGTGGGATTGTCCAGCTATCCCCCTTTTCCTCACTCTCTCTACCAGAAATTGAAGATTTTTTTAAAAAAAAACACATTAAACTTTGCAAAACTGCAGAGGTCTTTTTACAGTACATGTCAGTTGGCTACACATACAGACTATAATAAATAAACAACTGGAATGCCCTAATATTAGAAATAAATGAAGTACTGATTTATGTATTTATGTATTTATTTATTTATTTATTCGACTTGGTAGACCGCTCTCTCTGGAGCCCAGAGCGGTTTACAGCATAAAACCGGTAAAAACCAGTAACAATTAAAACAACATATACCCAATTAACCCCACTCCCAACAATAAAACCCCTGGCAGCGACAATATGCAGGTAGCAAACATGATGGCAAGACATAGCGGATGGCATGTTGGCAAGCTATAGGAGGCATCAGTCGGAACCGAATGCCAACCTAAACAACCAAGTCTTTACAGACTTGCGGAATGCCATCAAACCCCGTAATGCTCATGTCTCCTCCGGCAGAGAGTTCCAGAGGCTAGGAGTGGCCACTGTGAATGCCCTCTGCTGCGTGCTCGACAGTCTACAGATCTTAATACTAGGCACCTCCAGTAGATTAAGCCCCTCTGAACGCAGTGATCTTCTGGGCTTATATGGGGTAAGCCGCTCCTTCAGGTACACTGGCCCCAAACCATATAAGGCCTTGAAAGTTAGAACTAACACCTTGAAGGAGACCAGTGCAGTGCGCGCAGGAGTGGGGTCACATGCGCAGATCTTGGGGCTCCTGAGAGCAGGTGCGCTGCTGTGTTCTGCACCAGCTTAAGTTTCCGGATCGCCGACAAGGGTAGGCCAATGTACAGCGCATTACAGTAATCGAGCCTCGAGATGACCGTGGCTTGGATCACCGTGGCCAGGTCGCAGCGGGAGAGGTAAGGAGCCAGACGTTTTGCCTGCCGCAGATGGTAGAACGCTGTCTTGCAAGCACAGGCAATCTGCGCTTCCATAGACAGTTGGGTGTCCAATCGGACCCCTAAGCTCTTAACTAGAGGCTGTGGGCAAAGTGCCACACCATCAAACATCGGCAACTGGGTCTCTACCCCCCCCCCCCGGGCGGCCCAGCCACAAGATCTCCGTCTTCGCTGGGTTCACCTTCAACTTACTGGCTCGCAGCCATCCAGTTGCGGCTTCTAGGCAAAGATGGAAATTATCGGGTACAGATTCCGCCCCGGGGTCCATCCTCAGAATGAGCTGGGTGTCATCAGCGTACTGATGGCACTCCAGCCCAAAACTCCATACCAATTGGGCGAGTGGTCGCATGTAGATGTTAAATAACAGCGGGGAGAGGATGGCCCCCTGAGGAACTCCACAATGTAATGGGGAGCCCTCGGAGACCAGCCCTCCCCACTTCACTCACTGCAAGTGGTTTTGGAGGAAGGAGGACAGCCAATTGAGAGCTGTCCCCCTCACCCTCGCCACCACCAGGCGGTGTGTCAAAAGTTGGTAATTGACAGTATCAAACGCTGCCGTGAGGTCCAATAGCACGAGCAGCGCCGATCCGCCTCGGTCCAAGTGGCAACGGAGTAGGTCTGTGATGGAGACCAGGACGGTCTCTGTCCCATTGCCCAAATGGAAGCCGGACTGGAAGGGGTCTAGCCAGGTTGCATCATCCAGGAATGTCTGCAGCTGGTCCATTGCTGCCCTCTCAATTACCTTGCCCAGGTACGGTAAGTTCGACACTGGGCGGTAATTGGAGGGAGCCGCGGGATCTAGCCCGGGCTTCTTCAGCAATGGACTAACCACCACCTCTTTTAACTCCTCTGGAAAAGCTCCTTGCTCAAGGGAGCAGTTGACTATATTCAACAGAGGGCCTCGTAACCCCTCCACGCAAGCTCGAATCAGTGTGGAGGGGTACGGGTCGATGGAGCAGGTGGTAGGTCAAAGGGCTGCAACAATCCTGTCAACATCCTCTGCGTCCAGTGGCCGCATTTCACAAGAACTTGGGAAATGTGGTAGTTTGAGGTATGAAGTGCTATATCTTGCTTTGGACCTCAAGTTGGATGGGAGGCAGTCTGATTTAAATGGGTCTAAATTGAACACCTGGTGGGTTTTTTTGAAATTAATGTGTTTTGACCTCTTTTTTTGACCTGACATTGGGGAAAAATAAATAGATGGTCTGAATAAACCAGATTGAGGAGCCAACATTTAAGTACCCATTTCTTGAATTTCCTATGATATCAGGTGAAATGAAAACCCTGCACTGTATACACAAGGAGGAGATGACAAGGTGTACTAATCAAGTCAGGCATGACTATGTGCACTAATAGGTGAAGAGTATGGGAATCCAGAATCCAATATTTCACATATGGAATTGGGCATGGTGGGACTTCAGCATTATAGAATGCTATGAAATAATACATGTAGATGAGTTGATCAAGCATGAGTGTGAGTGATCTAAATATTTTGGCAAATCAATGCCAAGGCATGCTTTATTTTCATCTTACAATCTGTCTTACCCCACCTGATACTAAGTGTGTGCATAGGTATATCTGTAGATTATTGTCAATGCTATGGATGAAGAACAGGTGGTGCTCCAGATGTTGCTGGAGTATAGCACTTACCATCCTTCACCAAGGGCTATGCTTATGGGAGCTGCTGCCAAGCAACAGTTGAAGGACAACTTCCCATTCTCTTCTCATCTATCTTATGCTCACAATATAGGAAAAAAGTGGAGAGCTGTTGGGTCCATCATTTAATGTTTTAATTGGGATTGTATTTGTGTATACAGTGAAAAATGGAACAAAAATAGAGATTGATATTAAGTCTGTAAAAATCTTCAAAATGTTTCCTCCCAGAAATCTCAAATTGCATATTTATGAGCAGATGTCAGTGTGAGAATTCATTTGTCTGTTTAGTTTTCATTAAAGTAGAGATAAGCAAAAGGCTTCGGAATTGCAATGAGATGTTTGATGGAGTAGGCAAAGATCACCCAGCAAAGATGTAATTTCAAGTTCGAGGAAGTATAGACACAGATGTTAAAAAGCAAATTAAAGGTTTTTAGAAAAATTTATGCAAAAATGTAGAACTGGTCTAGTTATCAGGATTTCCAACACATTATTCATAAATACAAGTGGGAATAGTTTTAATGATTTCATGTTCTGTAACCTAAAGACGCATCTTAATAGTCTTAGACTTCCAAACCGTGTCCTCCTGCTACATACGTAGATATTTAAAGTCTATGTTTAACATCAGAAGAAGAACAGAATTATATATGAATGTCTTTTTAACAGGAAAATTGATTTTTTTAACATGGAGATAAATGGACGATATAGGTCAAATTCCTGTGCATGTGACCTACACTCTCCATTTATCTAGAAAATGGTTAGTCCACAATCCCTAGCCAACAGAGCCAATAATCAAATATGAGAGCTGAAGTCCAAAATATATGGAAATGACCTGGCACCTTGCCCTTTAGATAGCTAAAGGGTAAATTGAGCAATGGGGCAATTCAATGCATGGACTGGGAGGCATCATCCTGAGATAAAACTTTCATGTACGCATTTAAGACATGGATATCTGAACAACATGAATGTTACAACAGACTTAAAAGGAGCACGTTTATATTGCCTGAGAAAAAAGCATAAGACAACCAAAAAAATTATCTTTCAGGGAAGATGCTGAGAAGTAAAGAAATGGGGGGGAGGGTAGAAAACCTGTTAGCATTGGAGACAGGCCACACAGTTTCAGACAAATAGCTGCCTTTGTTTTTCCCACTACTAGCAACAAGGTAAAATATTGAATTTGTTAAGCTGTCAAATGATTTAGAACCTGGCAGCACGCTTACTCTTCTATTAACTAGCTGAACACAGCAAGCATTGTAAAAATCAGATAATTGTATGTCCTGTACATTTCTCCTATAGTTAATATGGGAATGCTAAATAGCCTTTTTATGGATCACAACAAATCTAAAATGTCAGTCAAGGGACATATGCAGCCGCCTAAGAAAAATTGGGCCATAGGTCCATCTAACTCACTATTATCTATGCATCACTATGCCCAGTCATCTTCTAGTTCCGTGCTGTCCAACTTCTTCCGACCCAAGGGCCGGAAGAAGTGTCACTGATCACCTCGGGGGCTGTAGGTGATCAGTGAGCAGGGGGCGGGGCCATGTGTGGGGGCGGGGCGGGGGTGGGGCAGGGTCGGGGCGCGCCTACTGCTCCCTTTCGCCGTCTCCCGCCCTTCCTAGGGAGGGGGAGCCGGCGAAAAGGAGCAGAAGGCGGCGCCAAGGGCAGCGCGTCATGCCAGGCCTCTGATGCGCTGCCCTTGGCGCCGCCTACTGCTCCTTTTCGCCATCTCCCCCGCCCTTCCTAGGGAGGGGGAGCCGGCAAAGGAGCAGAAGGCGGCGCCAAGGGCAGCACCTTTTTGGCGTGGAGAGAGGGGACAGAGGGCGGTGCAGGGAGGAGGAGCTAGCTCTCTTCCTCCTCCCTGCCCCGCCTCCCCCTCCCCCCCCGGCCACCATTTTTTTTTAAAAAATTAGAATTTCTTTTTTAAAAAATTTTAAAATGGCGGCCGGGGGCATAGCGGGGGCCGTGTCCAACAGCCTGGGGGGCCGTGTACGGCCCCTGGGCCGCCAGTTGGACAGCCCTGTTCTAGTTGTTTCATGTTACAACTACCTTTATCCTTGGCCAGCTGGTCAGTAGACCATAACATTTAGCAGTACAAGGACGGGGAAGGCTCTGACTGTCTGCAGATTGCCAAGATTGCAGGGGAAGCTTTCCTCTATTCCCTTCCTTCAAGCTCTTTAACCACATATAATCTTCACAAGAATGCTCTGTTTCCCAAAGAAAAAGATCCTTGCTATCCCCCTCCCCCCCGGGGCTGTAACAAGGCTTTAGCAAGCTATTACTCCCAGTGTATTGAATGTGACTCTTTCCCAGCTATCAATACTTTGTCCAAATCCTTGACCATTTCTCTTTTAATGCAGTTGCCCTGTTTCAACCAAAGAAGATATTTGTACCAGCCAGGCACTTTATTGCCACCATCTACTTAGGCAGCAATCACTGGGGACATCTAGACTGTTGGCTGGTATCTGAACAGAGGATGGGCTGGAGATGTCAATGCCTTGGTCCTTTCATTGCTGGCTGCTACTTCCCTGCAGATATCAGGAGATGCAATAACAGCTAAGCATCATAATTTCTCCAGTGGTGTAGGGCATAGACATCCTGTGATAATGTGGCATGTCTCATTGAGAGCTGCATCCACTGTTTTAACTTGGTGAAATGTATTCTACACTGGGTGTACATATTCAGTAGCAGAGTATCAAAGCATATGGGCTGATGTCTTCCCTGTGTCTGGTTGTGATCCCCAGAATATGCCAGTCAGTTTTCATATGATGTTTCTAGCACCCACTTTTTGCTTGATATTCAAGCAGTGCTTCTTATAAGTCAGAGCACGGTCCAGAGTGACTCCCAGGTATTTGAGTGTGCTGCAATGCTCCAGTGGGATTCCTTTCCAGGTCAACTTCTGTTATCAGCTTTATCCACTGTTCTTTCTTGGCTTCAGAGAGGGAGGACAAAATGCTCTGTGCTGCCTGAAGAGATTGTTCACTAAATGGATCTTTGTTGTGGAGCGTGCAATAGTTTTCCAACAAGGCAGCTGTTTCAGGAGTAATGCCCTGAAGGTCATGGGTTCTGCAGCCTCTCGGTATAGAGGCCTGTGAGCAGGTTTTCACTATTTCGATAAAGTGCTCGTATTCCCCAGGGATTGGCGTGACCGATATGATCATGTCATCTAACATGTCTGAGAATTTAGTCCAATTTGCCTTTCTGAAGTTCATTTAAATTAAACTTCCTGAGGCCTTATAGTTGGGAACAGTTGGCATACTATTGGTCAGTGCTGTGTGTTTGGTATTGGTGGTCCCAATGATTTAGTGCATTGCTGCACAATGCTGTCACTCACAAATAAGAAGTCTGGGTTATATTCTCGGTGCCATCTCCCATTGTTGTAGGATGGTGGGAGCTTACGATCATGAATGAGTGATAGTTTGTGTAGTTCGGACCAGAAGATGAAGCGACTGGAAGTGACTCCAGAGTGATGAGCATTGGACATGAGCCATGTCATGCCCACTGGTCTCCACTACAATGAACACTGAAGGGAGATGGTAAGGGTTGCTATCTGGCAGTGTCAAACCAGATTCAGTGTCACTGAACAGTCAGGACTCCTTCCTGCCAGGGAGTCTGGTAGTCAAAGCCATCCCAGGGACAATCCAGAATTCAGAACTTTGCCTGGAAACTGTAAGACATATCCAGTGTTGAATATCATTCTGTTCAATTTTGTAAGAATGTCCAGAGATTCCTCAGTTCTGGCAATAACATCATAAACATTATCCTGAACCCAGTTGTGGCATGATTAACCTGTTACAGAAATTGCAACAAAAACATTATGTACAGTATTTTCTATACTCTATTGGGAACGGGAAAGAAACTCATCTCCATGTTTGGAAAATAATGTTTGTCTACTTGGACCTCTGATCTGATTCATTCCGGTTCTTCCAAGGTTAACCTTCCTATTCCCTCAGCAACCACACTATCTGCAACTTTCTTATATGTCTCCAGCCACAGAACCAGCTGTGAGCTTCAAAAAGATCAAATGGAAAACAGGAGAAAGCAAGCACACAGTTGTGCTAATTTTCATTCTATAGTTGTTTTGACCATATCTCATTGCTCCCATTGTTGTACACTAAGCTTGCCACCTGCTACAGGATCTCTATGGCTTTAAGCTGTAATTACCAAAGAGTGTGCCAGCACACATCTCTGTCCCCTAAAGGATAACCAAGTAAATTTTGACAAACAGATTACTAATTGTAATTAAATGATCTTGTACAAGCCATAAACCCAAAAAAGAGATTGCTGTGGTCATGATTCAGGACTGACCAGTGGGCAATAATTAAATACTCCAGAGGACAGGAGCAGAATTCAAAATGATCTTAACAAATTAGAGAGATGAGCCAAAACTAACAAAATGAACAGTGACAAATGCAAGATACTCCACTTAGGCAGAAAAAATGAAATGCAAAGATACAGAATGGGGGATGCGTGGCTTGAGAGCAATATGTGTTAAAAATATCTTGGGGTCCTCATGGTCCACACCTGGAATATTGTGTCCAGTTCTGGGCACCACAATTGAAGAGAGATATTGACAAGCTGGAATGTGTCCAGAGGAGGGTGACTAAAATGATCAAGGGTCTGGAGAACAAGCCCTATGAGGAGCGGCTTAAAGAGCTAGGCATGCTTAGCCTGAAGAAGAGAAGGCTGAGAGGAGACATGATAGCTATGTATAAATATGTAAGAGAAAGTAATAGGGAGGAGGGAGCAAGTTTGTTTTCTTCTGCCCTGGAGACTAGGACATGGAACAATGGCTTCAAACTACAAGAAAGGAGATTCCATCTGAACATTAGGAAGAACTTCCTGTCTGTGAGAGCTGTTCAGCAGTGGAACTCTCTGCCCTAGAGTGTGGTGGAGACTATCTATCACTATACTCTACTTGAAGATTTTGCCCTCAATCTGAATTAATTGAGGGCAATCAACTTTAATCAAGGCTAAGGGGAACTAGTCCCCTGTCTTCTCTTTCTTTTTCTTTTTTTCTTTTTTCTTCTTTCTTTTCTTTCATTATCTCCTTCTCTTAATTTATGGAGAGAGGCTTAACCTCTACTGCATAACCAAAGGGTAAATTACCCTTTTTTCTCTGTATTGCCATTCCCTTCTTCTATTGCTGTAACGTTTTAATATGTATAAACTAGTAAAAATTATTTTATAAAAGAGTGTGGTGGAGACTCCTTCTTTGGAAGCTTTTAAACAGAAGCTGGATGGCCATCTGTCGGAGGTGCTTTGAATGCAATTTTCCTGCTTCTTGGCAGGGCGTTGGACTGGATGGCCCATGAGGTCTCTTCCAACTCTTATGATTGTATGATTCTATGAAATGTGACCTAGGAGACATGGTGCAAGTCAGTAGCTCTGATGATTGAGTACACATAACCAAATAGTAAATCAGCAATTAGAATTCAAAAGCAATCTGAAACCAGAGAAATAGACAAAAGCAAACCAGACAGTCAAATAAAAAAGTAACTAAGGGACATAATTCAGGTAGTTGATGATTTTCCAGTAAGGGTTGGCTAGAAAAGAAATCAAGAACATTGGATGGGCAAAAAAGGGCTCAAGAAATCCAACACTTTGCAAATGTCCATGGTGCACAGAAATTCCTTAAAACCACAAAGGTCATTGATGTCCCAACAAATTATGACATACACCTCTACATTCTTCAAATTGAACCAAACTTCTAAAGGACAAAAAATCCATTGCACTACATTGGCAAGTGCATTACCATAACCTCCTTAACCACAGTTCTGACATGGCCTAAAAGGTACTCTTGCAAATCCCTCAACAACAAACCATGGATGAACTTGCAGCACTACTTAGCACTACTTAGAGAAAGTCAGCAAAGTCTTTGATCTACTAAAAATAACAAAGCCAATGGACCTGATGGAACCCTTTAGAAATCTTTAAAGAAGGTCAGGCTGAGCTGACACAACTCCACAAGCTCACTGAAAAAGTGTGGGTGATCAAGAGAATCTGAGCAGTCTTCAAGGATGCCATTATCATTACCCTTTATCAAAAGGGAGAAAGAACATATTGTGTAAACTATGAGGTATTTCCCTTTTACCCTCCACAAGGAAAGGCCTCCCAAGAATCCTCACAAAATGCCTTCAACCTTTTTCACAAGACATCCTACCTGAATCCCAGAATGGCTTCTGCGCTTCCAGAATACCTGCGACAGCTCCCTGGTGGCCAGAAAAAAGTTAAATAGCCTCTGACTGTCTGTCTATATGTGTTGTGTGCCTGTGGCATTGAATGTTTGCCATGTATATGTACATTGTGATCCGCCCTGAGTCCCCTGTGGAGTGAGAAGGGTGGAATATAAATACTGTAAATAAATAAATAATAAATAAAATGTATTTTCCTCTTAAAATATGATCTTTATTTACTAAAACACCCAGATGAGTGGGGGAAGTGGGTGAGATGGCAACCTGGATCTAGGCAGTCCATATGTGTCAGTGAGACAGTGAATATATTTCAGGAAATGTTAAAGAGCTATTCAACATTCCAAACCAGTGGTTCAATACATTGGACAACACATTGGCACTCCCAAAGATATTCAGTGCCAGGTCTGATTTTTATTTTTTTTATATGAAAACAGGGAATCCCTTCCAGTGGAAATGTGATGTTTAACAGAACCATAAATATGATATTGACATACATTTTCCCTTCTCAGCTACCCAGAAGAATTATAAGGAGTTATGTAAGAAGTTATGTTAGAACAAAATGCTTTTTCCTGCATATGAAGAGGGATATCACCGAGCAGAGGAGCCACTCCAGGGCAGCATATTTACATTGGGTTAAACTGTTTGGCATAGATGAGCCCTTAGAACCTTTCTTTCAACTCAAGGAGTGGTTTGAATATTTTCTGACCCAGAGAATTCTATTGTATGAAATGTTAGGAATATTTCAGTATTATTGGGATAGAGACTTTAAAACTTAAATTACAACTCTGGTCAGCATATAAATATTATTACAATATTATTTTGATCTGTAATGAGAAAAATAATAAATTGGTTTAACTATAATTAAGGCACGGTTCCTATTCTTGTGCTGCATAATCCTTGTTCTATTTATGTATGAATTTGGTTAAGTGACTGTAGCCCAGAGATATTCCCATGGATTGGCAATTGTTCTGTTTCCTCTCTACTTTTGGCATTGGAGTCTATGTGAAGGGCACATCAGAAATAATGAGGTTGATTCTTGAAGTGTTCACACTTCACTTCATTCATTTCATCATTTTTATTTATTTTCCAAGAGTGAAAAATTAGACTAGTCAAATCAGCCCTTCTGATGTGGTACAGTAGTGGGAAATTAATTCCTGACTAACCATGTTAAATTAAATTAAATACGTAATTTTTTTGTGTAGATATCTGAAATCCTTGTTTATCCATGTGTCTTGTGGTTGGCCTGTTGCCACCCATATGGGGTGATACAGCTGTGTGCTTTGGATTCTGTGTTGATGAATTCTACTTGCAGCCAATGCACCTGTCTACCTGATTAATTTTCATTGAGGAACACACCCTAAACACTGGGCACTATTTATACACAAGAGATCCTGACTCTCATGCATTCTGTCATACTCAAAACTCCTCTTACTACCAACCTCAATAATTAAAAGAATCTGTGGTTTTCAAATTACTCACTGTTGTTTTTAAAGTATTTCATTTGCTTTGGAATCAAAGTTTAATTAGAAAAGGTGTCATTTGCTTTGGAATCAAAGTGTAATGAGAAGAAACAAAAATGCATCATGTTGCTAAACTGACAGTGACCAGAAGGGTAGTGTGTTGTGTTTACAAACAAACAGGCAAACATTTTCCTTCCTAAGTCTTAGGAATTAGATCTAAAAAACCTTAACTCTGAAACTATGCTTTCTTTGATGAAATGTAGAGCATCATGTGTGCATGTGTAGTCCCCAACCTGTGATTCTTCAAACCAATGCAAAGGAATGATGGGTCTTTCCACCCATTGACCCACCCTCCACTGTACAATAGGTGTCATTAAGAGATATTTTATAATGCACATTACTTTTCTAGAGGTTTCTTTTCATTGGCTCTATGTTCCAAACTGGACCAGAACTAGAACCTGGGTGTACAAACAATGTCCTGGGACATCCAGTCCTAAATGTATGCTACATTGGGTTAACCGGGTTTTAGCCCATGTTAAGAAGAGTTGAATAAAGTTCCAGTAAAACCCCACACTTCAGAGGGAGTGTGGAAGCATGGTCAGTTCTCATTACAACTGGTCTGCTGTCCACATCCCCTTGGGAGTGCAAAGAAAAGGAGACAGATTGAACCTATGTTGTTCCCTGTTAATGTGGCAGATGGACATGGAGCTCTGGAGACATCAGCAAAAGCATTTGGAGATGGCCAGGAGATGTCTCAGAGTTCCATGGTCATCTGACAGTGATGATGGGGACAACAAGGATAAGGTGACAATCCACCAAAGCTGAACCAGCCTACAGCCTATATTCAGGAGGAGCAGTAGGATACTTTAAAATATATATATCCTAATATGCTAAAGAATGTTATAATTATTTATGCCTACCTAACTAAATATCTCAGTGATGTGTGGCAGTTCTCTAGTTCAGTGGTGGGCAACATTTGGCTCTCCTGCTGTTGTTGGATTGCAACTCTCATCACACCCATTACCACTTAGTGCACTATGTAAAGCTGATGGAAGCTGTGGTCTGTCAACATGTAAAAGGCTGCATGTTTGCATAATTGCACTCAGAAAGGACTGAGGAAAGACAAAAATAATTTTGTGTGTTGTCCTTCCCACATACATGAAACTTTCCTCTCCTGACAGGCTAGAATAGCAGCTTAAGGCTCTTTTACACAGGCTGAATTTCTGAAGCATTTCCCCCTAAAGGCATAAATTCACTGTAGTAACATATAGGAAGCCACATTGATGTTATAAACCCAAGATTAAAAATGGTTGTGGCACTCTCTTCTGTTGAAAGTGTTCCATAGTCTGGCAGTACCTGCCAATTACCAGAGAATATAACGTCTTATGCCAAAGTAAAATAAATAATTCTCAGGTTCTGTTCATGTATGGTCTACATAATGTCATTTACAAGAATGATCTGCACATAGAAAATACATTGTTTCAGGCAGCTCACATTTATATGACAAGTAGAGAGATATAATTTTAATGTTTGGATTCAAACTGAAATGAGTCCTGCAGAGCCACCTCATGTTGAGTCACATCTGAATCAACAGAGTCTGCATCACTGCAGCGTGCCACCTGGGTGAGAGGAGGTAATTATCTTCTAATTGCATATATCCTGGGCCAGGTCTTAAGTCCATGGAAACTAATGATGAATTCCAATTTGTGTCAGTAAGGATCATCTAGAAGAGCAGAAGCCACAAAGAAATACATGTGATTGTGGCTAGTAAATGTCTCAGCAACATTAAATCATGGGACATTAATGCAGAATATCAAATACCAATTTGTAAGATAGAAGAAAAGTAAACCATGAAATTTCCATTAATATATCAGGATTGTTGGAAACGAAAATGGTTGTAGTTTTCTCCCCCCACCCCCTTAACATTCATTTACACAGTCTTATTGTCAGTTTCACAATTTTGGTACCTTTTCCTTATCCACATTTGGGTCCACTAAACCTTAATACATTAATCCTCACAAGAATCCTTGCAAACCACCTTCTACCTCTCTCAGAAGAAACCCTCCCAGAATCTCAGTACAGTTTCCACCCCTCCAGAGGAACAATGGACATAATCTTCACTGCACAACAGCTCCAAGAAAAATGCAGGGGACAAAATCAACCTCTGTTAAAATAAAGTCTTTATTAAGTTTGAACACAGTAATTAATCATACAAAACAAAACATCACATCACATATAAGGGTTCATAAGAAAAGTGTGAAAGTAAGGGGGGGGATGCTATCTGCATCCCAACACATATTAGAAAAGGGTGTCGGAAAAGTGGGATATGGACATTCACAAAGTTCTGGGTGGGTGGATTTTCCTTATTCCACAACCTCGCTTTCAGAAGTCCCTACATTCTCCTCTTGAAGCTTCACGAGATGCCTGTGGTGCATAAGGGAGAAAAAGCATATCTAGTTTAGCCCTAAACCATTAGTGGTGACCTCTCATTCTTCTATATGATATCATTCCCATTCAAGCTGTATGGTGGTGCAATATTCCCTTTGATAGTAATCCTGTATACATTTCCAATCCTGTTTCCTGTCTGCCCCTGCTTCGGCCTTTTTTTCTTTAATTGATTCTGATAGCCATTCCATTTGTATGGCTTCAATTATATTTAGGACCCATTCATCCTTTGTTGGGGACTTGTCCGATTTCCAGTACTTAGCATATAATATCTTTGCCGCCGTGGTTAAAATCAAATATTTTTTTTAATCGTTCTCAGAGAGCTTTATATTGGGGTCGAATATGCCTAATAGTAAATTACTCGGTTTCTTCTCCAGCTGTACTTTAAAGATTTTCTCTAATTCTCTATTTACCATACTCCAATACTTCCTGGCTTTCCGACAAAGCCACCACATATGAAAAAAGGTGCCATTTTTTTCTCCGCAATACCAACAATTTGGTTTAGATGTTCTATATATTTTTGCTAATTTTACCGGGTCTAGGTACCATCTATACACTATTTTTACCCAATTTTCCTTATATTTGGCGCACAGCGATGCACCTACATTTCTTTTCCAAATTCCTCTCCATGTTTCCTTATTAATTTTGAACCCAATGTTTCTGGACCACAAATTCATATAGTCCTTTATCTTGCTGTCCTCCTCCATTCTGTCAATTAATTTTTTATAAATTTTGCCGACCATATTTTTATTCTTACCCAGGAGTATTTCCCCAATCTCACTTTCTTCCTTGTTGAAGCCCCTTTTTTGATCTTCCTTATATTTTTGTGCAAGCTGTAGATATGCGAACCAGTTTATTTCTTTATTTTCCTTCAGTAATTGCTGTCTAGATTTCAGTACATATTCTTGGCCATCCCACTCCAATACTTCCTTGTATGTTAGCCATTTATTGTTATCTAGCTGCCTAATTCTGAAGGCCTCAAGGGGTGATGTGCAAAGCGGTGTTGTTGTATATAATTGCTTATAGTATTTCTGCCAGATTTTAATAAGCGCGCTTCTAAGGAAGTGGTCTTTGAACCCCCGGTCGGCTCTCACTTTATCATAACAAATATATCCATGGAATCCAAATCTAAGATCGTGGCCTTCCAAATTAAGTATCTTCTCATTTTCTAATTTACACCATTCCCCCACCCACGCTAAGCAGTTTGCCTCATAATATAGCCTCAAATTTGGGACTGCCAGCCCCCCCCCCCTTTCTTTGGAATCTTGGAGTATCTTCATTTTTACTCTTGGCTTTTTGCCTCCCCAGATAAATTTGGAGATATCAGTCATCCATTTCTTAAATATATCCACTCTCTTGATGATCGGCAGAACAGAAAACAGGAAGTTAATTTTTGGGAGCACCATCATTTTTATAGTTGCTATTCTACCAAGCATGGATAAATGCAATTTTGACCAATTGTCGAGATCCTTAACTATTTCCTTCCATTTTTTAACATAGTTATTTTTAAACAGTTGTGCATTATTGGTGGTCAGATGCACCCCAAGGTATTTTACCATCGATATAATCCGGAGTCCAGTCAGTTTTTGTAATTCCACTCGTTCACTATCCTTCATATTCATTGTAATCATTTGGGTTTTAGCTATATTGATTTTGAGTCCCGCTATCTCCCCATATTCCTCAAACTTCTCCGACCATCTTGTCCAATTGGCCTCAGGGTTTTCTACAATTATGGCTAAATCGTCCGCAAACGCCTGCACTTTATAGACTTCGTTTTTGATTTTTGGTCCCACTAGGTCAGTATCATTCCTTATCTCTTCTAACAGAATCTCAAGTAACCATATATACAAGAGAGGTGATAGGGGACAACCCTGCCTAACTCCTTTCTGTATATATATCCTATCCGATTTATTTTGGTTTACGATAATCCTGGCAGTTTGGGAGTCATATATGGCCTGTAAAACATTTTTAAATTTAAAGCCCAGATCTACTTCGTTGGCTAAAGTTTTTAAATAATGCCAATTCACGTTATCGAAAACCTTTTCGGCATCTAAAAAGATCAGTGCCACCTTTTTGTTTATATATTTTTTATAATATTCCACTAGATTAATCATTGTCCTGATATTATTTTTTAGATACCTTCTTGGTAGAAAGCCATTTTGATCCGCCTTTATTTTGGTATTTAAGAATGGTTTTAATCTTTCAGCCAATATAGTCGCAAAAATTTTATAGTCTGCGTTTAACAACGCTATTGGCCTGTAATTTGCCGGATCTAACAGATCTTTGTCTGCCTTTCCTATAAGTATTATATTTGATTCGGACCATGTTCCCGGGGTTCGGCCGGTTTCTAGTATGTCATTAAAAACTTTTTCCATGATATCCCCAATCACCTCCTCATGCTCCTTATAGTATTCGGCCGTATAGCCGTCGGGGCTCGCAGCTTTGCCAACTTTCGCTTTTTTATCGCCGCTTGTATCTCTTCCCTCATTATTTTTCTATTTAACGCTTCTCTCTCATCATCATTAATTTTCTCTATTTTCCTATCTCCTAAATATTTCTGTACTTTTTCTGGATCGATCTTATCATCCTGATATATTTTAGAGAAGAAGGCTTCAAAGGTTCGCCTTATGTCCTCTTCTGAGGTTATTTCCTTCTGACCTATCTTTAGTTTTGGGATCACGTTTCGTTTCCTTTTCTCTTTTAATTGCCAGGCCAAGTATCTGCCTGGCTTATTGGCTTGTTCAAAAAAAAATTGTTTTGCTGACCGTATTTTCCTTTGCATTTCTTCTAATTCGAAGAGATCCAGCTGCTTCAGTAAGAGATTCATTTCCTGTCTTTTATCTACTCTTTTAGGATCTTTCTTTAGCTCTTTCTCCACTCGGGCCAACCTGTTTTGTACTTCTTGGAGTTCCTTTCGCTTATTTTTCCTCCATATAGCCTGCCTTTTCATATAAAAGCCCCTCATGTAGGCTTTACTGGTGTCCCAAATGATCCTCCAGTTCTCATTATCCTTACAATTTATTTCTAAGAATTCTTTTAATGTATCTCTACTTTGATCTAATATGGGTTTCTTTTTGATTAGCCAGTCTGGATATTTCCAACAATATTCTATTCTTTTGGCATAAAATTCTATTATTACAGGACAGTGGTCGGAGATATGTTTGGAGAGAATTTTTGATTGTTGGACTCTTGACAATACATTTTTTGACATCAGGATGCAATCTATTCTTGACCAGGTACGATGTCTATTCGAATAAAAAGTATAGTCTCTATCCCTGGGATGCATCTCCCTCCATACATCAACCATATCCATATTTTCTTCTAAGTCGAAAAAATTCTTGGGTAGCTTTCCGCCCAAGTGTTTACTTGTTCCATTTCCGTTTCCACTCTTATCAATTTTTGGGTCTAGCACCCCGTTCAAGTCCCCCATAAAAACGAGGTTATCATATATTTGGTCCAAAAAATTTTCTTCTAATTCCCGGAAGAATTTTGACTTAGAATTGTTAGGGGCATACACGTTACATATTAATGTAATTTCTTTCTCATATTCAATTAAAATCACAACATATCTTCCTTCCTTATCTTGAAATGCTAATTTCGGGTTAAGTCTTGGGTCGGCGTATAAGACCACCCCCCTTTTCTTTTTCTTTGCTGAGGCCACAAAGGCCTCACCGATCACATCATACTTCAAATACTTCTCAGTATTTTTAATATGGGTTTCCTGTAGGGCTATTATTCTTGCCCTACAGTTCTTAACCCTTTGAAATATTCTCCCCCTCTTCACCCCGCTGTTTAGCCCATTAACATTCCATGACAAGAATGTTATAGACATTTACAAGTCCTTGTCCTTCTCTTCTTCCTGGGCTTCTTCCTCTTCCAACTCCTCTCCCTCCTCCTCCTCTTTCGATTCCTCATCTTTATTCTCACTGGGCACATCCATCAGTTTTTTTGGGGATAGTGGGTGTTCTCTGTATCTAGGGCTATATTGTCCTTCTTTGTCTTCTTTCAGGTTATCACCAAATTTTCGTAAAAACTCTTTTGCTTTGTCCACTGAGGTAAGCCAATACTTCCTTCCTCTAAATGTGGCCATCACCCCTCTATCTTCTCCCATCGATACCTGATGTTGTTTCTTTTGAGTATATCTGTTAAGAAGTAATAGTCTTTCCTCCTTTCCATTAGGTCCTTCGGGATTTCCTTGAGTATTGTTACCTTCTTCCCTTTATAGGCTCCATGTCTCTTAAATTGCCACGATAAAATGTCATCCTGAATCGATTTGAGGGAGTAGTTCACAATCACATCCCTTGGTAAATTATTTCTTCTCGTATATCCAGAGCTCACCCGGTAAACTCTATCAATAGTGCTGGCCATCCACATTTCTGGTTTTTCTACAATGCTGGCAGAGATTGCTGTTATAATATCCTTAATTTTCTCTCCATCCTCCTCTTCAATTCCTCTAAATCTAAGTTGATGCTCTTTCAGGGCTATCTCCATATGGGTTTGTCTTTCCTCCAAGACTGTATTTTTTATTTTCAGTTCTTTTATTCTTTCCAAGTTGATTTTTTGTTTTGCTTTTATTTCTACATTCTCTTTCTTTAATACTATCACCTCCTCCTTTACTTCGGTCATTCCTTTATTTAATACTGTCATCTCTCTTTTCATCACCTTGAATTCTTCCTTAATTTCACCCTTCATATCATGTAGATCGCCCTTTAGGTCGCCCTTTAAATCTCTCAGGTCTTCCTTCATTTTCCTTCTATCATCCTCTCCTCTCTCTAACAGCCTTCTAATATCTTGCATCTCTGCCATCAGCTCTCTGAATCCAAACTCTCCTGCATTGGAGGCTCTTCTCTGGGCCTCTCCTTTCTTTTCTCCTTTGTCTGGTTTGGCTCTTGTTGTCATGATTGTCATTTGATGCATCAGGTTAAACCTTTCTGTGAAACTCCGTAGGTTTTCTGCTTTTTTCAATATTTGACTATCTCTACAGTCACGGGTTAGCTGGGGTTGACTCCACCCCCACTTCTCTGTATCTTATAGTTCTATGTTTTGCCCTCCTCTGGTTCGATTCGCTCTAGCTTTTGCCAGTCCCACCTCCTCCGATGTCTCACTTCCGTCTTCTTCGCTCTGTATTTTCCATGCGGTCTTATCTTCCCATCAGGTCCTTTCCTCTACTCCACCTCCTCCCCCTCACAGAGCCATATTTGATCTGCTGCCTGGTAAGATTTTATTTACTTTACCATCAGCCACCGGTCAGGGTCTCTCTTCCCCTCCTCCACGTCCTCCACGTCCCAGGATATTATATTTGTTTGGATATCTGGTCTTTACCTCGGGATACCGTCGCGCAGTTTATCTCCACCACCGCGTCACCGCTCTCTCTCTTACTCTCTCAGTTTTCCTCTCTCTTCCCTTATTGCTCCGCGGCTGTTGCCAGCTCTTTTGTCTCTTGTCTCGCCTTGTCTCGCCTTTCAATTTCAATTTCCGAGTGGCTTATCTTTCCACCCACCCTTGTGAAATGGCTGGCTCGCAGGAGGTTTGAACCGCTTGGCGCGGTCCTTGCACGGCGGGGATCCCTCGGGTTTCTTCAGCCCGATCAAGCCTGTCTGGGTCCTTGGGGGGCCCGGATCTTGCTCGACCGGACACACGTGTACCCTGGACCTGACACCTTTAGGGCTCGGTGTCGGCGGGTTTCTATCTGGGCCCGATCCCACGCTTGCCTCGTCTCTGGGGACAACAGCTCCCTAGGACGTGTCCCTCCTCGCCATTAGCCAGACCGGAAGTCTCCCAAAATCAACCTCTGTACATGGCATTCATTGACCGTGCAAAGGCATTTGACACAGTGAATCGCAGTGCTCTCTGGACCATCCTCCAAAAAATTGGGTGCCCTAACAAATTTGTGAACTTTCTGCGGATCCTCCATGATGACATGATGGCAACATTCTTGTACAGCAATGGCTCCCAAAGTGACCCATTTAAGGTGGAATCAGGTGCCAAACAAGTATGTGTTATTGCCCCAACTTTATATTCCATCTTTATCGCTATGATACTGTAGCAGAATCTGGAGTCTCAAAACTCCCAGGCAATACCTTTGACTCAGGCTGCGTCTACGTGTGAGTGCATGGACGAAGACGACGCGACAACTTGGCTGCGATTCAGGAAATCAGTTTATTTCAATACAACAGCTGAGGGGTCTGCTCCATAGCAAAACAAGTTGCAAGAAGAACAGCACACTTTCCCTTCCGGTAAACAGATTTTATACAGCAATGGAGGCAATCCTTAGTCCCTCCTCCCTCATGCATTTCCACTGGCTAGACATCTGTAAGCTGATCTGACATCAACCAATCAGTCAAAGCATTGTGTCACCTCTCTTTTACTGGCTGACAAACATTTCGCAGTTTTAATTCCCATTCAATTTTCTGTGCCATTCTTTATGCACAGGCTGTCCCGAAAGCGATACATTTTTATAGCGTTCCCACCAGGAGCCTGCCAAAGTGGGAAGCTAACTTGTAAACAAACACACATGGCGATTCTCTAAGCCAATCAGGGCTGTCTCTTATCTAAAGCACATGGTGTTTTTTGAACTAATCATAGCTCTGCTTTTGCGGACCAATGGTAACTGCATCTTTTTAGACCAATCACAGTGGCTAATTCTCATGCTGCTGCTGCTGGCAAGATACCTCCACTATTCTGAGCCTATGCTATGTAGCACTTTCTCCTGGCGTTTCTTCTGCAAAATCAACAATTCTACTTTATTCCTCAGTTTTTCTTTTTTGCAAGCGATTTTGACAAAAAGCAATTGCAAACATGATTAGACAGTCTAGATATCATTCCAGTTTGTCTTCCAATCTTGTTTTTTCTCTTTTTTAGCTTTCTTAACTAACTCAACTGTCTGGCTTGTTGTGGAAACGCAGCATTTTAACATTAATGGGGAAAAACAACACATAAGCGCAAGGGAGAAGAAAATCACAAGGATTAACACAGCTAATGATTTTAACCATTTCGAATCAGGGAGCCAATTAACGAACCATCCCCAGAGATTGTCGGGGTTCTCATAAGATTTTTGAACTTCTTGTGCAACTTTTTGTATCTTCTCCATGTCTACCTCAATATCACCTGTTTTGTTCACAAAATGACAACAGGTTGTATTAAGCCAAACACAGAGACCTCCTTCTTTGATGAGAAGGTAATCTAATGCCAATCTCTACTGCATTAACATTTTAGCCAAGGAATTGATTTCTATTTGCAAAGCATTCAGTCCCAAGGCTGTCTCATTTGCCAATTTCTCTAACTCATAAGACAAAATGCGAAGTTGTCTTATGTTCCAAGCGACACCCATCCATGGGAGTCCAATTGCAAAGAATCTTTCTATCCCGGTAAGGTACGTTCTGCTTGGATCATACCCATATTCAGCTATCAAATCAGCCGATCTCTTTTGAATATGCATATGCAAATTGGAAACTGGGGTCTTTCTGGGGTACACTCTTAAACCCCCTGGGCCCAATACTCCCACGGTGCAAACTCCCCTCCAGGCAGGTGGGAGGAGTCTACCCGCCCAGGTACTGCAAATCCACATCAATCCTGCAGGTAAACCTAGCCATTTACCTGAGTGACTGGCAGGTAGATCTTGCATGATGTTGACTAATGCAAACTCTTGGAGGTTTCTATATAAAATGTGGATGCAATCGGAGTACCCTCTTCCCCAGGTCCAGATTCCTTGTAACTTATATTTACAACTTGTCAAATAATGGTCATGTATCATGATTGTGTGATTACATGAGGGGTAGGACCCCAAATCAATTCTAGTAAGGAGACGATTTTTCTTCTTCCTATCTCTTATTGCATATAAAGTGCTTTTAACCTCCCACTTGAAACATAAGGGTGCTTTTAATACAGGGGAACGATGAGATATCATGAACTGAGCCTTGTCTATGCTGTCTTTGGCATACGTGTAATTGCATGTCGTATCATTCCAGCCCCTTAGCGTTAGCAAGGCTGTGGGCATTACTGGTCATCCCTGAACGTGCGTGGATGGCCCATGAGAGCAGATCCAACAATCTGATAGGCTAAGTTCATGACTCATGTTTGTGATTAGCTTATGGAAAAGATTTTTGTCCCATCCCCCTTGTGTTTCAGCAGTGTAAAGTATCAGAATAAGTGTCATGTAACCAAACATTGTCCTTACTCCTACAGGTGGCTTCCTTTCAAGTCTATGTCCCATTAGGATCTCAAACCACCATCTTAATGAGAAAGTCTTTGGCTCTCTCCATCTCCTTCTCGTTGGGTCACGTTCGCTTGGCTGCAGGACGGTGGTTTCCGTAGAGATTTCTTCTGTGACCTTGCTGACCCTTTTGCAGGGACTTGCTGTCTCTTGTTGATCTTCACCTTTAATGGGTTGTCCAAATCGACTGCTGCTTCCCAGGAGGGGGGTGGTCTCTTTAGCCTCGAATAATGGATCCATGGTTTCACTTCTTTCACTTTGACTGCTGTGGGTGTCGACAGAAGCACGATGTAAGGTCCTCTCCATTTGGGTCCCAACGGATCGATCTTCCACTCCTTGACCAACACCTCATCACCTGGTGAGAAACAATGAAGAGGGGTAGAAGGAAAAGGTGGGTGCAATTCTGCAGTGTATTGATTCAATTCTTCGAGGTGCTTTCCTAGCAGCTGAACTTGTTCTAAGGTTTGCTGATTTCCTAGAACATGACTGTCTGAGGCCAGTCCATCTATGGTCTTTAAATTTAATGGGGGTCTCCCATAAAGTCTTTCATAGGGTGATAGTCCTGTCTTCTTGTGTGGGGTGCATCTGATTTTTAAATAAAGCCATGGGTAGTGCCAACCTCCAATTTAGTCCTGTCTCTTGACAAATCTTTGCCAAACTATTTTAAAACTAGCAAATATCTGAATCCTCCATGTGCTGGCATTTCTGTAAAGTCTGTGACCAGTGCTTCAAACGGTGAGCTGCCTTGATGCTGGATTCCTGGGGGCTTAAGTGGCCCCTCCCTCGGGTTGTTCCTTGCACAAGTCCAGCATCTGCAGGCTGCAGCTGCAGTCAAGCTGTGCAGGCCATCCATGTACATTTGCCTTCCCAGCAAGGCTGCTAATGCAGATTTACCTAAATGGGTGCTTTCATGAAAATGTTGTACTATGTGCCACGCTATGTCCTTTGGGACAAAAACGCGGTGGTCTGGCATCACGATTATGTCTTCCTGCCACTTTCCTCCCTCTCTCAGGGCCCATTTCTCCTCGTCCTTAGTGTAATGGCATTTTTCTACCTGTGGGCCTGAGCTTGTGACTTCCATCATCATGGAAAATGAGCTTTGGAGTGCTGCTTTCCTAGCGGCCAGATCTGCCTGTCTATTTCCTCTAACAACCGGGTCTTCACCCTTTTGATGTCCTCTACAGTGCATTACTGCAACTTTTCTCGGTTCCCAAACTGCTTCCAAGAGAGCAATTATTTCATCAGCATGTTTTATGCCCTTTCCAGCCGAGGTCAAGAAGCCTCGTTCTCTATACAATGCTCCATGAGCATGTAACGTAATAAAGGCATAACGAGAATCCGTAAAGATATTAACCCTTAGTCCTCTCGCCAACCGCAGTGCTTGAGTGAGAGCCACAAGCTCGGCCTGTTGAGCAGAAGATCCCGGAGACAGAGACCCTGCTTCCAGCGTCTCTCCCTCCCCCGTCACCACCGCATAGCCAGCATGTCGCACCCCACTCTCCACAAAGCTATTGCCATCCGTAAAAAGGGTCAAATCTATCTTCTTCAACGGTACGTCCTTTAGGTCTGGTCTGCTGGAATAAACCTGATCCATGACTTGCATGCACTGATGCTCAATTACCTCCCCGGGGGCGGGCAACAAGGTTGCCGGGTTTAAGGTAGAGCACATCTCTAGGGTTACGAGCGGATTGTCACACAGCACTCCTTTGTACTTAGTCAGTCTCTCATTCGTGAGCCAGCGTGGTCCCTTTGTATCTAACAGTGCCTTGACGTGGTGTGGTACTTTGACGACCAAAGCCTGACCCAGGGTTAGTTTGTTTGCTTCTCTAATTAAATCTACTGCTGCAGCCACAGCTCTCAAGCATGGTGGCAACTCCTGGGCCACTGAGTCCAATTGTTTTGATAAATAAGCTACAGGTCTTTGCCATGTGCCTAACCCTTGTGTTAAAACACCCACAGCTGTTCCTTCTCATTCGGAAACGAACAGGAAGAACTGTTTTTCCAAATCTGGCAGGCCTAATGCTGGGGAAGACATTAGCGTTTGCTTCAGCTCTAGAAACGATTTTTCACATTCTGCTGTCCACACGAATGGATCCTGTCTGCTCCCCCTTGTTGCTTGATACAAAAGCTTGGCTAGTACTGCGTAGCCTGGCAACCAATGACGCACATGTGACTTCCTTCCTTTCTACCTCCAGAATCTTGCTTCCTTGTTTCCAAGGAGAACTCCAGGGCACTATGGTCCCATACTGCAACAATCTGTTCAAATGTTCTTGAATCCCTGCCACCGCTTACTTTGCCAACCCTGGAGGGTTGTCTTCAGCGTCTCCTCCAAGGGCCACTCTGTTCTTTCTTATCTGACCTCCTCTAACTGAAACAATCTCCATTCTTCTGCCATGGGAATTGTTAACCCCATCCAGTGTAGGCTATCCAGCAGGATTTTCACTTCCTGCCTCTGGCCCAAATCTCCTCTTTTCCTCTGACTCTCTGAAAACCTGCTCCTTCTTTCTTGCTGATTCTTCCTTGTCCTCTTCTGTATGCCCTCTTGCCATAAAAACCTGATCTGCCAGGGCCAAACAGTTCATATTGTACACATAAATATAAAGCATTTCACTTTGAATCTTTTAAAAGTCAGCCTTTTCAAATACAGTCTCATATTTCTTCTTGCACCTATGATCAAGGTCGAATGCTTGACCTGCTTGCCAATTTCCTTTCTCTGCTTGTTCATCAGGGAACAAAGTGTTTTACGTTATCTGCCCCCAGGCACGAAATGTCTTCTTTACATTCCTTCTCTTTTTCACAGAATATTTTCCTTTCTTTTCAAACTCTTCTTCCTGCTCTCTTGTTTCCTATTTAGGTACACTTGATCTGCTATTGCTAACAATTCTACAATTGTCTTTTCCCCAAAATCCTGGCTGTTTTGGATCTTTTCCTTATGTCTGCCGCTGCTTGGGAGATGAAGGATTGCGTTAAAGCTCTTCTTCCATCATCTTGCTCTAGGTTATATGGGCTGTATTTTCTGTATGATTCCTCCAATCTCTCTGAGAATGCTGATGGTGACTCTGTCTTTTCCTGTTGTACCCCCTGGATTTTTGTAAGTTGGAAGGCCTTAAGGGCCCCATTCTGGTTGCCTTCAAGAGAATTTGCTGAAATTCACTAATGCGTCCTCTGTGAACAGCATTGTTTGGATCCCACTGCGGATCCACCTCGAGGGGGAAACCTTGCCATCCCATAAGCTATGGGATCGGCTTCCCTATGTCCTTCTTGGGCCAATAATCTTCCCTGGTTTACAATATTTCTCCTCTCTTCTGCGGTAAACAGGGCATTTAAGAGCTGCTTGCAATCTCTCCAGGTAGGATCATGTGTGGCAATGACTCCTTCCAATAAATCTGCCATCGCCTTCGGCTGTTCCGAATATGGAGGGGTGGCTGTTCGCCAATTAAAAATGTCAGCCGAAGAGAAAGGGATAATCTGATGAGCTTGTATCACGCCATCATTAGCATCTAGTAGTGGGACTTGTCTTATGGGCATCTCCAAGACTCCCAAAGATTCTGCCCTTGATCTCACTGACTCTCGGGACCTGCTTCTGGTACACATGGGCGAAGCATCTGTTGGTTCCCGAGGGCCCTTTCTTCTAACGACTGGGGAGCGCTCTATCGCTCTTCTCTCTGCTTCTCTTGCTTCTGCTAACGGATACAAGGCCTCTCCTTTTTGGGGCACTTCATAAGCAGGCGGACTGACATAGAAAGGATTGTGCTCTGATCGTGGCATGGTGCGAACAGTTGTAACTGGTGACATCATTAACTGCGGAGCCGCGGCTTGCAAGATCGCCATGGGTGGCGGAAACATTACTTGAGGAGCCGTGGCTGGCAAAGCCGCTATGGGCGGCTGGAACATTACTGACGGGTTCATTGTTGGGGAAACTGTAGGGACAGGATTCACCACTGGGATGCTCATCACAGCCTGGGATGCCATCTCAGCAGCTGAAAATATTTC
The DNA here is from genome assembly GCA_030556195.1 of Anolis apletophallus. Lineage (NCBI taxonomy): Eukaryota > Metazoa > Chordata > Lepidosauria > Squamata > Anolidae > Anolis > Anolis apletophallus. The sequence continues at coordinate 114,086,788 of JARBWK010000004.1, forward strand.
TGAAGTTGGGACTGTGGCTGGAACTGGTATCGGGGAATTTATAGATGCATTTGGCAGAGGTGCGGTGGGCGCCTCTACTCCTGCGGCTGCATCCCTTCTGCGCCTTGGTCTTCTTAAGAGCTGTAACTCCTCCGGCTCCGTTTGGAGAACCGGGGCATTTTTCCCTGCCTTCCGGCTAAAAAAACATCTGTCCTGGGGCTGCTTCCCAGCCCACCAGACTCCCTCTGCTACCAAGCATTCCCATGTTGCGGAGTAGACCCACTGATCATTTGGGTGTACCTCGTAACAGTAGGATTCCAACTGCCTGCATTTTCTCAAATCCCAAGTCCCCTGTTTTGGCCAATTTATCTCAGGGACTGAAGGCCATATCTCTGTGCACAGATTCTTTAATCTAAAATCCTTCAGATCTTGTGGATCTCCTTCTACTGCTAGCTGTGAAAATCTAGCAAAATTCTTCATCACACAACTCAAGGGCGTCCCCTTCTCCTTGGATCCCACACCACCCATTTCAAAAGGGGCACTTATTGTCTCCTCCCCCCAAATGGTGTGTGTTCCCTAAGTGTTTTCTCACTTAGACACTGATACTTGCCGAATTTCTGTAGACTCTGGGTCCTCCCGAGCCCTCGGCTTCTGGTGCCGGATTTCTCACTAGACGTTGGGTCCTCCCACGCCCCCGGACTTCCGTGCGCGCGGCTTCTCCCTTTCGCTGGTTCCACTGGCAGCCTCTAGCTATTGCGGTCCCTCGGGTCGACAGGCGTCACTCTGGGATGAGACGGGCAGCTGGTCATTGTAGGGGCCCCTCTCAGCCCACCTGTTTCATCTCAGAGGGCCACCGTCGAGCAGAGATCGTCCTGGCAACAGGATCGCGCCTTCTGCGTCACGGACTCGTCTTGTGGCGTTATCAATCACGTCACAGGGGGTCACCAAAGATATGTAGCAGAATCTAGAATCCCAAAACTCCCAGGCAATACCTTTGACTCAGGCTGCGTCTATGTGCGAGCGCATGGACGAAGACGACGCGACAACTTGGCTGCAATTCAGGAAATCAGTTTATTTCAATACAACAGCTGAGGGGTCTGCTCCATAGCAAAACAAGTTGCAAGAAGAACAGCACACTTTCCCTTCCGGTAAACAGATTTTATACAGCAATGGAGGCAATCCTTAGTCCCTCCTCCCTCATGCATTTCCACTGGTTAGACATCTGTAAGCTGATCTGACATCAACCAATCAGTCAAAGCATTGTGTCACCTCTCTTTTACTGGCTGACAAACATTTCGCAGTTTTAATTCCCATTCAATTGTCTGTGCCATTCTTTATGCACAGGCTGTCCCGAAAGCGATACATTTTTACAGCGTTCCCACCAGGAGCCTGCCAAAGTGGGAAGCTAACTTGTAAACAAACGCACATGGCGATTCTCTAAGCCAATCAGGGCTGTCTCTTATCTAAAGCACATGGTGTTTTTTGAACTAATCATAGCTCTGCTTTTGCGGACCAATGGTAACTGCATCTTTTTAGACCAATCACAGTGGCTAATTCTCGTGCTGCTGCTGCTGGCAAGATACCTCCACTATTCTGAGCCTATGCTATGTAGCACTTTCTCCTGGCGTTTCTTCTGCAAAATCAACAATTCTACTTTAATACTTCACCTTGTTGATGGGAAGCTTCCCACCGGAGTGGAAATCATCTATCGGACAGATAACAAGCTATTTAACCTCAGCAGGCGGAAAGCCAAAACCAAGGTTACAACAACATCTGTTATAGAACTCCAGTATGCTGATGATGTTGTCTGTGCGCATTCAGAAGAAGACCTACGAACCACACTAAACACTTTCACAGAAGCATACGAGAAGCTCAGCCTCTCATTGAACATCGAGAAAACCAAAGTGCTCTTCCAGCACTCACCAGCCAATCCCTCTCCAATGCCAGAAATACAACTTAATGGTGTAACATTAGAAAATGTTGACCATTTCCGCTACCTTGGCACCCACCTCTTCACAAAAGTCAACATTGACACAGAACTACAACACCTCCTGAGCTCTGCGAGTGCAGCATTTTTCCGAATGAAGCAGAGTGTGTTTGAGGACTAGGGTATCCATAGGGATACCAATGTGCTTGTTTATAAAGCTATTGTCCTCCCAACCCTGCTATACGCCTGCGAAATGTGGACTGTCTACAGACATCACAAGCAAGTCCTGGAATGATTCCATCAGTGCTGCCTCCAGAAAATCCTGCAAATCTCTTGGGTAGACAAGTGGGCAAATGTTAGCATGCTGGAAGAAGCAGAGACCACCAGCATTTAAGTGATGGTCCTCCACTATCAACTCCACTGGATCGGCCACATTGTCCAGATGCCTGACCACCATCTCCCAAAGCAGTTGCTCTACTCTGAACTCAACAACAGAAAACGGAATGTTGGTGGGCAGGAAAAGAGATTTAAAGATGGGCTCAAAGCCAACCTTAAATAGTCTGGCATAAACACTGAGAACTGGGAAGCCCTGGCCCCTGAGCACTCCAGCTGGAGGTCAGCTGTGACCAGCAGTGCTGTAGAATTTGAAGAGGCACGAATGGAGGGAAAAAGAGAGAAATGTGCCAAGAGAAAGGTGCATCAAGCCAACCCCAACCGGGACTGCCTCCCACCTGGAAACCAATGCCCTCACTGCGAGAGAAGATGGAGGTCCAGAATAGGGCTCCACAGTCACCTACGGACCCACCACCAGGACACTGACCCTGGAAGACTATCCTACTCAGACAACAAGGGATCGCCTAAGTAAGTAAGTAAGTAATACTTTATCTTAATATTTTGAATATACTATCACATCCTCATTTAAATACTATTCCTCAGCTCAAAGAATTCTTCTTTGGGCTTAGGAATGGTATTTAAAATATTTATTCATGACAACTACCTATCAGAGCTTAGACTTCTGCAAAGTCATAGATCTAAACTTCTTTACACCCTGCCACATGACACTAAGTTTTCACTATTTAAAATTCACCTGCAGAGTTAACCTGAGGACTTTTTTCGTGTCAGGAGTGACTTGAGAAACTGCAAGTTGCTTCTGGTGTGAAAGAATTGGCCATCTGCAAGGAAGTTGCCTAGGGGATGCCCAGATGTTTTACCATCCACCTTCGGGAGGCTTCTCTCATGTCCCTGTGTGATAAATTGGAATGGACAGATGGAAGCTCAACCTGCTTCCGGGGTTTGAATCACCAACCTTTTGGTAGACAGTCCTGACACAAGGGTTTAACCCATTGTGCTACCAGAGGCTCCTCCAACCTGAGGGCTAACAAGACACTACATTAAAGATGCTCAACTTGATCTCCTAACAAAAACTTTTTAAGTCACCCCACTGAGCCAAAACAGCTCCCCAAACTGTGAGTAGCTTCAGAGGGAAAATATAAAACATTCAATAATATGTCCATATGTCACATAACCAAAAGCTGTTCCAAAATGTGATGTGAACTAGAACTATGGCATAGGACAGAAAGTTATAGTTCAGCTCACTTGACCAATTATTCCTCCAAGCTTCTAAGGGACCTTCCAGACAGGCCCAAAATGTGGGACCTGGCATGGGTTTTCCTGAGGCATCTGAATAATGCCTCAGATAAATCCAACTTAATATGGATTATTTTGACAGCTGGAAAGATTCAGACCTTAATGTAAGCTTCTAGGTATGGGCCCTGTGGGCTTCTGCATTTTTGGAGGTCAATCCCCACTGGGATCCTGGTCCTTTGGGTATTCCACCTCCCCTCCCAGCCCCCCCCCCCCACTTACCTCAAAAACCTATGTGACATCCTGGCTGTATGCTCAGACCACTCCAGAAAAAGCTCCTGGTGTGTGAAAATGATGTGTTGGGAGGTTGGGGGGAGGTTGGGGGAGGAGGAGGGAAATAATCTTCACATGCCAGGAGATTTCACCAGAAGGGCTTGAAACATGGTTGACGTGGAGGACTTGTAACCACCCTCCCCCGGAAAGCATGGGGTTTGGGTTTGATGAGGGGCCTCAATCCCAGGAGGAACTGGGATAAAAAAAATCACAGTTCCTGCTAGGATTGAGGCCTGTGTAGAAGGGCCCTAAATCTAAAGAAAACAATACCTTGGAAGATACAGTCATAAATCTCCCATCTATCAAGTAGTACAGAGCTGCAAATAAAGTGATCCTTCAAGTGTTAAACCTCCACTTCGCTCCCATTTTTCTGAACTGCTTAGCTTGCTTGAATTTTTGTTTCAACAACAGCAAGGAAGCTTCATGAATGCCATCCTAATATAGTGAAAACTAGGTGATCTTCAACACGAAGTCACAGCTGGAGCCTTAGTCTAGGCCTTATTGTGTGATCCTAGAATGGCATGTTAAAATATGTGTAGATGTAAGCTATGCTGAAGATAAATTTATGGTATAAAGGTCTAATGCTTTGGCCATAATCACATTCCATAAGCTTGGCTGAAACAAAATGGAGTATTTTTGCTTGGAGTGAGATGGTCGCTGAGGGGGTTTTGTAACAACATGATCCAGTGGTAGAATACTGGGTAACAGAAAATTCTTTTTTCTGCTAGTAAATGATACAATTTTCAACCAAATGATCATTCCCACCACCCATTACTGAAACAGGCAGAAACCTAGCAAGCAGAAAGTAAGTAGCAGGCATGCATTGATTGTACATCAAAATTTGACTTGGGATAAAAAGTAATTTCACTGAACTCCGGGTCCACATATGGAGACTTCTTAATACTTTTTTGAAAGAGATCAATGTACCTTTGTTGTAGTTGAGCCTGAGGCTCTTGCTACTCTTAGTAGTAGAGAATTGGGTGGGGCCTAGTTCTTCAGCATCTAATAGTAGTATGGAGTTGGGTGGGGCTGATGATAGCCATTTTATGCATCAGAGAGGAACCAAAAGGCTTACTCGTTAACAAAGTGAGGAGGAAATCTCCCAGTGTAAAAGGATAAGGCAAATACTTACAGAACCCACTGATGATGAGCCTTTTGAGGGCTTCCCTGGGGAGGATAGGAGTCAGAGTGAGGGAGATACTTCAGATGAAGAACCAGAGATGGATTGGGCTAGGGTGTGGGAAGTTCAGGCTGTTTGTGAGGAACCCACAAGCAGTGACACCTTTTTGGGGTTTTCTGATGATGATTAATGGTCCTCGGGCTATCCTGATGACCAGGTGTCTCAGGGAGAGAGCAGCCGAGCACAAATCAAGAATTAAACACAAAGCCACAGATTCTACCCTCTACCAACATTGTACTACCAAGGGACACACCTTTGACCACATCTCCATCCAGGTGCTAGAGAAAGTAAAACCTCAGCCCCACATTGACCATACTAACCTTTTAAGAAGGAGAGAAACCTATTGGATTATCCAACTGTAGACAGAAAAACAATTAGGGGGACTTAATGACCCCCTTAGTATAAACACCCTTCTGAACAAATAGACTACTTCCCCTTTAAGATGATCCCTATATAATCCACCTGTTTGTGTCCCATCCTCACCATTTCCACTCCTTGGGATGGTCCGTTCTCTGCGCCTATTGAGAAAGCCTCTATGGTAAATATATGTATATTTTCTTACTACCCACATCGTTTTATATGGTTGAACTGTATAACTGATGATTATATGTATTATTTAGAATTTATACACCTCTGAGGACGACACGACTACCAAACAATGCCTCTGAGTAAGTCTTTGAGAGACGAAATGGCCCGCTGCCGGCTCCCGAGAGAGCTCCAGCCGTTAGGCACTCCCCCCATATGGAACGTTCCCTTTGGTTCTCCGTTTTGGGGACTGTGTTCTCTGTTACATGGTCCTTAGCCAGACTTCTGGCTTGTCATTTCTTGGGCACACTCTGGGCATTTGAACAACAAGGACCAGCGTCCTCAGCGACCAGCGCCATTGGGCGTTGCCGCTTGAGCGCCTCCGCGGAAAGCCATTCGGCGTTTCCGCTGGTACCAGTGATTCACGCACGTGACCCTCCAGAATCTTCCTGAGTGACTGACCTTACTACGGGTATTAACCCTTTACCATCTGGTTTCTTCCCTCGCCCACTCCTCTAATGCTTTGAGTTCCATGGCTGTGTAGCCAGAACTCCAGCGTCTTTGCTGCACCTATGACTCAGGACTGAATCTATTTAACCCATACATTGTGTTGCTGCGAAATATATCTGTATACACTATTATATGTGTTGTATGTCCTGACATTGTGTTGCTGCGAATTACTACAGTGCAAACTGCTTTATGTACTAATACCATACCAATTGTGTTGACCTCTTTGTATTGATCTATTACTCTCATGTGTTGAACGACATTTTATTGTAATAACAGCATTTTGATATTAACTTGTCTACAGCCTATTATTAGCAACCTTAGGTTTTGTTTGTGAGAACTAAGTCTAGACAGGAGATGGAGGACATGGAGGAGCGCTCAAGAGTCTGCAGCTGCTGAGACAGCAACAGCTGAGATTTCTAATTACGGGGTGTTGTCAAGCTCGGGAGGGTCTGAGATAGGAGACTAATAAAATGCAGGCTTTTGGGCACTTCACTTTGCTGCTGGCAAGGTGTTGCATTTAGGATTTATGACTTTGAATTGATGTGCCCTGTATCCTATGTAACCTGATTCCTGTATGGAGTAACGGAGAAACTGCTTTGCTCCTTGGGGTTGGGATGCTACTGCTCCAGCTGGGGTTTGTGGGAAGAGTTTGGGGTTTTCAATGTTGTGCTTTTATATTTAGTCACTGCTGCAGCCTGTACCACGTTTGGCGTGGTTTGAATTCTTTGGAACTACTGTGAGTGCCAGATACTGCCTGATTGCAAGAGTGGGGTATAGTATGGATTGGGGGTGGAAAGGTGGGTGTTTGCAGGAGTTACGTTGTGTATTATTCCCATGCATTAGCTCCTGTTGGGACATTGGTTTGCCGCCTCCCTCTGTTTGACCTGGTTTCCTTGACTATGATTGATGCTCAACCCCTAAGGATGCCCCCCCTCTTCCGTGACAACTTCAGGACTTCTCTCTGACTTCACTTTTTCCCCTGATTTGTTTGTGTTTCTTCCCTGTTTGCTATCTGCAAAGATTGTTTATTTGATGCCGGTTAGGCTGTGTTCTGAGTTTTTTTCCACTGACTTTTAAGTGCCTTTTTGTTTCTTTGAGTGCTTTTTAGCACAGAGACTTTGTGGACAATAAACTCTTTTTAACTCTTTAGTGAGTCTGGCTCTTTAAGAGGTGTCTGCTTTGACAACCTTAATAGCCTACATATTTCCAAGGCTTACAGGTTGTGCTGAAGAAACAGAAAAGAATGTGCATTGTTTAAAATATCAATAGCAAAAACTGTTTCAGGATGCAGAAAAATAACATTCAGAAAAATTGTATCTAGTTAAATCGTGGAGCTTGTATCTTTCTACATTGATCAGGATACCTGACAGATCTTTGTTATCTTTCCTTGTTCATATTTTAATTATTTTACTAACATTGATGGTGAAGAATGTGGCTCACATATTTAATGCAAACAACCTTCTTTTCACTTCTCATACTATTGCACTGGAAACCCACCATCCTTTGGGCTGTGTGTCCTTAATTGTTAAGTGTCATTCTCAGTTCAAAAATTGCAGACAATTATGTATATTGGTTGGATACAAAATATGTCTGATGGCAAAAATTGTAAAAAAAAAAACCAAACAAAAACAAACCCTAAACTTAGATGACTATTAATAAAAAATGCATACAAATATAAATGTACAGTTTAATCTGGCTTTCTATTCGAAATGGAACATGTACAATGATGCAGAAACTGGACAGAATAGTGTCACCATTTAGTGCAAAACCAACCAACTTTTTTAATATAGAGTTACTTGCCCATCTCTAGTAATAGTCTTAGATAGTCTTGAGATCAAATTTTATCCAGTGGTGGTGGGAAGTTGGAGGAATTATATTAGAAGATGATTCCCCTGAAATTTTACAAACTATTTCAGAGTTAACTAAAGTGGAACACTGGATCTCTCAGCAGTCTAAAACTTTCTTTATTTCCATTCATTTTCAGAGACAAAAAGACGAGAGAGGGTCAAAATGCTGGAAAGAAGTCCCAAATAGCACAAGAGCGCAGTGAAAGTGAATGAATTGATATCATGAGAGGCCACCTCCTTTCCCTAGAATCCTGAGCCTCAGCAGAGACCTTGTTTCTTCTCTTTAATAATAAGCAAGGAAGAATTTGGGAGTAGGCTCAAAGCTGGCAGGTTTTCAGGTACTTTACATCCAGATGTATATGATCTGGCATCTGAAGTATTAAATGAGTTTTAAGATCAATGATAATGTATTCATCAAAAAGGTAGTGGCAGAGATGTTCAACATTCCTTCACTTTTAGATTAATGTTCTAGTAGAGGATGAAGGGCATGCAATTGAAAACTATTTGTCACTTAGCAAGTGTTATTGCTCAGCAGCATGCCGTAATATCAGAGCACAATTTTAGATAGCTATTTATAGGAATTTCATTTCATTTTCAGTGTTGAGCTTTAACTAGGAACCTCTGATATGGGCCTCAATTCACTTTCTAATCATTTTAATAAGCAATAAGATGCAAAAGTTCAATCTTGGAAACCAGGTTGAGAGCATCTGGATAAGAATTATGTGAACAAGGATTGGAAAAGATGTATTTGTGGGAATCTACTATAGACCTCCAAGCCAGACTGAAGAACTGGATGAAGCCTTCCTTTAGTAGATGACTATACATGCAAAAATAAAATATATTGTAGTAATGGGGAATTTTAACTACTCTGATATTTTTTGGAAAACAAACTGCCAAGAGTACAAAGTCCAACAAATTTCTCACTTATCTTGCAGACAATTTTATTGAAGATAGAAAGTAGAAGAGGCAACAAGAGGATCAGTTATTCTGGATCTGATCCTAACCAACACTGAGGATGTGGTCAATGAAATGGAAGTGGTAGGACAACCTGTGCCCTTGGTTTGATCATGTTTTGCCTGCATATCTATTTAAAATGCGCTATTGAAGTTATTAGTTCAAAATCCCCAGTTTTGCGTTGGGAAACAAACAAACAGAAAGGGAAAGAAAACAAAAATTAGAACTTATTCACATTGGGATTCCTGGCTCCACAAACCTTTTTTAAAAAATGGGTATCTCTAACAGCAAATCCGAGAGGAGACCTTTTTTCAAAAAAGGGTTTCTATTCAAACAAAGAACATTCACTTAAGAGTAAGTTCCAAACAATGCACTTGTGAGTAAGCACATCAGTGACTGAATTATTATTCCCTGCTTACTTTTTTCTATTTAATAGATTATAAAGCACAGAGGTGGGTTTTTCCAAAATTTGTGAGCAAACATCAAACAAAGGAATATACTTGTATAATGCTCTTGGAAATGGCAGTACTTGCCAAGCCTCCCCCCCCCCCCAGCACTCATTTTGCAAAGAGTGTAGTCTAATAGTGTCATGCCCTTGCCAAATTACTGTGCACTGAGTGTGGCAGGGTTACAGCCAAGCCTTTTCCCAATGAAGTACAAAGAGTAATGAAGAGGCTTTTCACCCTGGATTAGCTTGAAGATGGATGGGTTAATAAATACTGCCATTCAGTTCTGTCGCAAGTGATAACTACCACTTCCTAACTCAGACCAACATCATTACTTTCTCAGAGTACTGGATCATTGCAATTCACAGCTACCTATCAATTTTGAAGGTGATGAAGAGGGGGGACATTTAGACTGAGCCTGTAAAGGTAGGAGAAGAAATGTACCCAAAATAAATGGACATTATCTCCCTCTGAAACAGTGAGTGGATATAGATTTTGATAGGGCTACATAGCATCATGTATCCAATCAATCTATGAGCAAGTGGTGGTACATAGAAACTTGCTTTTCTGCATATGACATCGAATCTCTCAAAGCAATATGCAATGCAGATCAATATCATGATGCCCTTATGGAACAGGTGGAATGTGTCTTTCCATCAGGACAGGAGTTTCCACTTGTAAATTCCTAGTTCATAGCCAGAGCTGATTCTGTTGGCCCAGGGAGAAAATAATGCTATAAATCCAATAAATAAATAAATAAATATGTAATAAATATTTAATATGTATATAGTATAAGAGATACTCTTTCACAGGCAGGACAGTGAAAATACTGCAAGTAGTCCTGCACAACCACCATATATCCACAGTGTCTAGAAGAGAAATCAATCAACCATAAGCTGGCTTTACTGCAAAATAATGCAGCTTGAATTGTATCATATAATGCAGTTCAATATAGTTCAAATTAGATTATATGATTCTACACTACCAAATAATACAGGTTGAGCTGCATTATTTAGCATTGTAGATCCATCGATTTTCTTCTTTAATACAAACATATTAAGTAGGTTTACTTAAAAATAAAAAGGTTTCCTAATACATTATGGTGAGATGATCTGCATCAAGTGTTGTTCAAACTTGTAAAAAAGAGAACAGCATATGCAAAATGGAGGATGCAATCAGAAACAGTGTGCTAAAAAGACTCTGATTTTAGTCACTGCATCTCTCCTGTGTCTGAATAAGGCACAGAAAGGAGTGAATTTTGAAGACAAAACAGTCATGTTAACAGCAGTGGGAAAGCAATCAGAATAATAAGGCAATGTCAAAGCCCAACTCGACAGTAAACAAAGCCTCCACCAGAAAGCCCAGCATTCCCATGGGATGTGCTCAAATCTATTGCCTTGCTTTGTGGAGCTGTAAGGCTAGTGCTGGAGAAACTGTTGGTCAGGAGGTAAAGAAAGGAAAATACATCAACTCATGGGCTTTGACAGAGGCACTTAATCCAGAATGTGATTTCAGAGTTCTGGTGAATGTGTGGACTCTCTTTGATCTTTCATCCGGTTCCCAGGATGCCTATGTTGGCACTCTGGAGTAAACCTGACCTCTTAAATCCACATTCTGCTCCAAATTAAATGGTTACGTGGAAGCAGCCTGGGGCTGGATCTACATGGTCACTTAATGCAGTTTGAACTGCATTATATGGTTGGTGTGGACCCCCATATAATGCCCAGATAATGCAGGTCATACTGCATTATATGGGGGCATAGATCCAGCCCAGAATTAACAAACAGAATAATGACTTGTGCTTGTCTATGTTATTTAAAACAAACTAAACCCAAAGATAGATATAAAGAAAAGGTCCAGTTGATGATGTGGCCAGTTGAGATTCAGCCAGCTCAGTCATATGGAAAACAACTGTAATCAGGAATTGCTCTCACAGGGACATGCGATCTAATGCTGCTTTACAACACTGTACCAAATCCATCATTCTATCTCCAGCAATAGCCAACAAGACATCCCAGTGGATGACACTGGTTAGTTGTCTTTTGTTATTTTTGCCTGCCTTCAATAATCTAATTATATTATCTCTGAATTTAGAGTTTCCATGCCATCCTTCATGGTTTTATTCAATCCTTTTTTAATGACATGAAAACCTCAGTGGAAAACCATTATAGTAGATCTGATAAACTACTGTTCGCTAACCTCTTCCAAGTTCTTGATGGGATGCTGTGGCTGATTCTAAGAGGATACAGCTGAGTCCACTTTAGATGAATGAAACATAAATAGTAGCAGAGTAATTAAGGAGATGGGAAATGCAAACCAGTTATTGTGGCAAATCACCTTGCAATAATGGGATGCTTTGCACAATGCTTCTACTTTGAGGATAGGTATGAAAATGTTTGTCAGAATGTGTCACTCCAAATCTGGTGCTCAAAGATAATCATGTAATCTAGATTGAAAGTTGCAGTGTTTCTAGATCAAGCTTTTCCAAACTGCTGCTACCCAGACAATTTGGATAATATTTTTATGATTAGCATTAGTCTTATTGGCTTTGGTTGATAGGAAAGAAATCTAAAAGAATCAGATGATATCAGATTTCAAAAGACTGTTCTAGATGCAGAATATCTTCGGAACTGGAGACTTTAAGTCATTGTCTGCGGACTATTTTCAATGTGCTAATATAAGGCAGTACCAAACTAGAGCTCTCAGAATCTCCTAGCACCTATAGGTATTCCAGCTGATAGATGCTTTGTGTTCTGTTCCAAACAGATGTTTTTTCCAAGCTCTAGTTTGTATGAGATGTGTATTGTGCCTGAAATATCTACATCCAATTTTATGGAGGCCATTTAAGTCATTTCGGTTTTGATCTTTCTTTTGTCCTTTTCTTTCCTACTTCAATGCTAAATTGCACATCTAGCTATTCTGGATGTAGTCACAGATGCATAAAGGAATTTGATTTGGAAAATGTATTATAGACAGTTTATTCCAGTCAGTCTAGCATTTCTACATCATCAGATCTTTTAGATGAGTGCTACTCAAATTGGTGGTTTGTGGAGCAGTCTGCAAACTATTGGCTGCTGTTCAACTGCACTTTCTATGTTGAGGAAATAGTTATAGTTAATAGGAACAAATTTGGTTCTTGTACCTGGAGCAATGTGTGTGTGTGGGGGGGGGGGAGGTCTGCCAGTAACCCAAACCAAGCTGCTTAAGAAGCAATACATGTAGATATGTTTGTATGTAGATGAAATATATTTCTATTTCATTTCCTACTAATTTTGAGAATTATGAAGAATGTTAGGGCTTGTCTACACTTAATCTGTGGCCTTCTGGAGAAGTAATTTTCTTAACCGTCTAGGAGGCAGCCACACACTCTATCCTCAACCTTCAATAGCAACAGAGCAGAGCCAAACTGAGACCAGTTTAGATCCACTGGATTTGTACCTTACCATCTCTCTTGCCACAACTGATGGATGGTGACAGAGCTCCAGGAAAGCTTCTGACCTTTGAAGGTGCCCCCTACTGATATTAGCAGAGGTGTCTACATGACCAGGAAGGATGGAACTGATCTCTCCCTTCTTCTCCCTGGTCATGTGGAAAAGTCTGCATTGTGACATGCGTCCAATCTGTCCCCCTTTTCTTGTAATGATGATTTAAGTGAAAGGGAATAGTTGCTGTACTCCAGAGCAGGAACACCTGTGTCCTTAAACACCACACCAGCATGGTATAATCAGCAAGCAGTTTATTGACGAATCAATGAAAGCAAAGCAGTAAAATAGTAAAAACAATATAGTCCAAAGATTAAAGATAGCCCATGAGCTTTAAAGCACAAAGGTAATACACAAGATCCAAAGGTATAAAATCCATAGAACAAGGCAGTATAAAAATCCAATACAGACATCGGGAGCCTGGAAAAACTTAGAACATGTAACTAGGAATACTTGGAAACAAATGAAATTCTAATGTTAATAAGACGGAGCTATAGTGATACAAGATCCCTTGTATCAATATAAAGCTTTTCCTGACCCCAGAACTGAAAGGAAAGTATTTCTCTTGCCCTTACAACCAGATAAGGATTTCTAATCTCTCTTTTCGTGCAGATGAATTGACCTTCATTGTGCCTGAGAACTCTGTCTCTGTTTACAAAAGTCTTGCTTTCTATCTTTAATCACATTAAATTCTGCACCTGACAAACCATTCTCAGAAGACAATTGTTTATCAGAGAAAGACTGTTGAAGGCCTCTCCCAGGAATGTGACTTTGTGAATCTACAGGAGAAACACTCTGTTCATGAGATACCTCGGGCGTCTCACCTGGGCTTAACTCAGGCCCAGGAAAACCCTCATCCACAGTGCCAACAGGCCCAGGGCCAGGAAAACCTTCAACCCCATTACCATCATGAACATCAGACACAGTCACAGGCTGAACTACAACAGTAGGAGTAACAACCTGTGTGTTGATCAGTCTGCATTAGACTAGGGGATGCTCCAATGTTTCAACCAAACTCTGGAGCACCCCACCCCATCTTTCATTAACATGGGGTTAAACCATAATAATCCAGATTACCTTGCAGTAAATAACAGAAGTCTTTGGACAACACAAAGACTGCCAGGTTTGTACAGGCTAAATGAAAAGCCAGTGTAAACAAGCCCTTAGTTATACTAGTCCTAATCACAGTCCTGAGATGAGATATAGTGCCATGAACAGGAGTTCTTGCTGGTCAGTGGTATGTACTTCCAAGGAGAGATACATAAGGCATTTTGAACTGTTCAGCATATTCTATTGACCCTAGTGGTGCAATCGGTTAAACCCCTGTGCCACAGGACTGCTGACCAAAATGTCGGTGGTTCAAATACGGTGAGTGAGATGAGCTCCCATCTGTCAGCTCCAGCTTCTCATGTGGTGAAAAGAGAACCTCCCACAGGATGGTAAAACATCTGGGTGTACCCTGGGCAGCTTCCTTGCAGATGGCAAATTCTCTCACACCAGAAGTGACTTGCAGCTTCTCAAGTTGCTCCTGACATGTAAAAAGTTTAAATCTTATGTTTTAAAAACAAAATTGCAGCCAAATATAAATTTGGAGTCATGACAATCATGTGGAATCTGGCATGCCACTATTCCAACTGATCAGAACAGTTAGTAATCATTGTCTATGTATGTTAAACAGAGCATTATTAAAGTATTGCCAAAATAAATCGGAGACAGGAATGTTTCTTGAACTAGTTTGTATCAATTTAGTTTGAATGCACTGCAAGTCTTCCAAGTTAAGGTAATACCAAGAAGAAGGAGGGGGAAAGGAATTTTCAGTCAATGAATATTTTACATAATACAAAATGCATGGTAACATAAAATAATATATATTGGAGTGTAATGACAGATTTGGAATGGAGCAACAAAATTAAAAATCACATGCAGGTTACAAAACCAATAACACTAAAATATATAGAAATTCTACGGCTGGAAAATTGCATCAGATAAGTGAAAAAAATTAATCAGCACAGGTTTATATAAAGTAAGACATCAAATAATATTGCTCTGCTTAGATTAGATTAGATAGAAGTACACCGACATTGGCACTTATGAGATTCTCCTAGTATTTATCACTGCAGATGTATTGTTTATTTTAATACGTGTTGTCTAAAGTATATTTTATAGCATATTGAAATTTCAGTGTTACAACAGTTTTATTAAATATTGCACTAAGCTGAAATAAGCTTTTTTTAGAGGGGAAAAAGAAAGAAATGCTGTTAATTTATTATTAAACCTCCCAGTACTTTTTCTTGCTATTTTTTGTAACAAAATGCATTTGCTTTAAACTAAATAATCTTTAGTTTATGGTTAACATAGTGAAGGGATTCTTAAGACTGTGGTAACTTTAAACATATATATTGCATATACTACTTGCCAAACCTGCCTTGCTAATTGATTTTACTGAGAGAGTTCTCCCCATTTATCATTTCATTACATTAAAGTGGTGTGTATTTTTTCTGGTGTCTAAAACTTTTTTAAAAATCTTTAAAACATATAAAAGTGTAGTGAAAAGGGATCTGATACATGGCTTCACTCTATTGATAATTGTTACATCTTCCCCATGAAGCAGTAGCAGTAGTGCTGCCACCAAACCCTTCCTTGGAAATTTATTCTCCCTTTTCTTTCCTGGGTTCTGGATGTTGACTGATTTCAGCTAACTAATAAATGTGAGTTCATAGGCCAGATCAAGACACAAACCAGGTTTGACAACAACAAACAGAAGTTTTATTCTTTCTGGTCAGAAAGGATGTCAGTAAAGAGTCTGCACTCTCAAAAAACTGATATAAGACTTATAAGGAAATACAAAACACATGTTCCGCTTTGACAACCATTCAAAATGCCTGTGCCCTGCCCTGATTGATGGAAAAGCAAGCCTGATTGGCTAGGGATTCCTCCTGACACCACTGGTTGGAGGAGGTCCTTCCATATTGGGGAAAAAGAAGAGCTATGGTTGATAAATTCAAAGTCCAAGGCATTTTAAAGATCCAGCCTCATGAGGAGTGTGAGTCCAGAAATGTATTTATGTAAAATATAAATAGTCCCATGATGCACAGTCCAGGCAAACACAAAGAGAAAACTCAAAAGAGTGATTGAGATTACTTAATGACACCAAGACGCATCTCGACCACAGCAAGTCCACTGGTGCATATAATCTGATGGCTCTAATCCCATCAATGGGAGCCTGGAAGTTTCCCAGCTCATGTAATTGGATTTATCAATGGAGAGAGGTTTCACAATGGAAGGAAGTTGTGATTTACATAAACACAATAGATATCCTATTAGTGAGGCTTGCTCACCTCCAGGTTTGCATATATTAGTTAGACAGCTTCCTGTCCCAAGGCATGAGATTGAGCAAGACAAATTTATAGATTGATAGTTTCAGTTACATTAAGAGTTTGATTGATTTCATTTGATATAACTTATACAGTTTCATAAAAGTGGATGTTATACACAAGAAGAGATATAGCTGGGTGGACATTTCCAGAGTTGAAGTGATATTGGCATTTCAGAATTGTGAATGAGACGAAAAGACAGTATTGAATAAATAAAGCTGAAATGAGAAAAGAAGAAGAAATGTAATTGGAACAGAGTGAAAAACTAAGACATCCTGTAGAAGTTAAGCAAGAGTCTAAGGGACAATTTGGAGAAGTATGGAGAGATAAGGTCGAATGTCAAAAATGGTGGAACATTATCAAAAGTGAATATAATGAGGCTGCACAGAAAGTATAGAAATTTAAATAGACGAGTCAGTCACCAAACTGGATATCAAAAGAAATCTGCTAACTAAATGGATTGAAAAGAAATCTAAAACCTTTCATTGTTCCAGTTGGCGTTATAATGAAGGCATATATAGTGGCTAAAAGGGCAATAAGACAAGTTAAGAGAGTGGGGCGGAGAGAAAGAAGGATGAGTGGAAGGGGAGGGGTTGGCTTCATGAAACATGCCTCAAAAGAGAAATGGTGGCAAAGCACAATTGTCAGAAGTCCAAGGATCTAAGGGAATCTTTTTGCACAAGAACATTCACTATATCATTTAAAATTATCTTCAAGAATGGGGTGATGAATTTTTTTTAAAAAAAGAGTATTTTATATAGTTTCTTATTGTGTCTAATGAGAATGGGATCAGACTGCCAATGCTGCTGAGGAGGAAGCACATAAGATGAGATTCTGAGATGTCCAGAAACTGAAAGAGAATTTCTGTTGAAAGGCCAAGAGAGTAGGGACACCACTGGATAGCATAATAGTATTTCATAATAAAGAAAAAAGTCCTCAGTGGGCTTCATGCACGAGCTTTTCAGTAACCTCTATAAGAAAAATGGAATGCTGGAAGAGCTTGAAATGTTTCTGTTTTTATAACTGGGGATGTCCAAAAAGAAATGAAGGTACCCAAGAATGGCTAAGATGTTTCTACAATGATCAAGCATCATTACATGCCTTTTTCAAGTTTTTTTTAAAATAATGTCTCATCAACACAAAATAGTGGATTTATTTTAGCTTCCTAACATAGGATTTTGTTTATATGTTTTGACAAAAAGTTTGGATGATGCCAACATATATTTGTTAAGCTGTAATTGTTTTCTCCCATTCAATTTGGAAAAAATGACCCTGAATCTGTTCTCCTTGGGGTGTTTTTCTGTAAGAAATATGAGTAATGTGCTTTTCCTCCATATGGTAGAGATAATTTATGACATCTGACATTAATTTCACACTGAGTCATCAGATATTAAGAAAGATAGCACAATCTCTCCCCCCCCCCTTTTCATTATCTTTTAAAAAAAATACTGTCAAAATAACATCTGCATTTTATTGTGGAGAATCTGTCCAATTAAGTATTTTAAAAAGTTATTAAATAACCAATGCATATTTCTGTGCTTATTAGTGCATATTGAATCATTCTTTCTAAATGTGTTTCTCACTTTCTGGTGTCTCTTTCAATTCAACTTTTATAGACTACTGCCAATCAATCTATTCCATCTAATTAGGTTTTTGCAAAATTTTGAAATCTCTTCTTTTGACAATCACACACGTCATCATTGCTAATAAAGATGGTCTTATTATTTTGCTTATCAGCATATATTGGATCAGTATACAGTATAATTGGCAGGTAGGAAAAAACTACCGTATTTTTCGCTCTATAAGACGCACCTGCTGATAAGACGCACCTAGATTTTAGAGGAGGAAAATAGAAAAAAATATTTTGAGCCAAAAAGTGGGCTAAAATATTTATTACAATAACAGAATAACTTAACATGAACAATAGCCAACAGCAGCATTAAGAACCATCATTACTGTAAAAGATAAGGTCTCTAGTCATTGGGAAATCCCAAAAATTCCTCACAACTGTCCGAACTTGTCACGCTCAGTGGCTCACTATCACTGGTGTCAGGGTCTTCATAAAGGACATCATCCTCTGAACCATTCAAGGCATTACTGATGCCACATTTCTTGAAGGAACTTACAACCGTTTCATCCTTCACGGCTTGCCATGACGTTTTCACGCAATTCTAGTTTTGGTGCGCATAGCAAGGCCAGATCTTCTCATGAACCTGTAGCACCATGATGCTGATTCAGTAAAGTCGTCAATGCCTTTCTCTGCAGCAAGACGCTTGGCTTCATATCTTATCATTTTCGTGGAGACTGATAATCCATTGTTCCTGTGATGTATGATCCACTCTTTCATTTCCACATCTATCTGTGGCCATTTTGCAGTATGCCCACGAAAAGTGTGTTTTGCTTTTATCTGCTTTTGCAGTGCTTCCTCCTCTTTCCTCCATTCCCGTATCATTTTTTCAGTTGGAGGTGGCCCAAACTGTCTTTTAGCTGCCCTGTTTCCATGTTCTTTGGCGTATTTTACTACCTCCAGTTTAAATGGGATTTTATAGCTTAGCCTTTTCTGCTTTGACATCTTTGTAAAATTGGATGCAGCAGGAGACTACGGTAGTGTTCTACAGCAAAAATGTAATGAAAGAACTGTCATCAAGAGCTGCCATCTGCCCAAGGCACTATTGTGGGGGCTGGCTACTGTATGATGGGAAGTATAGTTGGACTACAAGCGCCGTACTGCGCATGCGCCGCCGCCATACGTGACACGGGGCTTGTGTCACATCCCCCCGTCCTCTCCATCCAGTCCGCCCTTTGCTGCCGCAACGGACCAGAGAAGAGGAGAGGCGGCAACAGAGGCGGCGGTCTCCAGATGAAGACCTCCCCTGGACGGCGAAGCGAGACAGAGGCTGTCCGGGACACTTTTGGTGAGTATATCGCCGCCCCCCCCTCTGCTCCAGCGCCTCCCCCCCCCCTCCCTGCCTGCATTTTCGCTCCATAAGACGCGGCTGATTTTTCATCCTACTTTGGGAGGAAAAAAACTGCGTCTTATGGAGCGAAAAATACGGTATAAAAAAAACAGTCAAGAACCCATGTTACTTATTTTGAAAAAGGGATACCATTTAGTTGATGCCATACTGCTGTGGTCATTTATATGGACTTTCACTTCTGACATGGAACCAAGATGTGATATGTGTTTATATTCCAACACCTAGTTGTCCTTTTGTTCTTAATAAGGTTTGAGGAAATTTCATGCTGTGGTATAGTTTCACAGCCATGAAACAGCTCAGAACCCCTGGTGCATTATCATTAAGGATGACTGCTATCTACAAATATGAATTTTCCCACTAATCCGTGGTCTTATTTACTGAACTAAGCACTGTTTCACAAAAGCAGTGGTAGGAGTCATATAGAATACATGAATAATCTGAATTCGCTGTATGCAGTTCCTGGTTTTCATCCAAAATATATTAGGATGAACAAATATGAAAATATAAATGAATGTATATGCAAACAAAGAATAATTAGATTTTTTTATAAAAAAGAATAACAAAATGTAGAAATAGGAAGAATCTTAAGACTAGAAAAATAAGAAATAGAAAAAGAAGCTGGTGCTTTTATCCATTCCCACTGAATTTAAATAGATACTGGTCAATATGGTGTGGGGCTTGT
>JARBWK010000004.1:114106688-114155017 GCA_030556195.1 Anolis apletophallus
TGGGGATTCAGGTGAAATGGATGATGGGGCTGTTGGGCCTGCATCTCATACAGAGAGCTTGCAATGGGAAGATGATTGGCCCGAGGCCTACGAGGACGAGGGAGGTCAGTCTGACCCAGATTCAGATAACTGGTATGAGAATCCAGGTGGGCGAGGTTCCCAAGAACAAATCTGGGAACCCATGGGGGATGGGTCCATGGAGACAGAAGGGGAGGATGCTTCTCATGAAGATAGTGAGACAGCTGTGGAAAGGGAGGGAAGGAGCTTTGACCGCAGGAGGAGCATTGAGGCCCATAGAAAGGAATGGCGGCAAAGCCTAGAGCGTCGCTAGTCTCACAAAGGAGGAACTTAAATATACGTTCTGTGGGAACAGATCCTCAGTTGAACGGCCACTTCTGATCTGAAGGGAGTGTAGCGTTCCTGATCCTTGAAGCCTGCTGGCTTGCCTTGCCAAGAGGTTACCTTGGGCCTTGTTCCTTGCCTTGCCTTGCTCCACGGTGACTTTGTTTTGCCTTGTTTCGCTTTGATTTTATGGACTTTGCCTTTGAGAGATTTCCTGTTGCTACTCGGACATTTTACCGCTTACCATTTTGGACTAATTGCTTTTTACTTGGACATTCTACTTTTACACCTGTTCTTTATTATTCAATAAATAGATAATTGATCATTTATCTCTATGTGTGTGATTAAGGGGCCGGGCCAAGACCCCGCATCGTGACAGTTGGCCATTCAACTCCCCGAACCCCTTTTTCACACCACGGGATGGACAAGGCGGGGCAGGCAAGCTCGCGAGATGGCGCAGCTAAGTGCCACGGAAGTTCAGGCTTTGCAGCAAGAGGTGGTGGACCTGAGAACCAGAGCCGGGCGGAACCCCACCATTGGGGTCCCGCCGCGGTTCCACGGGGACCCCGCGGCGGTCCACGTCTTCACGGGACAATGTGAAATGTACTTGGAGCTCCGTCAGACTGAGTTCACCACTGAGAGAGCCAAAGTAGGGTTTGTCTACAACCTACTGGAGGGCACCGTGGCGAGCTGGGCAACTACATTGTTGCGGGCAAATGCGGCGCCAGTGGACACGGTAGCCTTGTTCCTGCAGGCCATTAGGGACACTTGGGGGGCTCCAGTGAACACAGAATTGGCCAAAAGGAGGTTGGATTGGCTGACCATGAAAGACACTACCCTGGCTCAATATATTTCCTTGTTTCGAGTGTTGGCTTCCCAAGTGGCCTGGAATGATGCAGCGTTGCGGTAACAGTTCATGAAGGGCCTGGCGCCGGAAGTGCAACAAGAGATCCTCCGAGGGGCTACACGACCCGGTAACTTGGAGGAGGCAATCACGTTAAGCCTGCGCATGGAGGCGGGAATCCACACCCGGAGGCAGTGGGAGAAAGGGCCCGGGGAATGACCGATGGCTTGGAGGGAGCCGGCGGCGAGTCGTCCTGTGTTCCGCCCATTCACGCCCGGCCCTCAGCCGCTAAATGAACCCAAGCCCATGCAGCTGGGACACGTCCGTCCCAAAGTGGATGCCGCCGAGAAAGCTCGCCACCAACATTTAAACCTTTGTTGGTACTGCGGAGGATCCGGTCATTTTGCCCATGAGTGCCCACAGAAGCCAAAAGGCAAGGCGCCTCGGGCTTTTGCGGCGTGGGAGGAAACCCAGGAAGCTGAAGAAACCCTCAATGCGGCGGGGAAAGAGGTTGGCCGAGTCTAAACGGGTTCGCTAGCTCGGTCGCCAACGTTCCTCCAGAACCCCAGACTGGACAATTGTTTTTGATCATGGTGGCGTTGTGGTCGGCTGAGAAAGGGCCGATGATGGTACACGCCATGGTGGACTCGGGAGCCACAAATAACTTCATTGACACAGACTATGCCAATTCCTTGGGATTACAACTACATGAGTTAAAGGAGGCCCAGTCGGTGCAAACCATCAACGGGAGGCCGCTGAAGGTGGGGTCGGTGCGGCACTACACCTCCCCCACCAAGATGTGGACTAGTGCACACAAGGAGGACATTTCCTTTCTAGTGACCAAGTTGTCAGACTTCCCCGTGATTCTGGGGGTGGTATGGTTGTCTTTACACGATCCCCAGATCTTGTGGGCTCGGCGGGAGTTAAAATTTTCTTCTGAACATTGCCAGAGTCACTGTATGATGGCACGCGTGTGCCAAGCTCAAGAGGTGGAGTGGATGGTCACGCTGCCCAAAAAGTATGCCGCTTTTTGGGATGTTTTCAGCGAGAAAGAGGCCGAGTGCCTGCCCCCCCACCAGCCGTATGACTGCGCCATCGAATTGGAGGTCGGAGCACCTATTCCCCGTGGACGACTCTACCCTCTCTCGGAGCCGGAGCAAAAGGCTCTCCGAGAGTTTTTGGATGAGAACCTGCGCAAGGGATTCATTCGCCCTTCCCAGTCCCCGGCTGGGGCGCCGATCTTGTTTGTCAAGAAGAAATCTGGGGAGTTGCGGCTTTGTAATGACTATAGAGAACTCAACAAGATCACCATCCGGAACCGCTACACCCTGCCATTGATCCCGGAACTGTTGGAAAGGATGCGAGGGGCCAAGGTCTACACTAAACTGGACCTGAGAGGTGCGTACAATCTGGTGCGAATTCATCAGGGGGATGAATGGAAGACTGCATTCCAGACCAAGTGGGGGAGTTTTGAATACCTCATAATGGGATTCGGGTTGTGTAATGCCCTCGCCACATTCCAACATTTCATGAATGATATCTTCAGAGATCAGCTAGATCATTATCTGGCAGTGTATCTGGACGATCTTTTGATTTTCTCGCCCGACCAGGCGACTCACGACCACCATGTGAGGGAGGTGCTGCAGCGACTAAGAGACCATGGCCTCTATGCCAAACTGGAGAAATGCGCTTTTGATTTGATGGAAGTGGACTTTCTAGGCTACCGCATTTCCCCAAAGGGCATTGCCATGGACGATACCAAGGTGCAGGCTGTAGTGGATTGGAAGGCACCTGCTAGTAAAAAGGACATTCAGGGCTTTCTGGGGTTTGTCAATTACTACAGAAAGTTAATTCCTGATTTCGCCAAGTGGGCAGATCCCATCACTCAATGTTTGAGAGGAAAGGTGCCGTTCCGGTGGACTTCGGAGGCTAACATGGGATTCCGGAAGCTGAAGCAGCTGTTCACCACACAGCCGATTTTGCAGCATCTGGACCCCCGCATTCCATTCATTGTGCAAGCAGACGCTTCAGATGTGGCGGTGGGGGCGATCCTGTTGCAGCCCCAGGGGGCGGACTTGTTGCCCTGTGCTTACTATTCCAGGCAATTGAGAGCGCCTGAGAGGAACTACACGATCTGGGAAAAGGAACTGTTGGCCATCAAGGTGGCTTTTGAGGTTTGGAGACATTTGTTGGAGGAGTCCAAGTTCCCGGTGGAAGTCCACACAGATCACCGCAACTTGGAGTACTTGAAGAATCAGCGGAAATTGAATCAGAGGCAACAGAGGTGGTCCTTGTTCTTCGAGCAGTTCAATTTCCGAATTCACTACGTCACCCCCGCTCAGACCAAACAAGTCGATGCCTTGTCCCGGAAGCCGGAGTTCACTCGGGGGGGAGAGGGCTCTGCCGAAACGCGGCTGCTCAAGACAGAGAACTTTGCTGCAACAGGCGGAACAGACGCTAGGCCTCCAGTGGTCAACCCTGATCCGGGAGGTAAGACGTCGCTGAGTGAACGGATCCAGGCCCGGCAGAAGGGGGACCCCTGGGTACGTACTCAGAAGGCTAAGGGGGCGCAATTCCCTCTCCAAGTGAAAAATGACTTGTTGTACCGGCGGGATCGCATATACGTTTCCCCAGGCCCGGAAAGGGAGGAGATCTTAAAGTTATGCCATGACAGTCGAGCGGCGGGGCACTTTGGACTGTTCAAAATGCTCCAGTTGGTGCTGCGAGACTTCTGGTTGCCGAAGGTGCGGAGAGACATTGAGACTTATGTAAACACCTATCCGGTCTGCCAGAGAGCCAAGAAGCAAGGGGGCAAGCCGGCTGGCTTGCTCCAACCGCTCCCCACCCCGGTTGCACCCTGGAGGATGATTTCTGCTGATTTCATCACCGACTTGCCCAAGTCCAAAGGTTACGCCTCGGTTCTAGTCATCGTGGATTGTTTCACCAAAATGAGTCATTTTGTGCCATGTGTGGGAGTGCCTACTGCCAAAGAGACTGCTGATATGTTTGTGCAACATGTGTTTCGCCTCCATGGGATTCCCCAGAGTTTGGTGACGGACCGGGGCAGCCAGTTTACTTCTCAGTTCTGGCGTGCGGTCCAAAAGCTTCTGGGGATTGAAGCTAGGATGTCCACGGTGCACCACCCCCAGACAGACGGGCAGACGGAGCGCGTGGCTGCCACATTGGAACAGTACCTGCGTTGCTACGTTAACTATCAGCAGAACAACTGGGTGTCATTGTTGTCGTTGGCGGAGTTTGCTTACAACAATGCTACGCAATAATCTACCAAAGAGACTCCTTTCTTTGCTAACTATGGCTACCACCCGCGATTCTACCCTCCAGTGGATAAGGCCGGAGACGTGCCTGCTGCGGAGGATTGGCTGCAAGAGTTAACCACAGTGCAGGAGATGCTTCGCACTCAACTGGATCAGGCGAAGGCGGATTACAAGCGGATGGCTGATCGGCATCGCCAACCAGGACCAGAGATACAGGTCGGGGACAAGGTTTGGCTGTCTACAAAGTATTTGCCCACCCAGAGGCCTTGCTGCAAACTTGCTGCAAGATTTGTGGGACCTTACAAGGTGTTCGCTCGGGTGGGGCCTGTGGCGTTCCGACTACAATTGCCTGTGGACATGAAGCTTCATTCTGTCTTTCATCGTTCTTTGCTGCGGTCAGCAAAGGGGGTGCGGCCCGATGTGACGCAGCCGCCGCCCCCTCCAGTGATGCGGAATGGCGAGGAGGAGTTTGAGGTGAAGGACATTTTGGATGCCCGCCTCCGGTGCCGGAAGTTACAGTACCTCATTGACTGGAAGGGTTTGGGGCCGGAAGATCGTTCCTGGACGTTTGCAAAGGATGTTCACGCCCCTGACATTGTCGCTCGCTTTCATCGCAGCTACCTGGAAAAACCGAAGCCTCGAGGGAGGCCTCGGAGGGGCCCTGAGGGGGGGGGGATAGTGTAGCAACCCAGCCTCCAGCCCAGCCCCCAGCCCAGCCCCCAGCCCAGCCCCCAGCCCAGCCCCCAGCCCAGCCCAGCCCAGCCAGGGGGGTCAGGGGATGCCCCGGGGGTCCCAATTGCTCTGGACCCGATTGATGGGGATTCAGGTGAAATGGATGATGGGGCTGTTGGGCCTGCATCTCCTACAGAGAGCTTGCAATGGGAAGATGATTGGCCCGAGGCCTACGAGGACGAGGGAGGTCAGTCTGACCCAGATTCAGATAACTGGTATGAGAATCCAGGTGGGCGAGGTTCCCAAGAACAAATCTGGGAACCCGCGGGGGATGGGTCCATGGAGACAGAAGGGGAGGATGCTTCTCATGAAGATAGTGAGACAGCTGTGGAAAGGGAGGGAAGGAGCTTTGACCGCAGGAGGAGCATTGAGGCCCATAGAAAAGAATGGCGGCAAAGCCTAGAGCGTCGCTGGTCTCACAAAGGAGGAACTTAAATATACGTTCTGTGGGAACAGATCCTCAGTTGAACTGCCACTTCTGATCAGAAGGGAGTGTAGCGTTCCTGATCCTTGAAGCCTGCTGGCTTGCCTTGCCAAGAAGCTACCTTGGGTCTTGTTCCTTGCCTTGCCTTGCTCCACGGTGACTTTGTTTTGCCTTGTTTCGCTTTGATTTTATGGACTTTGCCTTTGAGAGATTTCCTGTTGCTACTCGGACATTTTACCACTTACCATTTTGGACTAATTGCTTTTTACTTGGACATTCTACTTTTACACCTGTTCTTTATTATTCAATAAATAGATAATTGATCATTTGTCTCTGTGTGTGTGATTAAGGGGCCGGGCCAAGACCCCGCATCGTGACACATTCTGAGTCCCTCCATGGAGGTAGTGCAGAACGGAATATAAAAGTTTTAAATAAATAAATCTGCTTTAATAAAATATGGTAAATATACAAATATAGACTCTACTCTAAAACCCTATTATGGATATTCCCATTAGAGGCAGGACAGAGAAGATTGTTAGGATGGGAGTGATGGCCCACCTATAGAGAAATATTAAAGAATCAGAATAGATCTTATGTGATGAAAATGCAGGAAGAGATTAATCAAATTCATAAGAATATCTCTTGGTTTCAATATAGACAATTAATAGAATATTACAATAAAGACACAATTACTGGATTTGTGGGGAAATAATCCTTTTGGGAAAAATATTGGCAACAGACAAATTTTTTAACAAAAATTAATACAAAGTTGTTAGAATAGGCTACAGAGACAGAGATGTTAAAGAATGTATGATTAAATGGGTAGCCAATATAGGCCTTCTAATAAAATTGGAGGAATGACAGCACATATGGAAACACAAACTGAAATATACATGTGCATATAATCTCAAAGAAAATGGGCACCAATGTACCAATGGTCTATAACACCACAAAATTTAGGATTAAAAATAATAATAAAAACATGCGAAATAAGTGCTGGAAATGTGAAACCCAGGAGGGTGCTTTCTATCATATGTGGTGGACATGCAGAAAAGCGAATGAATATTGGAAATAAACTTATTTATTTATTTACATCATTTATATTCAGCCCTTCTCACCAAGCAGGGGACTCAGGGCAGGTCACAATGCACATATACAGGCAAACATTCAATGCCATTGACATACAACATATATATAGACAAACATAGAGGCAATTTTACATTCCAACTCCTGGCCATCAGGGGGAGCTGTTGTATTCCTTTCCTGTTGTTGTTGTTGTAGTTGTGTGTCTGTGTGTGTGTACTTCCTGGAGATTCCTGGAGATTTTATGGCCTCATAAATCAGTTAAATTTAAGTCAATTTGGAGGCATTTCATTTTTAGCCAAACTGTACATAGGACAGATCCTTACTTGATGCTAGTGGAACAAAAAATCTAGAAAGGCAAACTGGTGTGATTTCCATTTCTACAATAAGAATATGGAACCACTTATGGTATGGTTGCTAGACACAATGGGATCTTAAACATTTATCTGAACATAAAATGTGTTTGATTGAATACCTGATCACAAGTATGACTCGGGTTGTACTTTGGCAACAGGCAAAATGAAGTACATTGCAAAGTGGTTAAACATTACTAATGGTACTTTTTTGTTGTTGCTGGTTAAGTGAACTGCCCCCATTGGCTTACTGAGTCATGATTCTTTAGACATCAGTACAATATAGACCAATGCATACTAAATCAATACAGTGTGAAATCTGCAGAAAGTTCACAGAAAATTTTAGATAATGAACCCTGGTGTGAGAGTGTTTAAAATGCAGATTTCGATATAAGACAACTGAAGTGTATAGCTACCTAAACTTCACTTTCTGTGTTCAGTAATATCCCAATCTTCCAAGTAATTAAATCTTTAACATTATTCGGTAAGATTTTGTTTATTGATCGGTACAGATTGCCTCCTCAACGCTCTTTCCTTCCACCATCATTTGTCACCATTTATAGCAGTATATCAATATGAATTGTCATCCTCCTGCTGTTCCACTGAAGTAAATGTAATAAAATGTCAATCCTCTGAGCTCCTACTCTAGCTGAATGTCAATTGTTAGATGCTGGAATCCACTTTCATCCTGCAGTGATTTACCTAAACCTCAGGGACAAAACATATAAATAGTTACAGAGGACTTTTGATTTTCTTTTCTTTATTCTGGAATCTCTCAAACCTTCAGAGTTATTATATATTAACTCAGAGAGTCGGCATCCATCTTTATGGTACCATGGATATAGCTTAGCAGTTACTTACCCTCAGAGGCTACATCTGTAGACTAAAAAATTCAGTTGTTACACTTTAGTTAAATGCTAAACTTGATTCTGTCTCTGTCCCAACTAAGTAATGTAAAGCAGCCAGACTCGGTAAGAAAATTTATTCTAAAGTAACAAACACTGTACAACAAAAACAAAATATGAAATTTGAGAGTCTTAAATCTTTTGAGAATGTTCATTATATATGTGTAGTTATAGGAATTTGACACTCACAAAAACATCATAGTATTATTTTGTGTTTTTAAAAAAATCTAAACAACTACGTGAGACTACTTTTGCAAGAACAACAAAGACTGTGATGGCACCCCAATGACTATCAAGTTTGATTTAGTATCAGCTTTCATCTACTGCAGTGGGTGCAGTCTACAAAAGCTTATGCCAGATAAAATGCGTTTGTCTTTAAGGAACCACAAGCTTTTATATTATTTATTGAAAGCGTTTTTTATTCTGCCCCTTAGCTGAAAAATCCTTCCAAAGAGTCTTATGATGATCTGAAGACATTCCCTCCCTTCAGATCAACAGTCTTCAAGACACACACACACAAAGGAAAGGAGGGAAATGAGAAGAAAAACCTCAGGCACTTAAACTCATCTATAACGTTCTATGGGCTTAAAGCTGAAGCTAAGTGTGATAGAAAAGCCTTTCATGCTTCTGTTCCTATCTGAGGGTAATTGGAGAGGGAGTGCCTGTCCAAATTCGAGCACAATAAAAGGTGCATAGTGGCTGTTTTTTTAACCCTCTGGGAATCTCCACCATATGGATGACAACTTCATCATCCACCATCTTCACCTTTCTAAACAAATAATCATTCATAAGAACATACTACACAGTGAACCATCATCCTAAATTTCATTCTAACTCCAGGGTATCTCTTATCCAGAATTCTGAAATCTAAAATACTTCAAAATCCAATAACCACATGGGAAGTTGAGATAGTGACAGCTTTGCTTTGTACATGACTAGGAGCCACAGTGGCATAATGGATAAACCCTTGTGCCAGCTGGACTGCTGACCTGAGGGTTGGTGGTTCGAATCCGTGAGATGGAATGAGCTCCCATCTGTCAGCTCCAGCTTCCCTTGCAGGAACATGAGAGAAGCCTTCAGGTGTCTCCTGGGCAAATTCCTTGCAAATGGCCAATTCACTCACACAATAAGCAACTTGCAGTATATTCTCAATTCACTTCTGACATGACAAAAATGTACATGACTTTGTTTATGAGCAAAATTATTAAAATATTGTGTATGGAATAATCTTCAGGTTTTATAAATATGAAACATAACTACATTTCTTTTTAGACTTATATGTCATCTCCAAGGTATCTCATTATGTGTGTGTGTGTGTTTGCATGTGTGTGCAAGTTTTTTTTTTAAAAAAATCTAAAATGTGATTCTAGGAGTTTCTGATTAAATATGCTCAACCTGTAGTTATTTCCCACTTTCAGCAGGGTAAAAGTAGGATTAGATTCTAGATTTTTCAGCTAAAGAGAAGTCTGAAAATTACTTTTGCCCTTTACTTGTAATAGGTGAAGGTCAAGGGAAGACAGTAAAGAATAACCTGCATACCTGTGGTAACAAAATACTTATTTCTGTTGAACTTAACTATATAGGAATCGGAGAGTGAGTTTCACACTAAACAGTAGCAGCAGTTTCCTAGTGAAAGTAGGAGAGAATGTTGACAAATGTGTTTCTATTTGAAAAGTTACTTTATGAGACTTAGCTGTGTGGCTGAATTTGCAAAACTTGTGCTACCGGGGAAACACATACTTTGGAAAAACTATGCATGTTTGAAGTGTGTGTATTTTAAGAATGTACACAGACATCATTTTGTCAATGAGGAAAAAGGCTGTACTAATAAAAATGCATACAAACTGTGCACAATTTGAAAAAAAAGAAAGAAAATATGAACCAAATTCTGCAGATGTATAAAAACTTAGAACAGAGAACTGGGAAGGGATAAGAAGCCCAGTGTATTTTCACATCATTAATATCCACCTTTATTTCTTCTTATGTCTAAATAAATACCCTTTGAACAGTATTACAATATTAAATAAGAACAGTTGCCTGCCCACCCCCCGAAATAAAGAGACCACACATTTTATTGGGTTCA
The DNA here is from genome assembly GCA_030556195.1 of Anolis apletophallus. NCBI lineage: Eukaryota > Metazoa > Chordata > Lepidosauria > Squamata > Anolidae > Anolis > Anolis apletophallus. The sequence continues at coordinate 114,116,730 of JARBWK010000004.1, forward strand.
AATTGGGCAACTTTTATTTAAATGTTACCTATTTAACTTTCCTTAACTCAAGGGGTGTCAGAAATATGGTGTATCCAAGCCAGGTAGCATCCCTACCCAGCGTAATATAATTAATTTACTGGTGAAACACCTGGATTACCTGATAACCCAACCAGGGCAATCCTTTTAGAGAAATGAGTGAGAGGTCTATTCTCAAGATATTGAGATCAGCCTCTTACCCATTCCAGGGCCATTTAAATTTACCTCACGCATCAACTTGAACTTTAAAGTGAGTGTTTAACTTAATAGCCTTCACCCCTGAAGGGGGTGCCTAAGGTGCACACCAACTATGGGGTTTCCCTAGCTATTTTCTGCTAAGGCCTATTTATGAAATATCATCACCCCATCTAGCCCAAAACTTAGGGTGAAGGGGGAAAAATCCTATCCGGTTCCAACGGGCAACCAAAGTCAATACTGTTGATGGGTGGGAGTGGTGGGCCGACGACCAGGCACAAACTGTGCCTAATGGGGGCTGGCCTTCCACTACGAAGGCTACGCCTGTCTCTCCTTGGAGGTTCTGAACAGAACCCTCCTCTTTCTTGTGTGTGTGTGTGTGGGGGGGGGAGAGGCAAATTCCTCTCTTCCCAGTTGCACTGGGAGGAAAAAATGTTTTTTAAATATTAAGCAACCTGAACTAATCCATTGACCTGGTTAATTTTATCATTTCACTTCTATTTGTCCACTGTCTCTCCTCAATGAGTTCTAGCCAGAGCTTTCTGCCTCTCAATGTCTTTCTCAGTTTTGTTATGTCCACCCCTTACCATTACCAAAGAAGTCCAGTTGACTTCAATTGAGGGTGTTACTTGCTTCAATACTTCCTTTCATTTGAATTTATAAAGTAAGCAGGTGCATTTAAGCCCTACACTGAGTGTGTAAAAACCCTGGCCATTGTGCAGGAATACCCATTATGGCAGCCTGAGAATAATATAATTACAGTATGATTAAAGGACATTGAAATAAGATCCACAATATCTCTCTCCACTACAGTATATTAAAACCATTATTCTCAAAGAAAAATCAATACATTTCAGATGGGGTTTTGATTGCCCAGCATTTGGATATTCCGATTCCTTTGTGCTAGCATAACTGATCATTTCCCAATACAATTTGAAACCATTTATATGTTCAGTTGTTTTAAGAATAGTAGCATGATATTATTTATCTCTTGAACGGTCCTTCCTTCTTTTACCATGCTCAAAGGCTTAACAGAAATTTTTGAGAGGAGGAACACAATACAAACACTGCTAAACAGCAGGACCCAGCATTCTACACTACTAGCTGACTGTGGAGTGTTTGGAGATCTCAAAAGCTGTATTGTACCTGCACCTGCTTTATGCTGTCTGAAAGAGAGAAAATGAGGCAGACATGAAAAAGCTGTGCTGATTTAATTTTATCTAGTATTTTTCTAAATGATTTTTATTGAAATACAGTTTCTGCACTCGGATTAAAAAGAGAAGGTAGGATATGGAAAAGAAAAGTGGATTGGGGGAGGGGAGAGGGGTTGGGGAGGAAAAAAAATAAGGGTAGGAAAAAAGGGTAGGAAAGGAAGGAGAGCTTATGAACTTCCAGTCTTCTTCATTGTGGTTCAATTACTGCACTTAATCTCTTTTGCTTCTTCTTTGTAATATGACTTTAAGCAGACTAAGATTCACCTACACTGAGGAATGAATGTAATTTGACATCACTTTAATTGCATGGCTAAATACTAGTGAATTGCGGGTTTGTAGTTTGGTAGTACCCATCACTTTAGAGTAGAAAAGGCTAAAGAACTTGCAAAATGAAATTAAAACTCTGGGATTTCCATAGCACGGAACCATGGCAGTTAAAGTGATGTCAAATTACGTTCTTTCTGCAGCTGTAGACACATCCTAAGTCTGGTGACAAAGGTGCACTATAAATCATTCATATGAATTTATAATACTTCATCTTCCACATGTTTCTTAACTGTTGGAAATTCAAAAGCAAGTTTTCACATATACCGTTTCCTTTTGAAAGTAGAATACAGAAAACCTGTACTCAGTACAATATGGGGTTGGGGGTTTTGTTAGCAATTTCTTCACTGACAGATACAAAGTTTGAACAATAGAGATGTGATAAGACACCTTAACCGAAAGCATGGGATTGCAAAATTCATGTTTCCCCAAAGTAAACAATATGGGCAGTTCTTTTAGGAAGGATGTTTTCTGCTAGTCTGCTACAAATTTCAGTTTGATATTTTTAGTATTAAAATATATCTTTCTATTTTGCTATCTTTTTACACACTAGACTCAGACCTCACTTTTACTATAGAGTAGGAGTTTTGAATTATAATGGCTGGTAGCAAGAAACAGCTTCTTCTTTTCCACCACTACAAGGTTTGTTTGTTTATTTGTTTGTTTTTGGAGGGGATGAAAAGTTGTGACGTAGTAGACAAATTGGTTTCCAACCAGAGCTATATTAAAATCTTAGATATCTCAATTGATTTGCATTAGTAGCTCTCATCTACAAGGGGTAGTTCCTCCTTAATCCTTTCATAGCCAATTAATCCAATTCTTCCTTTCACTTTCCATTCTTCCCCAATTTTTCACACCAGCATTCCATGCATACTAAATGAGATCCAAAATAGAAAATGTTATCTTTTAGATGGCCAATGCAATCACACATCATGTAACTGAAGGCTTCGGAGAGGGTGTGTGTGTTACTTTTGGACTAGCTCTTAGAATCGTCCAGGCAGCTTAGACCCAGACCATGGAGGCTTTGGATTCTGGGAGTTGTAATCCAAAAAGTAGTGATTGTCATGCTTCGTAAAAACAGAGAAATACTATTTAAAGTAGTACTACCTGCAGCTCTCTTTCTGCACTTATCCAGATGTTCTTTTTACCTTCTTTAGCCTATCCTTCCAATCTTTCAACGTCATCCTGATTTCTACCCAATATTGAGATCATTTTCACCTTTTCTTACAATGGTACTTCAACTGGAGTAATAACTTCCAAACTATCTTATTTCCAAAGTGCCAGTCTAGCTAAGTGAGCAGTGGTCTCTTGATTCAGGACTATTTAAATTTTATCTAAAACAGCATGCACAGCTCAAATTATATGATAAGGCAGAACAGGTCTATTCACTGCCTTGTTATGTTACCCATTTTGATTTAAATATAGATAGAAGCACTGTTATTTACATAGTCATTGTATCCAGTGTCAAAAAGACAGTGTAATCATCCAACCTGTAGCCAATTAAATGCTGGTACATAAAATGCATTGTGTTTACTTGCTAACATAATAGACTCATATGTGTATTTGTTATTCCATTAACTAGATTAACAACATATGCTTTGAGTATACCTCATCTAAGTTATATTACTCTGTACATCTCAAGTGCAAAGGCTGATGAATGGGGTAATAATATGTTAGCATTGCAGAGGCAGTTCATAGAATATCATTTGAATTGCTTTTCCTTCATTAATATTTAATAAATTAATTAATGGAGCCAGGTCATAAAAATCACAACTTCCTCCACCTTATGGTAAAGCAATTGAGTTTTGCACTGTGGCTGATAACAATAAAAGTGCTAATGAATGGTTTTTAGCAAGGAACTCAATATAAAATAATTCTAGAACAGCTTATGCAGCAGTTTTGTTCCACAAATGCAAACACATCAAAGCTAAACAACAACAATAATAAAAAGCTTATCCAGAAGATGTTAAGGTGAATTTATGTCTTTTTTCATAAATGTCAGCCTCTTCCCTCCCCTCATGTTGAAAAGGCCACGTGTCTGATTATTTTCATCAGGAGAAAAAGAGATAGAACGGTCTTTGTTCAAAGCAACTACAGAAAATCTGTGCATTTTCACTTTTTCACTTTTACTACACATTCAAGATTATTACCACACCAACTAACTAGTTTCATGTGTGAATGACTATTATAAATTTAACGTGACAAATAGACCTTGGAAATGATGTAATGTCACCTTGCAGTACAATTTTCTTTTTTAATTTGCCGGTGTTCTAAAGTTAAGCATTTCAACACAAAGGAAGTGATACTTATATGCAGATGCAGACATAAATCCCAATTACAGTGCGGGCATTGTTGACCAAAGATAGGTGGAACTGATTTTTTTTCTAATTATTGCAACCTATAGGATAATATGTTTCTAAAAGTGTTTTAGGAATTTAAGTACATGGTAACTGCTGCTTATTTTATTTAAGAGAATGTTGATGTGTATGAATAATGTGTATGCATGCAATTCATAGGTATCATCTTCCCTAACGAAAAGATAACTAGGAATGAGGGCAAAATGAACAAGAAGAAGGAAATGTAAGAATCCCCATTAAACTTCTCTTAAGTGAAGATGCCCAAATAAAAAAAAATACTGAAAATATTGCATGTTCATGTGATTTCTTCAATAATGAATACTTGGCCATCATTACTGTAATATATAATCTCTTCCAAAACCAGGTCTGAATGAAGGTGATGCAAATACAATATAGCTTGGACCCCCCCCACACACACACTAATGGTATGACTATAGCTTCTAAATCCAGCTACAGGAACAAAGATTGTCAGATAGCACCCATTGCATGTGAATTCATGCTTTAAAGCTTCCTTGTGTTTGTTTCTCTTGGTCTCCAGAGCAAGGTAACAGCGTGAGGAGAGGTTGAGAAGAAAATCAGATTTGGGCATGTGAGCTGTTTTTGAATGATTTCAGCTACCACTAGAAATGTGACTTCAGGACCAGTATGTCAGCTCGCAAATGATTGAATGAGACACAGACAGGTTGAAGGCAAAATCAGAGGTGATGATTTCAACTTGACCAAAATGGATACCAGCAGAGTCTGCGCTCCAAAGACTGATATACCTTAATAAAAACATACAAATAGGTATACAGGACATTAACAGGAGTTTGAAACAAAGAACTCCTGCTATTCTGAGTGTTGATGGGTCCAGATCATGGCAGGCTAGGATCTACAGGCTGGTTGGCTGGGATGTGTTGTGTGCCATTGTTGTAGATTGGTCTCCAGATTTGGAGGGAAACTTCATAAACTGTCATTGATTCATCTGAAGGCTTGCAACAGTTTATTGATCTGCACAGGTGAATGGTGCAGGTGGAAAGGAATGTGACTGGGCTAGAGATAATGGGCTTAAATGGGTTTGGATGTTTCTGTTTTGGTCAATACAATGGTGCAAGCCAGTAAACAAGAGGGTGCTCTGAGTGTTGTCAGATTCAATGGTGACCCAGGTGAGAAGGGGTGTCAGGTCAATAGAGGTGAGAAAATGTTATCTATATATATAAAATCCTCCATGTCATGGGTCCTGTCTTATAGACAAAGAAACCACACAAGGCAGAAATACAAAAACAGCCCACATACCCAGAAAACCCTACGAGGTATGTTTACTACACACACAGTCCCCAAGTTAAAAAAATCCCACAGCAACCTGTGGCCGGGTCAACTAGTTAGGAATAAAATCAAATCATGTCAGGAAAAACCCTATGGCTCTTCTTAAGCCTAGCATATGTTCTGGATGTCTTCTCTGTGCACTGTGAAAGTATTATGGAAAGTAATGTTAACTAATGTTAGGGCATTCCTTGAGATGTGGGGTGCATGTAATACTTATGCCAGTGTTTCTCAACCAGTGTGCCGTGAGCGATCATCAGGTGTGCTGCAAGAAAAGCTCTCTGCCCCCCTTCCTTCCCCCTCCTCCTGCCGAACTCCTGTTGCTTGGGAGAGTAGGAGGAAGGGCTGAGTGGCGGCAAAGAAAAAGAAGAAGGGGCCGGGGCGCTGCCTCCTTCGGCCGTTTCCCCAGCCAGTCTCCAATCTGCCATGACTCCTGCCACGACTCTCACCCCTCGCTCGCTGAAGCCGCGCGGAGGAGGAGCCCCATCTACTGAAGCCCGTCCACCGCTCATGCTTCTCCTCTGTGGGAGAACTGAAGCCGGGGGAGGGGGTGGGGCATGGCACGGCTTGGCTCCGCCCCCTCCCCCAGCTTCAGTGCTCCCACAGCTTTGCCAGCCTTGAGGGGGCAGTGCCAAGCCAGCATTGTGCTGGCTCTACCACCGCTGGCTTGGCACTGCCACCCCAAAGCTGGCAAAGCTGTGGGAGAACTGAAGCCGTGTGGAGGGGGCGGGGCATGGCACGGCCTGGCTCCTCCCCCTCCCCGGCTTTGGCACTCCCAGCAGCTGCTCCCAGCAGGTCACTATCCCCCAGCCGTTCTTTACTGTGTTAGAGTGTCATTTTGGTTGGTGGTGTGCCCCCGGATTTTTTAAATGTTAAAAGTGTGCCGCGGCTCAAAAAAGGTTGGGAAACACTGACTTATGCAACATTCTAAATAGGTTCAATGAAGGATAGCTTGAAACTAGGGGAAATGTTATAATGGGCTTTCAAATGGTTCATATAGAGTTCCGGGATCCAGTTTTCAATAACATTACCGTCTGGAACCAATGGTCACTGACCCAATATCATAGAATTTGCATGTGTGTTGACTTATCACAATGTTGGTACACAAAATTGTGAGAAGAGGGAGAAAGGAAGTGAGGGAGAGATGGTGAATATATGCACCTTGGCCCATTTTACCCCTTCAAGAAAGATACGTAGTAGGCCACCAATCTACAGCTCCTGAACATTCTTGTTGCACAGGGTCTGGAAGGGGAGAGGGTGCTCTTTGGATTTGCTAGGGAGACCTCCACAATTCCAAACAGCAACTAGAAACTGAAAAAGCTCAGTTTAGTGAGTCAGATATGCCATAAGCCCATGTCAGACATGAAATCTAGTGAAATAACAGGAATTATGGCAACTGCTTACCCAGTAGCTGATGAGAGGAGGAGAGATCTGGCTTGAGTCCAGACCTGGACAAATTTTGGCCCTCCACGTGTTTTGGACTTGGATTCAGTTTACTGGATGTTAGGGATTGTGGGACTTGAAGTCCAAAACACTGGAGGGCAGAAGATTGTCCATGCCTGATGTAGTCTGTCATAGTACCTGATGATCTGTGTTATTTTCAAATTCTGGGAACATTTGCACACATTCTTCTCATTTCTATTTCTAGAAGTAGAAACAGTGTTGGCCAACTAACTTTTGCCTCCCTAACTCTATAATTGATCTGACCCATTATATCATGTAGCTCTATCTCTGTTTTTAGGCTTTAAGATATTGCTTATGGTTGATCATTTGTTATAACCATGGAGAAAATAATCACAACTCTTTTGAAGCCTTCAGGCTTAATTTAACATGCATGGTATTATTAGAGTTGGTGTTTGGATTCTTTAGAATCTTAGGACTTCATTCCACGGGATAAGTAAAGTGTTTGAGATAGTTGTTTTTCCTTTAAGCTTCTCAAAGCCCCATTTTGAAATTAAATGATTGTCCTACCCATCACATAGTTTCCTGCTTTCCACTTTCTTTTCTAATTATCTGTTTGTCTTCTGATCACATGGGAGACATATTTCTCCTCCCACTGTATCCTTTTCCATTTTCTTTGGATGCTACAATTTCTCTTTATAAGTACAGATTGCTCTCAATTCAAAGGGTAAGTGTATTTATTTTATGTTTGTGAAAGCTTGCCTGGAGGGGTTACGAGACCCTCTGTTGAGACTAGTTAACACCTCCCTTGAGCAAGGAGTGTTTCCAGAGGGTTTGAAAGAGGCAGTAGTCACCACATTGCTGAAGAAGCCAGGATTAGATCCCTCGGTCCCTTCCAACTACCGCCCGGTGTCCAATCTTGCGTTCCTGGGCAAGGTGGTTGAGACAGCAGCAATGGAGCAGTTGCAGTCCTTCCTAGATGACACAACTTGGCTAGACCCTTTCCAGTCTGGCTTCCGTTCAGGGCATGGGATGGAGACGGTCCTGGTAGCCATCACAGACAAGCTACGTTGCCAGCTCAACCAGGGCGGGTCGGCACTGCTCGTGTTATTGGACCTCACGGCAGCGTTTGACACTGTCGATTACGATCTATTGACCCACCGCCTCGCCGGGGCTGGAGTGAGGGGAACAGTCCTTAAATGGGTGTCCTCCTTCCTCCAAAACTGGCTACAGTGAGTGAGGAGGGGCGAGGTTGTCTCCGGGGGCGCTCCCCTACTTTGTGGGGTGCCTCAGGGGGCAATTATCTCCCCTCTATTATTTAACATCTATGTACGACCACTTGCGCGGCTGGTACGTAGCTTCGGGCTGGAGTGCCACCAATATACGGATGTCACCCAGCTCATTCTGGGGATGAAGGGCCGGCCCGAATCTGTACCCGATAATTTCCATCGTGGCCTTCAGGCCGTTACTGGATGGCTGCGAGCCAGTAGGTTGAAGGTGAATCCGGCTAAGATGGAGATCCTGTGGCTGGGCCATCCGGGTACAGGTGGGGTTCAGCTTCCAACCCTGGACAGCACGACACTATGTCCATCGTCAGCTGTTAAGAGCCTTGGTGTCACTATGGATTTTCAACTGATGATGGAAACCCATTTTTCCATCATCAGTAGAGCAGTGTTTTTCCATCTCCACCAGGCAAGGAAGCTGGCTCCCTACCTGTCCCACCACGACCTAGCTACAGTGGTCCAAGCCATGGTTATCTCGAGATTGGACTACTGTAATGCTCTCTACATTGGCCTTCCTCTGTCTGTGATCCGGAAACTTAAGCTGGTGCAGAACGCTGCAGCCCGGCTGTTGGTAGGCTTACCAACATGCCATCACATCACTCCCATCCTGTGTGAACTGCACTGGCTTCCAGTGGAATTCCGGATCACTTTCAAAGTGTTGGTGTTGACCTTTAAGGCCTTGAATGGTCTGGGGCCAGTGTACCTAAGGGGCCGCCTCTCCCTATATTGTCCCCACAGACCACTGCGTTCAGAGTTGCATAATCTCCTGGAGATCCCAAGTTGTAAAGACTTTCGCCTGACTGCAACTAGGAGGAGAGCATTCCACATCATTGCTCCAAATCTCTGGAATGCCCTCCCTCCCAAGATCTGCGCCTAGTCTGTTGGCCTTCAGGAAGGCCTGCAAGACTCTGCTATTTAAACAGGCGTTTGGTTGTTGAATTTCACAGGCACTTGCAACCTGCTTCTGTGTTAGGTTGCTAATGTAATGAGTTTTATATGTGTTAGATGTGATGTTTTATATGCTGTTTTAACTGTGTTTTTTGTGTATATGCAATGTTTTATATATGTGATTTTAACTGTATGTTTGGTGTTGTGAGTCGCCCCGAGCCGTATGGGAGTGGCGACGGACAAGTCTAAACAAATAAAATAAAAAAATAAAAAATTACTGTTCCTTCCTCCTTGGTCCCCAAACAGTAATGGTGGAAGAAACGAAAGGAATCAATACTGCCATCTTAGCTCCTTCCTCCACGATGATGTCATCATTGTCTTTACAAGTGGGCAAGGGGCATCCCCATCACATGGTTAAATTTGGAATGCTTACTCATCTCTACATGTGGAATTTTAAAAGACATCAATTATCAATTGATTTAGGACACATAGGGAAAAAACCACACTTTAGATAAGGTGAAATACCTAGAACCCACTGTATGAGCTTGTGTCATGTGATGGGTTCTGTCAATAGCCGTTTCTTAAATGTGTAGAAACATTGAATTTATTGCATGTAATGAAATCCTTATTGTGATGCCCTAAAATGGCCACAGTGACATTCTAAGGCTGGAGAAATTGAGGTTTGTATAATATTACTTTTCCAATAATTTGTATACTTATTTTATTTGAGCTGCAAGACTGGGTTTTTTTGCAAAAGAAATGTCTGATTTTCATATTTTTCTATCACAAGCAATAGGTACTGACAGTTAATACAAAGGACAAGCAGGAAACTGGCATAAATGAACTTTGTTTTTCCTTTATCCTCTCCATTCCCTGTAATATTTTGTTCTAAATGGCAAGCATAGTGTCACAGCTACAGACTCATGACCAGCTAATGAAGTGGGACCAAAGACAGCTGGAGGCAAAAGTATAGATGTAGCAGTTTGTAATGAACATATTTGCAAAAAGAATGCCGACTGCTTGACAAGAGCTTTCACTAGATTCTCCAAAGTGTTTATCCATTATGACAATCTGACTTTTCCTGGTTGAGTGTTATATCCTGCTCTTTTTTGAGGGTGTCACAACAATGTTTCTTGTATTGAATGCCACAATATTAAGGGGAGGTGTGATTTATGATTTGTTTACTACTTTGTGTCTACCCAGTGACTCAATTTCTGTACCGTGGCCTGTCAAAAACTGTCAGACATTCAAAATGCAATTGGGGGGGGGGGGGGGTAGCAGATGTAAGGATAGATACATAAACATCTAGGAACTAGCCAGTACTTCTGCCCAACAATTGTCCCAGCTTCTGTTCCTCTATTTTGAATTCAAGATATATACCCACCAGCCCCCTCGGAAAACTCTCCTAGTCTAGTCCTTCTATATCACTGTTAGAAGACACCCTCCCCCACTTCACTTTATCTTGGACAAGTAATAGCAGGTCCTGTTACACATAGGAAATTTGCTAACACACTTTAGGGATAATTTCAAAATCTATTTTTAAGGAGGGTGTGGAATCTGTGAAGGAAATGTTCTACACAGGTTCTGCCAATCCTGGAGGATAGTTTAAAGGGCATGGATCAGAGTACTGTCTCTACTGCTGTGTGCCTTACTTTAAGAAGGATATAGACAAGCTGGAGTTAATTTGGAGAAGGCAACAAGAGCCATAAAAGGTATGGAGAACAAAAAATATAAGGAAAGGTTGAAGGATTTGACATGTTCGGCTTTGTAAAAAGAAAACTAAAGATAGAAAGTTTGCCCTCTTTAAGAACCTCTGTGGCTGTCAGAGAGATATAAGAGGGCAGACCTGTTCTCTGCTGCCCCAGAGGTTGGAAATAGTTCTAATGGTTTTAAGATAGAGGAGGGTAGATTTCTATTGAACCTTAGAAGGCTTCTTGAAAATGAAAATGGTTCAGTAACAGAAGCAATTGCCTAGAGCAGTGTTTCCCAACCAGTGTGCCATGGTACACTAGTGTGCCGTGAGCAATCATCAAGTGTGCCATGGGAAATTGGAGATAGGAGAGAGAGAGCCCTCCTGTCCTACCAGAAAGCCTTAGCAGGGGCTTGATCCCTTGCCTGAGGCCCGCAAACACAGCCTCCTTTTGGGAAGGCTTATGCCACCTGACTCACCACTTGCTTTGTAGGCTTCCTCCTCCCCTCCGCTCCTTCCTCGGCCTCGGAAGGGTTTGAGCTGAAAGGCAGGGACTGCGTCAGGCAGAAAGAGCTGTGTGGAGAGAGAGAAGATCCTGGGATGGGACTTCCCCGGGTCCCCTGGCTGCCTAGGGGCGGATCTACACCATAGCATCTTCGGCGTCGAGTATTTATGTCACAGCGGATAGGCAACAGAAATATAGAACTTTAATTCCCCATCGGCCCAAAAACTCCAGTCTCTATTCGAGTGAATAATGAAACTCTCATTCAATTCACAAGATAAATATATAACTTTGTATTGAATTGTATTTAACAATAACTGGCAAAACATCGAAAAACAACAGCCATCACAGCTACCTTTCTAAACATCCTTTCCTCACAGATATTTAATCCCAACTGTCACTTTGTAACTGACATTTCTCAAGGTTCCATTTAGCAGTCTTGAGACAGCGCCATCTGGTGTCAAACATGTCACACTGCAGGTCATCTCAAACTGCGAAAATATATCTTGTGCTGACTCATGAATTGCTATTCAAAATGCAATAATCTGACACTCCTCCTTCATGAGCAACACAAGTACACACATTACTTATAATAACAATATCTTCTTACAAAACACATTTAATTTACAATTAGTCAATGCTTTTGTAAACATATCAGCCATATTCTCATCTGACTGGACATACACAGGATTAATAAAACCATCCTGTACTAACTTTCTAACATTTTGGTATCTTACCCCAATATATTTTGTTTTCTGCTTTAATCCTTCAGCATTTGATATTGCTATACAAGATTGAGAATCAGTAAATAAAGATATCTTATCTTCAAAACTTTGGAACTCGTTTACTAGAGCCATTATCCACTCTAGTTCTGTACAACAGTCAGACAAAGTAGAAAATTCGGCTTCTGCCATGGATAAACAAACGTGTGACTGTTTACAAGATTTCCATGTCACTTGTATCCCAATAAAACTAATTAGATACCCGGAACATGACAAGTTTTGTTCATTGTCGCCAAAACTTGCGTCTGCAAACCCCTTCATACCACTTTCTTTTGGACAAATTTTTAGCTTTTTGTCACATGTTCCTTTCAAATATCTTAACACTCGTTTTACAGCTTGCCAATCAGTCAACGTTGGTTCATTCACTCTCCTGCTTAGTACATTAGTGGCATAGGCGATGTCAGGCCTAGTCCAATTTGCCAAATACAAGAGGCTCCCAACCACTGATTTATACAATGTTTGATTGTCAAACATTTCACCTCTATCAAGCTTTAAAAAATCTGGTACCATTGAGTTGCTACTGTTTTACACAGAGTCAATCTTGTTCTCTCAAGTAACTCAAAAATTTTGTCTTTTTGATCTAGACAAATATCTTTTTCAGTTCTAGTTACATTTACGCCTAAGTATTTCCGGACTTCTCCAAGATCTTTTACAGTCATACTTGAGTTTAGTCCCTTAAAAACTTGTTCCACATCCCTTTCGGATGGTGCTAGTACTAAGAGATCATCGACAAACACCAAAACAAATGTTTGCTTTTTAGACTCTTTTCCTTTCTTATATAGACATGTATCTACACTGCTTCTTTAGAAGCCAAGACCCTTTAACTTTTCGTCTATACACTGGTTCCAGCATCTCACTGCTTGCTTTAGCCCATATAATGCTTTCCGTAGTCAATACACACCAGTTGGAGTATCTTTTTCAAAACCAGGTATTGCTCCCATATATACATTGTCAGTCAGCTCTGCGTTTAAATAAGCTGTGGCAATGTCAAAGTGCCTTATAACATACTTTCTTTGCACACCGATGCCTAAAGCAGTCCTAATTGTTTCAGGTCTAATCGTTGGAGCATATACCTCATCATAATTTTGATTGTAAATTTGACCAAAACCTTGTGCAACCAATCTTGCTTTGTACAATAATGAACCATCAACTTGTGTTTTCCTTTTAAATACCCACTTGCAACCAATTACCTTTACATCTTTGGTTACATCTGCTTGTTCTAAAACATTTAAGGAATGAAGTGAATCAAATTCCTTCTTCATTGCTTTTACCCAACAATCACGTTCATTTTTCGGTCTACGCAATGCTTCAGCGTAAGAATTAGGATCTTTCCACTCTATACTTCCTATTTGCGTGACTTGGTACTTGGCTGGTGGAGTTCCTTTAGTGATACGTGTGGATCTCCTAGGAATCTCATCCTTAGTCTCCTCCACATCCCTAATCTCCTCTTGACAATGTCCATCAACCTCTGTTACAGATTTGGACACTAAGTCAGAGTTTGTGGCGCAAAAATCATGAAAATTACTTTCTTCAGATTGTTCCTTGCTTTCTTCCACATTTGCCTCATCTAATACCTCTACAACTTCAGATTCATTCTTTACTCTAGAAACACTTGGGGTTATGAACACTTCAGTGTTCGCATGAATTCTATCCCAATGAGTATTATTTTCGAACTTTACAGATCTGGAGACTGTGATCTTCTTCCCTGGAGAAGAGCCATTCCAGAATCTATAGCCTTTCGTTCCACCTTCATATCCAATAAAGTGCATCTTTACCCAATGCTGATCTCTTTTGTCTCTTTGCTGTATAGGAATTAAGACATTTGCATGCGCACCAAATACTTGAAAATGATCCACCTTTGGATGTCTTCCATAAAACAAATAGAATGGGATTTCATTTACACTTGAGGTCCATAACCTATTCAGCACGTAATTGGCAGTGTTAGCTGCTTCTGCCCAAAAACCTTTGGACATTTGTGCATCCTCAAGCATTGATTTTACCATGGTTTGAATTACACCTAAGCGACGCTCCGCAATTCCATTTTCTTTTGATACACCCGGATTTGTTTTCCTATGCCAAATTCCTTTATCCTTAAAAAAATTCTTAAGTCTTTCATTCACAAATTCACCTCCTCTATCAGATTGAACTTGTTTAACAGTCAAATCAGGAAATTGGTTCTTCACAAAATTGTACCATTCAATAAATTTTTCATACACCTGAAATTTACCTTTCAGAGGGTAAACGAAGCCAAATCGAGACCTATCATCTACTATTACTAGTAGAAATACATTCCTCCAATACTCTTTGGAAAAGGTCCAGCTTGATCCATGTGCACTAACTGGAACGTAGTTGTTACTCTACCACTCCCTTTGGCAACAGGATAAGCCTTTAACTTTGTTTTGTTACAGACAGCACACTCTAAATAATTTCTGCATTCTGGTATTTGAATGCCTACTAGCTGTGCAGACTTTCTAATCATATTATAGTTCATGTGACCAAACTTCCTGTGTAGCATGTGCAGACATCTGTCACCATGCAGAGGTTTCCCTTCCAAACTCTGAATACTATTTGTAGACATTTTATTACTAGCATTCATTCTATAGAAACCATTTTGAAATTTTACTTCCTTATACATACCTGTATTTTTATTACTCATTTTACATAACTCCCTTCAAACACAATGGATAAACCATGGTCTGCAAGTTGTTTCACCCCTAGAACATTGTGTTCTAGCTCAGGAACTAAATAAACATTGTCTAACTTTAGACTAAGTTGACCAATTTCAACTTCTCCCTTTGTTAAAACCTTGCACCTTTGACCATTGGCTAGACTCACACAACTTTGCATAGAACCAGATAAAGGTTCCTTCTCTGCTAACAATTTACTATCCTTAACAAAACTCTTTGCACTCCCAGAGTCAATAATCCAGGGTACCTGAGGAATAAAATCATTGTTACATTGTAAACTCATCAACAGACAGCCTGAATCAGAGTCTTTTCTTGAATTGTTGATCTGTTCTTTCTTGCTCTGTGCTGATTCACTCTTCTTAAACTTGTTCTGATGACATTGTCTAGCTTTGTGTCCTCTTTTGTTACAAATGTAACAGATAATGTCACACTGGATTGTCTCTTTCCTCTTCATATTGAAGCCTTTGTTGACCGTCTTCTCCGTTGAAAGTTGCTGGGCATTTCTTCTGTAACAAGCCCAGTTCTCCAATCTAGTCGAAACTAAGTCGAAGTTGATGTCCTCTTCTTTCACCGATTGCATGGAGTCAATGAATGAGTTGTAGCTCTGCCCCAAACTGCTTAGTAGAATTAAGCCTCTCTGATCTTCTGTAAAATTGGTGCCCCTTGCTGCTAAATCATTAAATAGGCTCAGCATTTTACTCAAATGAGTCTCTCTGGCACAATCTTCCATTGACAGAAGCTTCAGTGAAAACAGTTCTCTGCTCAATAAAACTTTTGAGCCTCCAGTAGCCTGCTGATACAGCTTTTCAAGCCTTTTCCAACAGTCAGCAGCTGTTTCTTCCAGAGCTAAATATGTGAGGTGCCTATCGTCAACTGACAGGATGATGGTAGCCCTTGCCTTGCCATCTTTCAACCTTTCTGCATCAGAAATAGGTCGATGTGTTAAGCAAGATAACAGCTCCTCCTTTGCCAAAACTGCTCGCACTTTGGTAGCCCATATTAAATAATGTGAGCTGCCTCTGAGTTTTTCTAAATGATGCTGTGCTCCAAATAATGCCATCTTTCTTCACACTACAGATGATCCTGGCAAAAATTCACTTCAGCTTAAGTTCTCTAACACTGAGGTAAACAGCGACTTCTGCTGCAATTTGCAGTGTTATTCAAAAACTTTTTCTATGAATTATGGGTTATGTAGTATCTCTGTGCCTCTGCAATTCTGGATTCTGTGTTCTGGGATCTGGGCCCATAACCTCTTCGGCGTCGAGTATTTATGTCACAGCGGATAGGCAACAGAAATATAGAACTTTAATTCCCCATCGGCCCAAAAACTCCAGTCTCTATTCGAGTGAATAATGAAACTCTCATTCAATTCACAAGATAAATATATAACTTTGTATTGAATTGTATTTAACAATAACTGGCAAAACATCGAAAAACAACAGCCATCACAGCTACCTTTCTAAACATCCTTTCCTCACAGATATTTAATCCCAACTGTCACTTTGTAACTGACATTTCTCAAGGTTCCATTTAGCAGTCTTGAGACAGCGCCATCTGGTGTCAAACATGTCACACTGCAGGTCATCTCAAACTGCGAAAATATATCTTGTGCTGACTCATGAATTGCTATTCAAAATGCAATAATCTGACATAGCATTCATGCAGTGAGGCACCCCTTGGTCTTCCAGGGCTCAAGGCTGGGGAATCCCAGGATTTGTAGTTTGGGGAGGCTCAGGATGGTGTCAAACTACCACTCCTGTGATTCCCTTGCACTCAGCCAAGGCGGGTCAAGGGGTGTTTGGGACACAGGGTTGAGGCACCTTTAAGCAGGGGCTGAAAACTAACAGGGTTTGCTCACTTAAGGCAGGCGTGGGCCAACTTGGGCCCTCCCTCCAGGTGTTATGGCCTACAACTCCCACCATTCATATATATATATCTGTGTGTGTATATGTGTGTGTGTGTGTGTGTGTGTATATATATATATATATATATATATATATGCTGTATACATTTATTAGCTGTACCCGCCTTCCCTTCCTCTTTCTCTCCTTCCCTCCCTCTTCCCTTCCTTCCCTCTTTTTCTTTTTCTTCTTCTTTCCCTTTTTCTTTCTTCCTTCTCTACCTGTTTCTTTCCTCCCTTCCTTTGCTCTTTGGTTCCATTCTCCCTCCCTCCCTCCCTCCCTCCCTTCCTTATTGATGCATAAGAACACAGAGAGAGACTGACAGCTGTTGAGCAAGACCTTTGTGTGCGTCTTTCTGCCATTCCTGCCAGGATATCTATGTTGTGTTCATCAAAACAGGCCCAGGTTTCACACTGAGTGTATAAATATATTTAAAAACATATTAACTATATGTATTAATGTGTTAGAGTGTCATTTTGGTTGCTGGTGTGCCCCAGGATTTTGTAAATGTAAAAAATGTGCCGCGGCTCAAAAAAGGGTGAAAAACACTGGCCTAGAGATATTGTGGGGTCTTTTTCTCTGGACATTATCAGAAATACATTGGACAATACCGAGCTAGGAGTAATTTACTGGGAATCCTACACTGAGGGGAGGAGGTTGGAGGATGCCCACAAGGCCCCTTTAAGCTCTTATGAGTCTGTGATTTTTGAATCTACTTACACAAATACAAACTGGACTTTTTTGCTTTTAATGTTTTGAACTTCTAATTTTAATGTTTTAGAGTTTTGAGCAACTAGTCTATGACCATAGAATAAAATTCATTATAGAAGAATATGGAAGTCTAGCGGGCTTGAAATTAAATAAAGAAAAGACAGCAATATTAACGAAGAATATGTCAAAGAAGAATCAAATAGAACTTCAGGAAATAACAGGCATGCGCATAGTTCCAAAGCTCAAATATCTGGGAATACAAATAACGGCGAAGAATTCTCAGTTAATTAAAACAATTACGAAGTAAAGTGGAAAGAGATGCAAAAAGATCTGGAGAAATGGAAAAAATTGAATTTATCTTTGATGGGAAGGATTGCTACAATCAAAATGAATATCCTACCCAAATTTCTCTTCCTGTTTCATAATCTCCCAATTCTAAGGACAAATAAACTGTTTATAGAATGGAATAAAGAAATATTGAGATTCGTATGGAAAGGGAGGAAGCCAAGGATTAAATATGACTATCTGATTGAAACAAGAAATAGAGGAGGATTTGGCCTACCAGACCTTAGATTATATTACAAAGCTGCGAGCCTTACTTGGATCAAAGATTGAATATCGCTAAAAAGAGAAAAAGTCTTGGCTTTGGAAGGCTTTGACCTAAGAGTCGGCTGGCATGCGTATCTATGGTACAAACAAGAAAAAAAGGAAAAAAAACTTTAACAACCATTTTATAAGAGCCTCCCTACTCAAAACATGGAAGAAATATAAAGAAAAATTATATATGAAAACACCACTATGGTTATCCCCATTTGAAGCGGGACAGAGAAGACTACTAGGATGGTCGGAATGGCCATCCTATAAAGATGTACTAAAAAAAGACAAAAATGAATTCAATCTCAAGACGAAGGAGGAAATTAACAATCAGTATAAATCATTCTCCTGGTTACATCATATGCAAATGAAAGAGTACTTTAAAAATGATAAGGAAAAAGGCTTTGCAGACAAGGATGACTTTTACGACAAAATTATAAAAAAGGAAAAAAAAGAACATTACAAATATTTATAACATACTATTGGAATGGGTAACGGAAAAAGAATTGATAAAAGAATGTATGATAAAATGGGCAAGAAATATTGGCAGAACAATAAAGCTGAAAGAATGGGAAGAAATTTGGAAGAAAAAAAATATACATATGTCACAGATATCAAAGAAAATTGGTATAAAATGTTCTACAGTTGGTATCTAACACCTCAAAAATTAGGACTTATGTACAAAACAATAAACAACAATTGCTGGAAATGCGAAAAAGAGGTGGGGACATTTTATCATACATGGTGGACTTGCCCCTGGGTAAATACTTTTTGGAAGAAAATAAGAGACGAATGTGAAAAGATATTAAAGACAAAAATCAGTATGAAACCAGAATACTTTTTATTAGGACTAATTGATGAAATAAAAGATATGGACAAACTGACTTTTGCCCTAAAAATTTCTTATTTCTAAAATTTCTTCCTATAAAAAAAACAGGCTGGCAATTATATGAAGAGTATAAAGACAATCAGTAGAACAAAGGAAAAAAATCAAACAAATGCTATACCCTTGGATTACAATATGAAAATGGGAAAGTATGGACATATAGGAGAAGCCAACAGAGGACGAATAAAAAACCAAAGATGGACATGTACATTAGCACATGCCAACATGAAAAATGCAGAAAAAGAAGATTTGGAAGTCACAGACCCCTTTCCCTCTCCCTGACACTCCTTATTCTTATCCTTCCCCATCCACCATTCCTTTTCCCTTCCAATAAGTTCCTTATCTTACCTTTCCCAATACCCCCTAGGTAGGGTAGTTTTTAACTGTTTTGTATGTATACAAAAAAAAAATACCCTTCGGGAAATAAAAATTATTCAAAAAAAAGAAAAGAATAAAATTCATTCATTCAGTGTCTTCTTCTACTAGCTTATTTTGTTTTTACCATTTTATATTTTAAATTGTTTCAAGCATGAAGTTTTGTTGTTGAAGAGTGGGATAGATGATTCAGGTAATGATGATACTATATTATTAGTATTAGCAATATTACTATTATGACTACTGTTATTATTTACACTTAAAGCACATACATGATTAACCTTGACTAAATGGACAGAGTGGAGTCATGCTCAACAAAATGTTAAGTCGCAATTTAGAATTATGGGTAAATGAGGCCATAATATCACATCTTTATTGGCAAAAGATAGAAACATGAAGAAAATGCAAGCTTCCAAGCTCATTTGAGAAGAGAGCTGGAAATCATTGACTTCACACAAAAATGGATTTTTTTAACTTTAATGTTAATTGATTGCCAATTACCACATTTGGAGCAGTGGCTGTAAAATTCTTCCCATTAGGAAATTGCAATTATTTTCATTCTTAATGATATCTTCGTATGGCAGTTAAATAATTTACTAATTTATGCTTCCTATTACAGTCTTGGGATTTATTCACTTAATCAGACATTATTCATGATTTTATATTGACTTTATACATCCCACAATGTGTCTTGACACACAGAGAATTGACTCAAACAAAAGCAGTCTTTGTGTTACCCCAATCAAGTTAGTGGGTATAGGTCTTGTAAGAGTCAGTGAGAATGGCATCAATTTCAACTAAATAATGTTTGCATTCAAAACCTGTACTCATATTTCTTCTCTGCAAATACTGGTGCTGAATATTCTGTGCTCATTTTCCTAATATTGAATTTCTATATTTGAATTTGTTACTTGACCGCCACAGACTTGTGGTATCTAGTACTGGTTTTGAATGGCTGATGTGCTATATGCTGTATGATTTCACAGTTAAGATTACTGAAAGCTGCTACAGACAGAATATATCACACAATTATACAAGCCTTTCTATCTTTGTGAGATATGGACATTTACCTCACAAAGAAACTTTTTCCTAGAACATTATCTTATGCTGCATATTCAATAATAACAAAATTTGACTTTTTCCTATCTACTGAACTTTCAAGAGTTATTTTACACTAGACAATTATAGTACTTCAACTGCAAGGTTCCATTCTATAAAATTCTGGAATTTGTCTAAACAAATTTTTGTTAGCATTTCCTGTCAGATTGCTTACCATATTACAACTCTCATGATTCTATTGGATATTTCCATAGCAGTCAAAGTAGGATCAAAATGCTGTGATTTTGTAGTGGGAAGCAGACCCTGAAATGAACTCAACATTTTATTATGGGTATATTCTACAGAAGGAGAGTTATGGTGAGTGAATTGTCTTTCATTTGCTCCTGAAGAAAGCAGCTCTATATTGACAGACATTGCTTCATCTGTATCAGGATTTTTCTAAATGGACTGAAAGTAGTTCTGAGGATTTCTAGACAGTTTTACCAGCCCTGCCTAGTGACGCTGCAGGCTGAGGCCTATGCCCTTTCCTTTGCCCACTGTGAGAATTCAATTCCCTAGACAATATTTTGAAAATCACACATATACCACATTTGATGACACTTTGTGGTTAAGCTTTAATCCAATGTAATTTACCCATGAAAATAAGTAACAAAAAATATATTATTTTGAAAAAGATGACAAATATAGCAGAATTAAAGAGGACAAATTATGGAAATGGAATATTTGAGCTGCTTATGCACATTAAAAGTTATATGCAAACAAAGATGTGAAGAAACTAGAAAGATTGGAGGCAAGCAAGTGCCTAATAACTTTTCTTTGTCCGTGGAGTGCTATATCTTTCCACAGAGTTGCAATAGCGGATCTATCAATTAAGCTTTTAAAAGTTTTATGTCTTAAGTTAGCCTATGGCTAAAAATTCTGGAGCTGCTTTTTTGGGGGTTCATTTTCAGTTTTTTTCAAATCTCCCCTTTGGGGGAGATAAAGATGGGTATAAATATAATAATAATAATAATAATAATAATAATGAACAAGCATGCAAAGGTAGTGCAAAACAATCACGCAAAAATACTGTGGAAGTTTTGAATCCAGACTGACAAAGTTTTGGAACACAATAAACCATACATCACGATTGTGGAAAAGAAAAAAGTTTGGATTATTGATGTTGCCATATCAGGTGACAGTCGCATTGAGGCAAAACAACAGAAAAAACTCAGCTATTATTAAGACCTCAAAATTAAACTGCAAAGGCCCTGGCATAAACCAGTACAAGTGGTTCCAGTGGAAATCGGCACACTAGGTGCCATGTCAAAATATCTCAGCCGGCATTTGGAAACAATAAACATTGACAAAATCATGATCTGTGAACTGCAAAAGGCCACCTCACTTGGATCAGCGCACATCATTCGAAAATACATTACACAGTCCTAGACGCTTGGGAAGTGACTTGTGATTTTGTGATACAAAATCCAGCATATAGATCTTGTTTGCTGTGACGTAGCGTGTTTTTGTGTCAGTAAAATAATAAATTAATAATAAATTAATCAATCTGTGTCAAAAAAGAGGGTTTCAAATGTGATACTTTTTATCCCAATTAGTTTCAGGACTCAAAATTCATAATATTGAAATGAATAAGACTAAAACTGGATGAAGATGGAAGGATGAATTTATGCTATCTTTGCAGTTGATAAGGTTATTTGTCTATTTTGTTTGTTTACTTGTTTTTAGACGTAATGGTGGAATGTGATATTATTTATTGTGCTTCATTACCTGTGTTCCACTTTAACAGTGAGGGTGTAAGAAACATTTGGATCACACTCGTGTAGATTTTAGTGTTTTGGGTGGCAGAAATGTTATATAGGAAACATTCTCTCTCTGGTATCATATATTTGTCACATCTGAAACGGGCTTTAATAAACACAGTCACAGCCAAACATTGGTGCACTTGCTAATATAATCTCAACTATGTATAAGCAATTCCCATTTTGGTGAAATTCCAGAACAACTACTGAAAAATTCTATTTCAGGTGGATTTCAATGCAACTCTAAAGTACACATGTGCACTGTATATTAGATATAAAGCCCAGTTATGACACCTCACTCTGTTGTTGAGATCCAGTATGGGGTAGTGATCAGCATGTTTGCCAAGGAGTAAGAGAACCAGGTTCAGGTCTGCACTTGACCAAGAAGCTCTATGCTTCTCCTCATGGTTTATCTCATAGAATTGTCTTGAGGATAACAGCAAGTAAGAGCAAAACCATGAGTTATCAGCTTTGGCTCTTCAAAGGAAAGTTGGACTATAAATGGAACAAATAAATAAATTGTGTTCTTGTGATAAGAAAGCCTAAAGCAAAAAAATGTCCTCAAATCTACAGTGAGCACACTATATCCACTTTATTTCAGTCGTAAGGGAGTCAGATACGGAGATAAAAGTAATACAAAGATGAAATGATCTTGAATGATGCAAACACATGAGATGAAGGGAATATAGAGCTCTTTTTAGTTGTTGGGATGAGCTGGGAAAATGTGGCATTTGCTCTCCTGTTCGGAAAGCTCAAAAACATTCATAATTCCGTCAGCAGTTAACAATGTCTCCGGTGTCTCCTGTTCTTCACTCTGCTGTTGAGTGGATATTCGGCAATAAAGGAAGAGTACTAGATATACAAAGGAGAGAAAAACCTGGGCATTTTTTCAGAAAGCAACTTTAAAGCCTCAGTGCTGCCTTTATTGATTTGGATATGAAATATCCCCTTCAGAAAACTCTCCCCTCCCTGCACTCTTTACAGAGAATGCATAACATTCTTCTCTTGGTCTGAGTGGGAGATATATATATATATATATATATATATATATATATATATATATCCCCTTTTGCATTTATGAGTTTCCTTGTAAAAAAAATAATTTCAAGATTCATTTTCTTAAGGTCAAGCTCCAGCCTTCATTTTTGGGGTCAAGGGAGTGAATAGACAAACCTCTGGCATTTAGAAGTTTTTTTTAAAAAAAAATGTTCAAAATTAAACTGCTATTCCTCTAAAGTTTGCTTTGGCTGAATATTGGAAGTTAAAGTTGTAGCCATCAAAAATTCTATCCAATTAGAGTGCAGATATCACTGTTCATTGAATCTGTTGACATAGGAGGATAGAGGAGGCTGGGAAATAGAATAATGAGAGACAAGGTAAAAGAGTGTGAATATAAAAAAGCTAAGGAGAGAGCGATGGGATAAAGGCAAACAACTGCATGAAAGGAGGCTTTTTCAAAGTCTGAGTATCAGGGATGGGGTGGGGAAATGTGTCTGTTTCAGTTGTTATCAATTATTAAATGTATTTTAAAGCACAAATTTGTCCTGTGCTTTAAATTTTCCAACTCCACACTAAAAATTCATGTACCTTTTATGTGAGTATAAAATACTAATTTTAATATCAAATTTTCCAATATGCTCACATCTATAAAGAGTTTGTCCAATGAATGTCATTCTCTGTCATTCATTCATGTTTGTATGCATGTTCCAATAGGTTCTCATAGCTGTGTATATCTGTACACACTTTTAATTATTACAATATTTTAAAAAAATCAGAACACCAAAAGAGAGTTATGGTCTCGTTCACCTGCTAATGTGGAAAGCGTGGATTAAAATGGGGAATGAAATTTGACATTAGAACTGCTATAATGGTTGAAGGTTTGTTGAATTTTTGAGAAATTTCTGCATAAAAATTCAAACTTGCATTTCAGATGAACATGTTTAATGATTAGATGCACTCAAGGTCTCTTTTGGGTGGCAAGACTTCCAATATTATCTCTGCAATCCTATATACTGGCAAGCATAACCTAATTCATTATAATGGACATGTGTATCTTATTCTTTTTTGAAAAAGTTTATGTTTTCTGCTAGGAAATAGTGCCATTCCATCTTTCCATAATATATAATAACTACCCTAAGACATCTAGCAAGTATGTGCCTAAACCACAGACTCTATAAAGTAAAGGTCACAGTGATGAAACTTTGAAGTACGATAATTCATTGGCAGGGCAACATTATTCACAATGTCGATGTTAAAGTGTCCCAGCTCCCTTGCAATGATATCAGTCCTGCATTCAGAATGTTCACTGTGTTGTCCAATTGTGTTCATACAATCCATGTTCTGAACAGTAGTCATACAGATAATAGTATAGTCTTTATTGATTAGCCCACTGGCCGTATCAAAAACATTTGACATACACATACAGTACAACATACGTTAAAATAAACAAGCAGTTAACACGATGAAAACTTGATTACATTAAAAATAGTTAAAAATACAGATAATACATTATGTGTCAGGGATGGCCCAAGACATTATGTAGTATTAAACAGAGCAGCACATGTCTCTCCCATCAAGTTGAGTAGTATTCAAAGCTATCCAAGTTTTTTCAAGTATGAGGCAAAAAATCCCCATAAACCTTCTTCCTATTCCTGGCAACAGTTACAAAGTATATTATTAACCATTTGATGTCCATTTATCACACCTTAAATCTGCTCTAAGGCAATCACCCTACTTTGCCTAATCATGGTTATGAATTATCAATAAAGTTGAACATAAGAAAGAACATAAGAACATAAGAAGAGCCATGCTGAATCGGACCTCAGCCCATCTAGTCCAGCATTCTGTATCACACAGTGGCCCCCAGTTGTACACGGGGATCTCGAGCAGAAGGGAGGGTAAAACCCTAACCTGCTCCCGACCCCCCACAACCAGTACCCAGGGAAATCCTGCCTACCTCAACCAACTCCAAGGTGGCACTTGAATGTCCTTTTCAGTAACTACCGATACACTTGGTATCCATGAATCTGTCTAATCCTGCCTTGAAGTTGTTCAGGCTGACAGCTGTCACAACCTCTTCTGGAAGTAAATTCCATAACCCAATGACCCTCTGGGTGAAGAAATATTTCCCTTTATTAGTCCTAAATTTCCTACCTTGGAGCTTCAGGGAGTGCCCTCTAGTCCTAGTGTTTTGTGACAAAGAAAATAATTTTTCTTTATTCATCTTTTCTATCCCATGCATGATTTTATACACTTCGATCAAGTCACCTCTTAAACGCCGTCTTTCAAGGCTGAAAAGACCAAGGCGTTGCAACCTGATTTCATAAGGAAGCCGCTCCATCCCTTGGATCATTCTTGTTGCCCTTTTCTGTACCTTTTCCAGTTGAAGAAAGCTCTATTTCTTATCATCTGTGCCTTCTATATTTTCACATATAGATTTTGTGTACATGGGATTTGGAAAAAGATGGACTCATTTTAGTGTCAGTGAAATCAGTAAAATGTGAGTTCCTTTGAAATCAATTAAAGTCATGACTTTTCTCTGAACTAAAACATAACTCATTATTTTTGGGGTATGGACCGGACTTGCTTCCCCTTACACATGTTGATTATTCTTACATTTAATTATTTGCACAGGACTAGAGAATACAAACCAGGGAATGAATCATTCAGGTCCCGTTTGTAAAACACAGAATTAAAATAGAAATAAAATGGGAATACTATGAATAATGTATACTAGAAGCAGAAATGGAAAGAGAAGAAAAAACACAGACCTCTAACTGCTGTCTTCCCCTATAGTCTTGTATCAAGATCCACTATAAAAAGTACATGTAATTCATATAAAGGCATCTATAAATGGAGCTACACATGACAGGCACACTGCAATTTAATTCTGTCTTTATTATTACTGCTTGGTTCCAGTTATATATTCATAGCATGCATAATGAATAAATGCATTTAAGGCTTGCCCAAAAAGTCTTTGCATTTTTGACAGCTTCCCAACTAACTCGTGTTTCTTAAGCATGAATTTAAATAATTTTTGCTAATAAATTTCCCCCATCAAAACTGTAGATCAGATAAAATTCTAAGTACAGTAAAGAAAAGAAGGAATTACTACAGGGGAACTTTTAAACTGTACAATAAAAACACCAGGGACGGCATCCAAGTGTTAAAGCAGAGAAAGTATGCAAATGACTGTTAAGGACAGCTGAATGTGTAAAATGAAAGTTTATTGTTTGGGGACTTGGGTAATTTATGTCCTAGGTTGTTTCCAGAGGGAGCTCATACAGCAGCCAGAGAATCTGCATTCTGCAAGTATTTTGTCTTCCTCTCTTTAACAGATTTGCAAGGGCCAGGGTGATAAGGACAAAATACATGGGCTGGTTACAAATGGCAGATAATTTCTTATTGAGCTCTTGTAAACTTTTATGTTTGATGCAGGGCACCTATGCTATAAAAATCACATCCGGAAGATCTCCTAATGTCACCAAGGACTACACCAAAATGCAATTCAGGTCATCTCTCACAGAGTTAAATGGAACTTACACCCCAGTAAATGTATACACCGTTGTCTCAAAAAATTGTTTCTCTTTAAATCAGGATTGGGTAACAGACTTGTGTCATTTTGTACCCTTTGTTCAGATCCCTGGCATTGCTACCAAGTATGTTGTTGCATTGTATCTTCTTTACAAATGGAACTGGACTCTCAAAAGCCTCTTGGAAGCACAACTCCGCTGCACAGGGCAAATGCCTTGTTTCAAAGGGAAACCACAGGCATTGGTTGGTCAGTTCCATCCATTGTTGATTGGAGAGCCTTTTACATGTTCAGTAAAATTATAGATTTTTTGAGAATGTATAAGTTTTAAAAACAAAAAAGTCTAGCTGTGAAAGCAAATTATTAAACTACTGCACATGGAACACAAAGAAAAAGAAAAGAGAAAAATACAGAGAAAAAAAGAAGGGGAAAACAGAAAAACAAAGAAGAAACAGGGAGAGTATGCTAACATGAGCTAGGGACACCAACAAGAATTTATCACAAGACCAGTGCAAACATAATCTCCCCCCAGCTAAGAGACATCCTGGTGCAGTGGTCTGGACTCTAAAAGACAAGAGTCTCTCTCAGTCATGGAAATCCACTGGGTGACCTTATGCATGGTATTTTAACAGGAAGACATTTGCAAACAAATCTTAGCATGCACACACAACTAAGATGTATGACAAATCAACTATTTTTCTGAACGTTATACCTGTAGTTGATAAAATGGAAGTTCAACAAACATAATTCAAAATATGAATAAAGTTCTGGTCCTTGGAAAAGGTTGTCTAGAAACCATATTTATAATTTTATGGCAAAACACATATTGAAGGATGGTATACTCTCAATCCACAATCATTTCTATATTAAGAATAGTTGGGATTTTTTTTAAAAAAAAATCTAATGAAAACAATTTAGGTTAAACCGCTTTTTCTCCATTTTTGGAATCTGTCACTTTTTCATCCTATAGACCTTTCTTAAGCTGATAAAAGTTCTCCGAACAAACCCATAATCAAAACATTCTCATTTTCAGTGACTCCAGAGGACACAGGTAGAATTGGATTTGGGGATGTAGATTGAATCTCTGTCCATGGGCTGTGCTATCAGAGCCTTATTTGAGCAAGGAAGAAAATGGGCTACAGGACCTAATCATATTGAGAAATTACCCATCTCAGAATACTTCACTGATACAACCATCATGGAGCCTACCAGACCTCATCACATGATGCACAGTTACTTCTGGCAGAGCTCTGTGATGGTTGCATCAGTAAAGTGTTCTATGATGGGGAAATCTGAAAATGGGAGACTACCAATATTCTGATTAGAAATACATGGGAGCAAGCTGGAAAGGTATGCTTTCTGGCATGTGATGGGCAAGCAGGTGATGTGGGTGATACAGGGTGCTGAGTGACAGATTTGCCACATTGTCCTATGATTTGCCCTGCTGCCCTACTGATTCCCCTGCTGTCCCCTGCATCAAATACTTCCATGTGATGGGGTCCATAGTGTGATACTGACTATTGCCAGTTCACTGCTTGTCCATACCTGATAAAATACTAGCTAGTGCTGTCCCAGTATTTATTAGCATTTTTTCCAACCATTTTTTCCAGTCTGATAGAAATCAAAATCATTTCTGATGTTTAAAATGCATTGATTTTCAAAACAATTTTGGTGAAATTTTCAAGGCTAAATTGTGGGGTCTTGTGTTTAGCTCAAGTGCAAGATGGTCAAGGGGATAATTTTTCATAGCACTATAATATCTCTGGCATTCTGTAGCATTCTCAGCTTTCCACATTTCAAATATATTCCAGAGGAGGATGATACAAGGTAGCTTTTCCCATGAGTATTTCCCATATTGTACAACTGTAAGGCTACCTTGCTTTTGAAATATGTGCAACAGAAAAACAAGCATAGACAGCACTCTAAGCCTCTTCTCAGTAAGGTAAGCTGAGGTACATCACTGAAAGAAATCCACAATCAGTTCTAAAACACATTGAAAATGTGACAGAAAAATTGAAATCTTTTATATGAGCAAAAATAGATTTTTAGCACCACACGGATACTTACTTTTTGCAATTTGCCTCTGCTAAATCCTCATATCTGTTCTGTAACTGTTTTTCTTTTTCTTGAGGGCTTTCAGAACATTACTAATGTTTGCACATCTGTGTCCCTTTCATTTGATTTGCTGCGTGCAGTTTAACGTGATATTTAATGTTCCTGCATGTGTTCAAGCTGTAGCCATGCTTTGCCAGAAATCCAACATAAGATTAAATATGGACTTTTAACATCAAAACCCTAGGGGACAAAACGTAAACGTTTAAAAATAAAAGGAAGTAGAAAGGAAACTCTTTCCTTCTGCAGTGGAAGCTAGCAAAAGTTAAACATTTGAAGAGTAATGAAAATGGATTCTCCATGCCCTTAGGGTGGCTAAAAGACTTATACTGCAACATTGGAAAGATAAATGCCCACTATCTATTATTCATTGGATTCAGGACCTTACAACCCTTTCAGTATTTGAACATGTGGCATATAGACAACAGATCTGTGGGTATTTGTTTTTATTGAAGTCTCTCTCTCTCTTGTTTTCAGTGCTGTGTTTTATAATTTCATTCTAATGTTCTTCTCCTTCCACACATCTCTTTGTGCTTTCATCATCTAATTTTTATGCAGGTAAAATCATATAAAGCAGAGTGTTTCCTTTGAAGATCTTACCTGAGTTAGGACTCTTCTACACTGCCAAATAAAATCCAGATTATCTGATTTGAATTGGATTATATGGCAGTGTAGATTCATATAATCCAGTTGAAACCAGATAATGTAGGTTATCTGCTTTGATAATCTGGATTATATGGCAGTGTAGAAGGGGCCTCAGATAGGCAGTTGTTTAGATGCCTCTATGTATAGTTGTGGAAAATCTGCTGCATTGAAACTATTCTTAACATGTGTGTGTGTGTGTAAGAGGTTGTACACAAGGCCTAATCCAATCATTAGCCCTACCTATAGTGAATTTATTGAATCACTGAAATTTGCATAACTGTTGTTTTGCCAAGACCCCACTGATTTAATGAGTCCATTCTACTTAATTCTAACAGCTGTATTAAGCCAAATAGATTGTGATTATAATTTGGGAGGCATTCTAACTTTGTGCTGTTTTCTAATAGAGAGAATGGCAAAGGAATTATTTATGCCATGTACTGTTCTCATGTAGATTTCTTCCATATTTGGGATCAAGTAAACAAAATGAGAAGGTTTTAGGATTTGTGTTCCTTTGTGTGCCATTCACACCCCTTTCATGGCTCCACCTCCTTTATCAAAGTCTTTTCACAGTGCATAGAGGCACTGCATGGTTCCAATGTAGATGGTGACAGATTTTTGATATTTGGGAGTCTTGTATTTCACGCTAATCTTTTGACCAGTGGTTTTGCAGAAACCAATGTACTTAGTGCTTTGACAAGGATCTCATTGAAGTGTACTAGGTACACTTGGGCAAATTACATTATCTCAGCAAAACCCCTCTGAACAAATTGTGCCAAGGAAACCCACTGATAGAGTCATCTTAGAGTCATCTTAAGTTGGAAGTGATTTGAAGTTATATAATAGAAATAAAACTTTATTTTTAACCCGCCCTCTCTCCCTGTAGGGATTCAGTTACATAACAACGACAATTGTCTACTTGACAACTGATATACAATCAGTAGATCTGTTGATCTTGGACAACTTTCAGGCTTAGAGAAAGGCAATGTAATATATCCCTAGCCAAGAAAACCTTAGGATAATGTTGCCATAAGCAGGACTCAGTTTCAAGTCACACACCAAGTTGTCTGTTTTGATTTGTGTTCAAGTTTCTGTTTTCACATATATTTCATGAACCAAAGTCATATTTTTTCATGTGGTTTCTAGAAAATGTCATATCAATAAAAGAAATATAGGCCAGCAGGAGAATAAACACAACAGCAAACACCACACAATAAATATCCTAGTAAACATCCATCTGTATCAGAAAACACAGAAAGTCTGCTGAAAGTCATAAAATAATTTCATACACTAGCATTTTCAAAATGTGTAGCACCTTTGAGATTAGTGGAATAAGTTCATACACAGCAGAATGTGACATGCAAAAGTCTACTTAGACTTGTAACTTAGTGCACACTTTTTATTGCTGTTGTTACTACTTCTCTTCCTCTTTATCCCTCCCTTCTTCCTCCTCTTCCTCAGCCATGGGGTGCCATATCCTATGTATTTGTTTTATTTTTGATTCATGATATTAATAGTATTTCCTAATTTTGAAATTATGAAATCCTAGATAGAAATATGAGCCAGTCAATCTAGAAGAAAACGACTATAGTCATAATTACACCTCTGGCCATTTCTATTTCCCCTGTAGTAACAGCTTCAGAATCATAGCATATGGATGAGGGAAATGGCACTGCTCAGGAGTAGTGCATGGTTTTGCCATGGAGGCTGACAAAATGACACTGGGGTAGGGGGTGGGGTATCATTCATGTAATAACTATCAGTCAAGAACTAAAAATGCATATATTCAAATTTTGATTTTATATTTCAGAAACAATTGTAAAAGAAGGTTCCATTTTGCATATCTCTGGGAACTTAGAAACTGAAAATGTCTTTCAACAATTGGCATGTTTATTCACATCTCTTTGGGGGGGGGGGGAGGAATAAGTAAAATATTGTATGCAAATGTACTAAATATCACTCTGAATTATGCAGTGATATTTAGTTTATCAAATAGCCAAGTATAGGTGTGAAAATAATTCAATAATTTTCAGATGTTGGCATCCACTTCCAAGCATTTCTCATCATTGGATGTGTCAACTAGAGGTGGTGAGTGATATTGTTCAGCATGATATGCCATGTCAGTGAATGGTAAAACCACTGCAATTCAGAACTTCATCCTGAATGAACATGCTGATGATATTATTAGACAGGTGTTTTTCCTTGTCTCTGTGTGCTGTTGGCACATTGCCAGGACAGAGTCAAATGTCACAGGGCTACTTCCAGCAGAGTTTCTTGCTGGTAATGTACCAGCAGCATACAGAGGCAGAGCCCTGCGGAGTTGGGTGACAACCGGCCTCCTCATAGAAGAAACTTGGAACAGTGGAGAAATATTGTGGGATGGCAGCCCATGACCCATGATGGTAAGGGGATAAAGCGGAACACTTCCCCACAGTTTCTCTGCTATCCCCATTGTCCCCTGTGGTGAAGTACATAGTTGGATGAGGTCCATGTGTTTGCAAGATTCAGTATCCAAACCAAGCCTCAAATACCTAGCTTCATGTTAAGTGAAAAACACCTTTTCCCTACTCATAGTAATGGTAACAATGCCTTAAATGTAATTATAAGTCTGAATCAGATTAGATTAATAGAATCAAAGTTATTTACCATTAAGCAAGTAAAGTCACAAATCTGAATGAAACCAGCAATTTGATTAAGTTATAATGATCAGTGCAGCCCAACTATGTCCTTTTAAAACCAAGGTTGCAGTGAGATCCTTTTGAAAGTATGCCACTAGTTGACTTTGATACAACACTCCATGCTTTAATATTTTCAATTGGGCAATGTAAGACCAGAGCAACTAACTTGTTAAAAGATCATTCCCATCTTTCCTATGATGTAGAACTTGCAATTTTCCAGGGCATAGAATAGGCAGTGTTGGATTTCACTTGAGTTTGTGGCTTTGTTGATACAAAATAGCTTCAGAATATGGTTTGAATGAGCAAGCTTTTCTCTATGTGAGCTTGGATCTAAAATGGATCCACAAGGACACTGGGGAAAATAAATGTCTGTATGTTGCAGACCATGTTGGCAACTATTTCTCACCAGGCTTTTTGTTTCATGTAACCTGTCTTCATGGTAAGAATGCTTATATAGTAGTTATTTTTCAGCTCAGAGCCCTATGTGTATTGTTACACAGCTTTTGCTAAATCAATCTTCATTATGTCCCTATTGTTGTTATGCTGTATGGGAACAAATAATGCAAAGTCTAGAGCAATTCACAATTTAGTATTTAACATCATTCCTGGTAGTGGCCCTTCATCTCTAAAATTACTCTTCATGGTAGCTGTCTTTGGCAGCAAAGACAGACAGATGGTTAGGCAGAGAGCTTGCCAGTCTAGATAGTAACAGCTCAGAGGAACAATATAACGGGTGAGGGGAAGAAGGAAGAAAATTCTCTATGGATGTCTTATCATCATTACAAGGGCACTATTAATTAAACCCAAAAAGCAACCTAATATCATACATTTTGGAGAGGGAAGAAAGCTCCTCTGTAAACAAGAGTCTAAAAGTGATGAGTATGCCAAAAGGTGTTATTTTAATTAGCATAATTTCAAATATTTGACAAGTAGCAGTTTTTTTAAAAAAAATATAGTACATCTTTTGAGGCCAGTGGACTTGGGCTGAATCTGCTCATTTCTCTAACTGCATGAATGCAAAAAGACTATTTATCATCATAATAGATACTGCAAACCTTGACATTTGAGGTGGAAAGAAGAGTGTTGTTTTAAAGGTTAATTGTGTTAGTAAATACTTCAAATGTGCTAATTTACTAGGCTGTTAAACAACAAGGTTGTACATTTTTTTAAAAAACTAAAATAAATAAAAGCTGTTTTCCATACACGTGTCTTTCTGCCATCCAGGAGAAACATGCTAGACATAATTTAATGGTGGATTTGGTTTGGGAACTATCTGTGTTCTTCTCCCCTACTTACAAAATGGCCCTGGCTTCAATAACATTTTTGGTTGAATCCAACTCTTTCCCCTGCTAATTTCAAATTTTCATTATATTTTTAAATTAACTGAGCAGTGTTCATTTGATATGAAGGAGCAAAGACGTATTCCAGCTTCACATTCACACTGTTGTTTGCCTTCAACACATTTTCAACTTATAGTGCCCAAAAGGTCAACCTTTCAAAGGATTTTCTTGGCAAGATTTATTTGGAAAGGTATTGCCAATGTTTTCATGTGTGGCTGAGAGAAGTTGACTTGTCACCCTATCATGGATCTGAGTCCTAATCCAGTACTCGTACCATTACCATTGGGAGAGAGGGGTGAGAGATTAACCCCATTCCCCCCTCCAAAAAAACAACCTGGTGGAAATATCATGGAAATAAATAAATTGCTTTTAGCTGGTATCATTTTCACTTGGTAGGAGAATATATAGTATATCTCAAGGCTTCCATTAGCATTTCATCAACATACTGCCAAAAGAAATGTCTTTTTTTCATGACTAATTTTTATTATTTACACACATTAAAACAAACCCTACATACAAACATACATAATAAAAAAACCAAAACAACATCATCAACAACAAAATATAAAAATGCTTTAAAAAAATAATAGTACTACATCCTAAACATCAGAGCCCCTGGTAGTGCAATGGGTTAAACACTTGTGCTGGCAGAACTGCTGACCAAAAGGTCAGTGGTTTTAATCCAGGGAATGGGGTGTGCTCCCATTGGATAGCTCCAATTTCTCATGTGGGGTCATGGGAAAAGCTTCCCACAAGATGGTAAAATATCCAGGAGTCCCCTGGGCAATGACCTTGCAGATGTTCAATTCTCTCACACCAGAAGTGACTTGCAGTTTCTCAAGTCGCTCCTGACATAAAAAATATACTAAACATCAAAAAAATCTAACAAAAAAACTCCAATCTACATTTTTGTGGTGTGCAAAACTGCAGAAATTCTTTTCAATTTTCATTTCAAAATTTGGATGGCCACTGTTTTGTTTCGAATCCAAATTTCCAAAGTTTTGTTTTGATACATTACTGTTTGTTCCATTAGTGGCAATTAGAGAACTTTCGAGGTTCATTACTCTGTCATTTTTATGGTTATCGGGATGAAACTTGGGACAGTTGAAGGACACATTTACAACTGTAAGCCTCCCAAGATTCAGAATGTTTACAAATACTTTTTAAAAAACCTGCAATGGTTATTACCTAACATTTCCAGAATTTAATGGGGGGGGGGTGCTTTGTTTCATTTGGGTGTGCATTTTGTCAAAAATAATACCACTTTTGAATTGTGTCTGAAATTCCACACACCTCTACTACATTATGCAATCTAAGGCCTTACATTCTCTGTCTGGTGATTATATTTTCTCAGTTTTCTATACCCTTTTAGTGAAAAAGGTATAGAACTATTGATACATCCGTTCACACATAATAACACATTTCTGGTGCAAACCCCCCCCCCCCAACCAGTGATTTAGATTTGGCCCCATCATTGCTAGAGGAACTCAATAAATGGGCCCAGTCTTCCTTAAAGTTAATTAGAGATTTCTCCTTAACCAACGTAGTAAGTATATCCATTTCCACAAGTTCGCTTATTTTAATGAGTCAATTGTCTTGTGATGGAATCTTTGAGTGTAGGTAATTCTTGCTGCCTTTTTCCTGTATAGCAATTTTCTATTAAGTAGATCATCTAACATCACAAGCAGACAGAGTCTGGGTTTCATTTCAAATTTGACTTTAACTATTTCTTCTAAAATTGTATGTATTTGTGCGCAGTATTTCTGGGTCTTTTTACATGAGCACTATATATGAGAAAAAGTGCCCACCTTTTCCATGCATTTCCAACAATCACTATACATAATTTCATTTAAAATATATATCTTTTTTAAAAAATATTCTTTATTGAGTTTCAGTTTAAAAAAGGAAAAAAATACAGAAAGAGTTACAAGGACTCTCACGCGGTGTCTCTGTCCTCCCTCTAGGGAGTTATCATAGAGAGTCCAACATATGGGAAAGTAGAAAAAAGGGAATACATTAGGGTGGGGGAGGGTGCGGGGATGAGAGGGAGGGATATGGAAAGAGGGGGGTGGGGGTGAAAAGTGGTGTAAAGTTTAAAAGCATATAAGGCATAACGTATCATACATTTTCAACTAAATTTGATTACATTTTCGGCTCTTCCTTGGATACCTCCAATATTCCTAGGGTAAAGGAAAAATATTAGAAAATACTTTAAGCTATTTAAACCAATATTGTTCTTTCTTAATATTTTCTCAACTTAATTCAAGGGTTTGTATTTACATTTTTAGATCTATTTCTATGTTGAATTCTTTTTTACAGTAATTTATAAACCGTTCGTATTTATTTGGGTGTGGAATTCCTTTATTTATGTTTTCTCTTAATCTATCTGTTAATCTTTCCATCTGAATAGTATCTATGATTTTTAAGATCCATTCCTCTTTTTTTGGACCTTTATCAGATTTCCAGTATTTTGCTAATTGATTGATTGATTGATTGATTTTATTATTTATGAGTCGCCCTCCACGTCAGTGCTCCGGGCGACTTACACATAAAACACATAAAAAGAGTTCAATAGTTAAAAGCTAAAAGATTAGGAAAATTAATTAAAATAGTTCCAGTAACTCAGTCTAAGTCTGGAGGGTGTCCTTAGCCGTAAGCCTTTCGGAAGAGCCAGGTCTTCAATGGTTCGGACAAGCGGTCTTTTAAATAAGCTGGGCAGGCGCCATGGAGGGCCTTAAAGGTAAGCGACAAGATCTTGTGGATGGCTCTGAGCTCGACTGGCAGCCAGTGCAGGCGCTGTAAAAATGGCGCGATATGGCATCTCAGTGGTGTCCCGGTGAGGAGTCTGGCAGCTGCATTCTGCACTAGCTGGATTTTACGAGTGGTTGACTGCGGCAACCCCACGTACAAGGCATTACAGTAGTCCAGCCGTGATGTCACTGTGACATGGACCACCGTAGCCAGCGCATCTGATGGAAGGTAAGGTGCCAGTTGACGTGCCTGGCGTAGGTGGAAGCTCCCTTACTTGTCGCAGCAACCTGGGCCTCCAGTGAGAGTCTCGAGTCTAGTATCACACCGAGACTCTTCACCCGGCGGGCCGGGATCAGCGGCTCTCCCTCAAAGAGAGGCAGCGGAATGGGTGGCTCTGGGCGTCCCGGCCATAGAATCTCAGTCTTTGATGGATTGATCTTGAGTTTGTATGAGCGGAGCCATCTGGTCACTGCCTCTAGTCCTTGTCTGAAATACTCAGGCACCGATGTTACGCCTGGCTCAAGCTTCAGCAGAAGCTGGGTGTCATCTGCATATTGGTAGCACCCAAATCCAAAACTTCTGGCTATGCTTGCCAAGGGTTGGACGTAGATGTTAAAAAGCGTTGGTGACAAAATGGCGCCTAATGTCATATTTGCCGCTGTTGTTATCAATATGAATAAGTTTTTTCCCAATTTATCCAAATCTTGATCCACTATTCCCAATAGGAAGACATCCGGTCTCAATGTTATCTTTTTACCAATGATGTTTTTCTAACTCTCCATGGACCATAGCCCAGAACTTCCTTGCTTTCTTGCATAGCCACCAGATATGGAAGTAAGTTCCATTTGCATCTTTACAATTCCAGCATCTGGGGCTTGCGTTTTTATACATTTTGGCAATCTTTACAGGGGTTAGGTGCCATCTATATAATACTTTAACCCAGTTTTCCTTGTAACTTTGGCTATATGTAATGTTGACATTATTTTTCCAGATTGCTTTCCGTACTTCTGGCTTTATTTTATAGCCCAAATTTCTTGACCATTCTATTATATGGCTCTTAGATTGATCATCCCTTTTTTCTAAAATATATTTCAAGTCATTACTCAGTGTAAATTTAAAACCCTTTGACAAGACCTTTTCCAATTGTTCCATTTTTATTTATCAAAATATTGTGCCCATTTAACTCTACACTTTTTCATCAGTTTCTCCTCCTTTTCATATGTTAACAGTTTATACAACTTCACAATTAAGTGATCATCGTCAGAGTCCAAAACAGTTTCAAGTTCAGGTATATCATCAATAACAAATCAAAATAAGTTTATATCAATTTTAAATCATTCTACTAATAGGAAATAATAGGCTTCCAAAATTGTGCTTTTTAGAACAATCTAATGGTTAAAACCTAGCTTCCTGGTCAGAACAATTAACAAGGTTCCTCCGCACTTGTGGACTACAAATTACCTCCTTAGGCCAGAATAGAGAGGATGAAAAAAGGACAGTAATTCAAAGGATCCTAGATATTGAAGCCCAGAAAGATATAGCCATCCTGTCAAACACAAGATCCTTGAAGTGGTTAGGGCGCTTTAAACATAATTTCCAGCAGGTGCCGTACCTAAAAGCTGACATGCCAAGACACCTAAGAATCACTTTTATTAGGGCAAGATTTGAACAAATTGAATCCATGGAGAGACACGGTAGATTCAATCATACCCCACATGAAGAAAAGCTATGTATTTGTGGCGCTCCTGAGGTCGAAAATCTGAAACACATTTTACATCACTGCAATCTATATGAAAAAGAAAGGAAACAATATTTATGGCCTTTTATTTTCAATAAAATAAGCAGGGATACAGCAGACAAAACCTCATTTTTGTTGGGTGGTTACAACCCCATTTTGACAACAAAAGTCACCCTTTATTTATTTATAGCTGCTAAAAGGAGATAGAGTTCATAGATCAGATTGGGGTGCAATGTAGGGGAGATGAGGATAGTTGAAGCATATATCTATGATTAAGCTACAATTGGTTTTAAGTTAACAAATTCCTATATATTTGTGTTTTTTAAGTGGACGAGATGTATGTTGTATGTTGTGTTTGCACTGCTTGTTTTCTTTTTTTCTTTTCGATATTTTATTGTTTTAATAAAAATACAATGAAAGAGGAGAACAATATAAGATTATAGAAAAGTAGGAAACCAAAAAGATTGGGAAAAGGAGAGGAAATGGGGGGGAGGGAATGGGGGAAAATAGGAAAAAGAGAAAAAGAGA
>JARBWK010000004.1:114155117-114200004 GCA_030556195.1 Anolis apletophallus
GATCCTAGATATTGAAGCTCAGAAAGATATAGCCATCCTGTCAAACACAAGATCCTTGAAGTGGTTAGGGCGCTTTAAACATAATTTCCAGCAGGTGCCGTACCTAAAAGCTGACATGCCAAGACACCTAAGAATCACTTTTATTAGGGCAAGATTTGAACAAATTGAATCCATGGAGAGACACGGTAGATTCAATCATACCCCACATGAAGAAAAGCTATGTATTTGTGGCGCTCCTGAGGTCAAAAATCTGAAACACATTTTACATCACTGCAATCTATATGAAAAAGAAAGGAAACAATATTTATGGCCTTTTATTTTCAATAAAATAAGCAGGGACACAGCAGACAAAACCTCATTTTTGTTGGGTGGTTACAACCCCATTTGGACAACACAAGTCACCCTGTATTTCTTTAAATCTGCTACAAGGAGATAGAGTTCATAGATCAGATTGGGGTGCAATGTAGGGGAGATGAGGATAGTTGAAGCATATATCTATGATTAAGCTACAATTGGTTTTAAGTTAACAAATTCCTATATATTTGTATTTTTTAAGTGGACGAGATGTATGTTGTATGTTGTGTTTGCACTGCTTGTTTTCTTTTTTCTTTTTCGATATTTTTATTGTTTTAATAAAATACAATGAAAGAGGGAGAACAATATAAGATTATAGAAAAGTAGGAAACCAAAAAGATTGGGAAAAGGAGAGGAAATGGGGGGAGGGAATGGGGGAAAATAGGAAAAGAGAAAGAGAGAGAAAATAGATTTTTTAAAAAGGATAAAAATAAAAATTATGTGACTTCCATTTTTCTTCCCCTCCTCTTGAATTCTTAATATCCATTGTTTATGTGTAATCTTCAAGTGCCACCTCGGAGTTGGTTGAGGTAGGCAGGATTTCCCTGGGTACTGGTTGTGGGGGTTGGGGAGCAGGTCAGGGTTTGCCCTCCCTTCTGCTCGAGATCCCCGTAGGCCAACTGGTGGGCCACTGTATGATACAGAATGCTGGACTAGATGGGCTGAGGTCCGATTCAGCATGGCTCTTCTTATGTTCTATTCTAATCTGCAATGCTTGTTTTAGATAAGGCCAACTGGCTAATCAATAAAATTGTTATTGTTGTTGTACTAATAGGAAAACCCTTGTCTTGGGAAGTTTTCAGATAATAGTTCCTCTCTTGTCTTTATTTTGCCAAAAGAAAAGTTTGAATTGCTTTGCAAATTTTTGTTTGTGTGTAAATGGTAAAAAGGGTTGATACCTCATAATACAATGTGCACAACATTTGGCAGAGTCCTCAATAAATCTTCATCAATATCAAAATCATTAATCATGGCCAGCAAGTGCCCCAGGTGGCAAATGTTGGCATAACTTTAACTAGTCATCTTGAATCTTCTGATTTCTGTTGGAAAACAGAACTGTATGTACTGCTTGCTATGTACTGATCCCTTAACTTACCCAACGACTACCTTCAATTGTTGGAAGAAATAGTCCCATTGCCAGCAGTGAATAAGATTCTATCAGCTGTTATAATGTCAAATGGAAGAGAGAAAGCAAACTTATCTATGCTTACTCCAAAAGAAATTTTACTGAATGGAATAGGATTTACTTCCAGGTAAATGCTCATATTATTGCAACCTGAAAGTGATAACCATCAAATTAATTGCAAGCAAAACTGAAAACTTGGCAGTATGTTCTATCTAATTGGCATCTCACAAGCTTAGGATTCTTAGCTACTGCTGACAAGTCTTTGAGATATTAAATTGATAATTAAAAGTAGGATTTTTGCCCTGTGGAGACGAAGCCAAAATAATAATTCACTTAAGCTGAGCAATTCCTACAAGGGAACACACAGTTAACAATGGCTTTCTGGTGGGCTAGTAACCATTGAGAACAGCAAACACCAGAAAAAAATTTTTTTGTAAGTTGACTCTCAAACGGCTTTGCCTACACTATTTCCTAATTTCCAAGGATATAAGCCTGTCATAGTAAAATAACAGTAATGCTTCTGGTGCTCTTTAATAGCTACAAAAAGAACTCTTTCCCACTCACACCAATCATAAATAAAAAGCACAGAAGCAACAATGGGAAACAAAATGATATGTTTGAAGAGAATTTTTAAAAAGGGAACAAAACTTCTTACTTAAGAGTTAGGTGAGTTCTAGCCAGTCATCAATGGCAAAATGGACAAGTAAATACTCAGAAGCTCATGGATGCATTCAAATCAATTCAAATAATAAAGGTGGGTGTGAAATATTTACATGTAAGGCCTCTTCTGAGAGCAGTGTAAGTCCTGAGAAAAGACCTACAAAGAGGAAAAGCTTTTGACTCTCTGTTAGGGATGTAATTCTTCACCATTTTCATTCTCAAAGGAAACAACAAGATATTTATACAGTTTTCTTCTAGCTGTAAGAAAGTATTCAAAAACTGCACAGTTTTGGAGCAAATTTACCCATTAGGATCCGTTCTGCAAAACTGTATGCTTTTAAAAACAGAACATTGCATTTTTTCACAGTTTAACTGCATTTAACTGCATCTGTATACTGGCCCTATAGTACAGTTTCAAACTGCAATGAAATGGCAGTGTAGATGGGGCCCAGGATTATCCTTGTTAGTCCTTTGAGAACTAGATTTCTCAATAAGTTATTACATGCAAAAGAAATCTAAATCAGTGTTAGCTAAAGAGGATTTTAAAAGGACTTCCATGGTAAATTCACCAGGTCTTTCATATCAATATTCTGAACCCCAAAGGTACAAATATATTCATTTTGTCCTTCAGAAACACAGGGAGTGAATTAAAATTTCCCTTGGAGCTGATTCATTACACTTTGTTAATTAAAAATCTTCAAAACAGGAAATGTAGACGAAGATGATGACTCACACATGCCTTATTTCTAGTTCATTCTTCTAGTGAATGTAGCTCATCCAGATGTTGAACTGAAGGAGCCTTTTAGATCAAAAAGAAGCCTTACCTTCCATTCCCACAATCTGAGATGCTCCCAAAAAAACATGATCCACTGGACTTTTTCTTTCTCCATCTCACCTCATATGCACAAACCTAGCAAGCAATTCCACTTTAAAGTGTGTACCTACTGTACAAGCAAAGCATTGAGATGCCTCTCAATTTCCTCATTGTAATTGCCTTTGGTTTTCATTTGCATTATCTTTGTCCCATTTTTTCACAAAGATATATTTTGTCATGATACAGTTGACCTGATGCAGAGATGACACCGGACAGGTAGTATCCTGGTATGAATGATTCCTTTCATACATTATTTTCAAGGGTTACTTAAATATGGAAGGGAAAGGTCATCCAACTACACCCAACCCATGGTTGCATTTCTCATGTAAAAAAAGACATTGAAATGAAGACCCTAATATATGTATGTGTGGACACTTTGCATTGAGAACTTCAAAGGGAGAGATCTCTGATTTAAATCTTGCTTTTCACATATTATTCTGAAGAAAAATATGAAGGAAGTAAGATGGTGTACTTCCCTTCTCATGTGTTTTTTTTTATGCCAACAGACCAAAATTATCATTGCTTGGGCTATTTGAACAAAACAAGGCAAAATTCCTCATCAGTCAAATTCTTGCAATGTAAGTCAATCACAGATGATGATAATGATACCTTTTAAATGCAAATGATAATTATCATTAATTTCCATACTGTCTCATTTGTGAACCTAAGAGTGCATCTACACCGTAGAATTAATGCAGTTCAACACTAATTTAACTGCCATGATTCTATGCTATGGAATCACAGCTGTTGTAGTTGTACAAGATCTTTAGCACTCTCTGACAAAAAGTGTTGGTGTCTCACTAAACTACAAATCCCAGGATCCCATAGCATTGAGCCATGGCTGTTAAAGTGGTGTCAAACTGCATTAATCCCTAAACAGTTTGGGTCCAGGCTGTTTGTCTAACCACATTTCCCTATGTAAACTATCTCATGCACTGCGGTCAGAGGAGGAGGCCCTGCTCTCGGTCTCACCCTCATCACAAGCGCAGCTGGTGGGAATGAGAGGGGTTTGATTCTTAAGTCACTTTTGCATTTTTTCAAAAAACAAAGGTTGGAACTTTCCAAAACTTCTGAAACTTCCAAATCGATTTGTTAATGCAGATGCACATGCACAGTAGGGAAAAACAGCACTGGTGAAATTTCAGGGGATTCTTAATCCCTCATTTTTAGATCAATCCTGATGAAACTTGATGCAGTGGTAGAACACATAGACCACTGTTAGTTCACTAAATTTCATAAAATTTGACTCATCCATGGATTTTGAGCGAATTTTCAAAAGTTTTATAAAAACAGTTTTCAAATAATAAAGAAATCTGTTCCTAGTTTGAAAGTGTTATTTCCTGTTTCATTTGGTGGTTTTTACCTTGGAAGCAGCTGTTCTACACCAGGAACTTTGTTTGTGTGGCACAAACTGTGTTAAATTGGTGGAGAACAGAAATCATAGTACAGACCTCATCAAGGGACATCTAAACTGACTCCCTTCTTCTGGACAGAAAGGCACCATCCAAACTATCCTGACATGCATTTGCTTCCTCTACTGAGTTGGAGGGGACCTTCAAGACACATCCATCCATTTATTCCTATTTGCAGATGCAATTATCATTTTATTTTATCATTACTTACTAATGTAAAGGGCGGGCTGGCTGGCTATCCCAGTGCCTTGTTCATGGCAATCAAGTCAAAGTAAAAATGAGTGGTTTTTTAAGCAGTTTATGTTCTCTTGGCTTTGCAAAAGTAGCTTATTGCTTTGCTGCCTTCTTTAGACCTCTTTATATCAATTGGTTTATTTTATATTTAGAAAAAGACTGTTATAGACAGCTATGTTTGGGTCCTTCAGCCATCATTTGGCTACTGAGCAGACGGGCATTGTGAGAAATGTAGTTTAACAGCAGGGCCTTTTGCAATCTGTACACTTGGGGGCCTAGCCTTCCAAAACTACAGTTAAGTTGTAATTAGCCACACCCACCACATCCCTTCTGGCAGCGCTAGCAGAAAGAATGCGTTCCCTTGCCTTTATCAAAGTTGCTTAATGTTTGTGAAAATT
Source organism: Anolis apletophallus (assembly GCA_030556195.1). Taxonomy (NCBI): domain Eukaryota; kingdom Metazoa; phylum Chordata; class Lepidosauria; order Squamata; family Anolidae; genus Anolis; species Anolis apletophallus. Next base: position 114,160,176 of record JARBWK010000004.1, read on the forward strand.
AAAATAATATTGGGAGACATCTGAACATTACAGAATATTTATTTTTAAAAGGTAAGTGGTTCAAATTTAGAATCCCCCCCCACCACCACCACCACCTTTTTGCATGGTTCAAAACTCACTTCGAAAGTGAAATTTGGTTTAAAATGTACCATAGATGGTACTTCACCCCTAAAGTACTATCCAAATTCAACAAAAAATGTCTAACAAATGTTGGAAATGTAAAAAGTAATAGGCACATTCTTTCACCAGTAGTGGGAATGTAAGAAAGTCAAGAAATTCTGGAAGGATATCCATAATTCATCGCAAAAAATAGTTAAGACTCCCCAAACCTTCCTTTTAGGGATCTTAGATAAAAAAAATAGAGGCAAACCAAGATCGAATGCTCTTTTTGATGTGCACAGCGGCCAGATTACTGCTAGCAAGAGTCTGGAAACAGCACAAGATACCAACTGTGGAAGAATGGATTATAAAACTACTGGACATGGTTCAGATGGATCTACTCTCACAGAAATTGAAGGATTCGTCAAAAAGCACGGACTGGTCAGGACTCAAGGAGTTTATACAAAACAACGGATATTAAATTGCTATAGACTCATTAGATTTTTGAAAAATACTGGTATAACAAAAGAAGGAGCTGAAAAATTCAGAAGATATCTTTTTTCTGAACATAGACTACATATTAGTCTCTATTCTCTCTTTTCAAAGGACTATGGGAAGTATTTTTAACTTTTGGGTTTTATTTTATTTCATTTTTTTCTTTCTTATTTGATTGTTCTGCTATGTCCTCTCTCTCTCCTCTCCCCTCTCCACGAACACTTTCTCTACCACCATTCATATGAATGAAATATGAAGTTTTTTTCTGTTTGTGATTACATTTTTGATTGTTGTGTGCCTTGGCATGGCATTGAATGTTTGCCTGTTTTATATGCATGTAAACCACCCTGAATCCCCATGGGGAGAGAGGGCAATTTAGAAATATATTATTATTATTATTATTTAGCAGTGTGGATATACATTAACACAACTGCAAGTTAGGTTAAAAGCATGTTATTGAAATGGTTTTTCATCTGAATAGATTGCCCATCTCTTCATTGGTTTACCCTTGTAAAAAAAATTCTAATGTGTCAGAATGAATGTAGCTAAGCCAGTCTGAGATGCAAATGAAAATTTAAGATTAAAAATATATCTGTGATTGATAAATAGATGTGGCCTAAGGGTTTTTCATTATATCACAAGTATAGACTACAAAACACTATGCTAAATCTTCATTTTAAGGTATATCCCCAAATTTTCAAGCAAATCCTATGGTTGAAGTAATACCAGAGGAAAACTGGGCAAAAAGTCTTTGTTACTTTTTTTCCACAAGGCACAAGTCAGAATAACGTAATATCCTAGGTGTCTTTAATAGCCCAAACCTGCCAAAAGAATGGTGACCCTTCCCACAAATGCTGGCCATAATTTATGTTAGGAACAAAATCTCATTTTGTTACAAAGTACTCACACAATTCTACCAGTGACAGTACCAGGCATAGCTCTTTAAGGTTGAGTGAGTGGATATTAGACAGTGATAATGCTCCTTTATCATCCCAACCATGATTTATTGTTATATCATTCCAAAGAGCACCTCTAGAGAAGGTGATAACTGATGAGGAATTATACCACCTTGCATGTTGAATCTCCAATTTATGTACAGAACTAGCAGTGTATCACTGGCTTTTGGAGGCACTACTTACAAAATTAAAACATGATTTAAAACCAATTTAGTGACAAAAAGCAATGGCCCTAATACTGTATTCCTCCAACATATGGCCATGCTGCTTGTTAAAAAGATATGTCCTACTTTAATATGTAAATAGTACATGACTGCAATCTGTCAGACAGCATTGAAAGTGGGCCAATAGGCATACTTTCCTATATGAACAAGGTTTCTCATTTACTTGAATGTAAGGGACAACTGTGGATTTACATGTCTTTGAAATCTTTGAGGGTGAAGTAATTTTCTAATTATATTAGAAACAGGTGGCAAAAGGATTTGTTTTCTTAAGATACCGATCCCCCTTTTAAAGGATCTGTTTCTATTAAATTTGCAGCTGAAAAAACAAACGTATGTCTGTAAGAAGGGAGGACAAATATAAAACCTAACTCCCTGAAATAACAAAGGACACAGAAAAATGGGATATAAATATCACACCACACAGTTGACTCTATTAATAGCAAAAGAAGAGAAGGTTCATATGACATAAATCGTTTGTTGAAGGGCAAATAATCTAAGGTCTCATCTGATTCTTCATTTAAACCTAAGCTAAACCAAAGGTGTCAAACCTATGGCCCTTCAGATGGTGATGATTATTATTATTTACTTTATTTACACCCTGCCTTTCTCTTTATGGGGACTCAAGGTGGCTAACAATCCCAAATTTTAGTCATAGTTTAAAATTAAATAATACAGTGTAGATTAATGTAAAAAAACTGATGAAACTATAATAAGATCTAGCTAGCTTGTCTGATGGCCAAGAATCCTGGGAGCTGAAGTTCAAAATACCCGGAGGGCCAAAAGTTTCACACCACTGAGCTACATCCAGTTTGATTAGCAGTCTTCAATCAGTTGCCAATGTAAATCTTGTGTTGTTTAAAATTTTTTCCAACCCCCCACCCCCTGAAACTTGGTTAAAAAACGAACTACATACTAGCCATAGTTATATTAATAGAACACACATTTTTACAAAAATAAACATCAGTTACCTACACTAGAATTTAAATTTATATAAAATAAAAAGCCCTCTTGTCTTTTCCCTTCTCAAAACCTAATACAAACATGTTGGTCCCTTCCAGAAAGTTGAATAAAATCCACATTATCTGCTCTGAACTGGAATATATGGCAGTATGGACTCAGATAACCCAGTTCAAAGCAGATATTGTGGAATTTATTGCCTTGATATTCTGGGTTATATGGCTGTGTGGAAAGGTCCTCAGAGATTCTGTTTATACAATAAGACTTTCATTGCAACCTCTGTGCCTCAATTATCATTAATTATGGTATCTTGAGGCCAGGCTGCAATCTAACTTATAGTTAATGAGCTCTCAAATATAATGGGAACCTACTTAAAATACCCGACTGTAAAGGTTAACTACAGATAACAATTACATTAAAATACATCATATCACATGTACAAATAGTACACTTTCAAGTAAACAAAATAAATACAACTCTAGAATAAAACAATGGCAAAGGCTGTAACTATATAGTTATATAGTTTTACATAAATATATTTTATATTTATATTCTAATTCTTTCTGCTTCTCTTCTTAAACCATGAAGGTCACCAAAGGCTTCTCCCCACTCACAGTGCTCCTATCTTACAATTGGTAGGATATGAATTGAAATTAGAGGCGATGTAAGAACGCTCCAATGTTCTGTAAGGACCACGCGCAGACGGCAACTCGATCCCACGAGATTTATTGAAGGTATAACACTATTGATGCCAGAACTGGCTTCACAAGGAACAAACACACTTTATATACAAAACACACCCCCATCCCCTGTCCATCACACCAAAGGCCCACCCCCCATGGCCTGCAATGTACAGGAGAGGTTGCATCATCTCCCATCTGACTCAGCAGTCCCAATGTCCAGAGGATATTTCATCATATCCTTCCTGAGTCAGCAAGATGCAAGTCCGTGCTACTCATGTTGGTGTGGTGTGACCCAAGGCTATCCAAAGCCAACACCTGGAGCTTATCTTATCCATGAGCTGAGCAATGCAGGTAGCCCAGGCATTCAGTGAAATGCTGGCAGGTCAGGAAATCAGAGCAACACCAGCTCTGATCTTCACTGATCCTGACAGGCGACTTTAGAACTTGAGTTCACTGCAGCTGATTTTGCAATCCACAAAAAAACTGCACACAATTTTGTATAGAATAAATCACAAGCTGTACATTTTTTGTCAATCAAGGAATAGTCTTAGGATTTCTCAATTCTCCAAAACATGTTTTTGACCATTTTCAAATATCATCATCATCATCATCATCATCATCATCAGTTCAATATTTGTTAATATTAAACAGATTGAGTGGAATTGTTTTAATGGCGATATGGTTTTATGCTGGGTTTTTATGTATTTTATTATGTTGTTGTAGTTGTTTTTAAATTGTATAGCATGGAATTTTTACTGTTATGCCGGTCTGAGTCCCTCAATAGAGGTGAGAAGGTCGGGGTACAAAATTTTTAAATAAATGAATAAATATAAATTAATTGCCTTCTATCCAGGATGCTCTGGGTGATTTACATAAGATCAAAGTTAAAACAAGATAAAAATTATATTAACCAAATATAAAAGTTAAAATTACAAATCAAACACTCTACTGAATAGCCAGGTCTTAAGTGATTGGATAAAAGGACGCAGGTCACACATAGCTCTCATGTACGGTGGCAGTGAGTTCCATAAAGCTGGGGCAGAGATAGAAAAAGCCCTCTTCCTCGTGCTCACAAGACGTACTTCTTTGGGACCTAGTATATAAAGCAAGTTATGTTGAGAGGTTCGGAGCGACCACTGATGGCCATATGGTTAGAGGCAGTCTCTGAGATACATCGGCCCCTGACCGTATAACACCTTAAAGGCCTTATATTATTGAATATTGTTTGCATACTTAATGACAATTGTGCTTTTCCACAACTATATATTTATAACTAATCAAATTCCATTTGTCTCTCTTGTCCATTATTTTTCTCTATTGTAACACATTGTTAGTCTTAAGAACAGTCCTTTGAGGAGCTATAATCACTAGAGGTAGCCAACCACATTGGTGCTTCATTATTGAGTAGTTAGGATTTCAGCTGATCTATAACATGCATTGCCTAGAAAGGAGGTCGTGGTGGAGGAGGAGGTGGTGGCTGCAGAGTGGGGAGTCTGAGAGAAAGCCATGGTCTGATTTAGGCCCCTTCTACACTGTCCTATATATTAGGATCTGATTCCAGATTATCTGCTTATTTCAGATTATCTGGCAGTGGAGACTCATATAATCCAGTTTAAAGCAGATAATCTGGGATCAGATCTTGGAATATAGGACAGTGTAGAAGGGGCCAAAGTCATTTTGATTTTAAGTATAATATATTGTATAATACCATATTTAGTTTTAACCATGATGTGTGCTTTCATCCATATATATTTTCTTCTTTGGCTTTTCTTCATGAACGAAGATTCAGAAAGGACCATATATAGATAATATTACATTTATTGATGAGGGAGTTAATATTTTTTTCAGGCTTTCCTAATCTCTTTCTCATTAATAAGAGTGTATTGCTCCTCCCTTTTGATCACACTCTGTTGTCACTCAGCCATACATGTTTCGCTTTTCATTTGTAAAATGTTGGAGGATATCCAGGTCACCCCATTTAAAACTTATCTAAAGGTTAGTGATTGGCAGATTTGGGGGGAAAATCAGTGCTTGTGTTTTCAAGAGAATGAATAGGACCTATCTTAACTTAATTTTAAGAGGTAAATTGGAGATTCAGTTAGGAGCTGGAAAATAAGCCTTTAATCCAAAGGAAATCATTTGTAGCTAGCCATGGAAAGCCTGACTTGGCCACAGTAGTCCACGCTCTGATTACCTCCCGTATAGATTACTGCAATGCTCTCTATGTGGGACTGCCTTTGAAGACTGTTAGGAAGCTTCAACTGGTCCAACGGACAGCAGCCAGGTTGATAACAGGAGCGGCACTCTGGGAACGCACAACACCTCTGTTCCGCCAGCTCCACTGGCTACCAGTTTGCTACCGGGCAAAATTCAAAGTGCTGGCTTTAGCCTTTAATACCCTAAATTATTCTCGTCCAACTTACATATCTGAATGTATCTCTCCCTATGAACCTTCAAAATGTTTAAGATCATCCGGAGAGGCCCTGCTCTCGATCCCGCCTGCTTCGCAGGTACAATTGGTGGGGATGAGAAACAGGGCCTTTTCAGTGGTGGCTCCTCGGCTTTGGAACACCCTTCCTAGTGACATCAGATCAGCCCCCTCCCTCCTGACATTTCTCAAGAAGGTCAAGACATGGTTGTTTGACTGGGCATTTGCAGATATAGTATGATTATTAAATTGAGACCTAAGGAACGACGATGATGCAATTGGAAACCGACTTAATAATGAGACGCTGATATTGTGTTTTAATTGCTAATTTGTATATGATATGATTATATTAGTAACTGTTGATGTATTTATCTTGGGCAGTCCTTGCCATGTGTACACCGCCTCGAGTCGCCTTCGGGCTGAGAGGGGCAGTATATAAGCAGAGTAAATAAATAAATAAATAAAATGGAAACTGGGAACATTGTAATTTTAATACCTTACATCTGACTGTAAATTTATGCTGTAGTTGACAACAACCAACAATGCAATCCTTTTTTATGTTTACTTTACCTTGAAAGTCCTGGCCACTTGGGGGAAAGGGAAGCAAAAGGCAATATTGTATGCATGCTTCACGTTTCAAAGACTTGTCAGGGCTCATGTATGCCTGCCCTTTCTTGAGAACTTAAATAACTCATGTGTACATATCAGTCCTGTATCAGTCCTGTATTTAACAATCCTATGCAGGTGAGTAAGAGGACTGTTAGTAAAGGGAAGATATTCCGTATTTTTCCTATTGCAATCTATCTGGCTTCCTGAACAGAAAGAAAGCCCATCTCTGAAATCTGTCCTTCCTATCACAGTGTGTCTATAGAAAGCTTTTTTTCCTGTGTACAAGGACCTTAGTGACAATTCTTCCCTTTTCTGCACTGCCACATAACCCAGATTATCCACATTATCTGCTTTGAACTAGATTATATGAGTCTACACTGCCATATAACCCAGCTCAAAGCAGATAATCTAGATTTTATATGGCACTGTAGAAGGGTCTCTCTTGCAGTTCTTTGTTTGTTTCAGTGCAAATGGCTTTCTACAGCCAGTAAAAGATTACTAGATTTACAGCAGGCTAATACAAAGTGTTCAGGCTAGTATCCTCTATGTGCATGTTTGATTTTAATATAATTCATACATTTATCTATTGTAGTACCAAATATGCGTATCTTGTCTTCTCTGTGTCTTTCATTCAGTTGTAGTTCACACCTAATTACCAATTGTCTAATAGCTGATTCAAAATTTTGCATGGAGGTATAGAAGGATCAAAAATTGAGTGAGCTGGACTTTTTCTTTTACTACTTCTGATATTACATGTGAAATGGAGCTCATAGATCACAAGAGCAAGAGCCAAAATAAATGGACACTAAATGCATCACATGTTGTAACATCTTTTAAATTGGATGCCAACTGTGAAACAAAAAGAGCAGACACAAAACATGTATAAATTAAGGACTATTTATTGACTTAAAATGTAAAGGGAGGATCAAGATGGCAACCAACTGGTAACTCCTGAACTAAGTTACCAGCCGGTAACTCCTGATCTAAGAACTGGAGAGCAGTTCACACCAGATGACCCAAGACCCACAGCACAAAATGCCACCCAGGGGGGAGAAAAGAATATGAACCAGCTCCAGCAATGAAACAGGCACCAACTAGTCATTCCAAACAGATGAAAATTCAGTCCTATCTTCCAATCGGAAAGACAACAAAAATTGTGAGTAACAGAACTCCCAAATCATCTACCATCAATCTAGCAATAACTGACCTGGCCTCTTTCCCGGCCCTCTGAGGGCCCAGTCCAGAACATTCCCCAGAGCAGGGAAACAATGGAGATAACATTTTGGATCACGTACCTGATTCCCCCCTCCCCCAAATACAATTCTCCCCAGATATGCATCACTCAGTCTTGTCAAGAGATATGTCTGCTCTCTGCAGAAATGATGACCTAAAATGTATTTAATTATTTGATTCCTGGATACTTAATGAAAATCACAAGGAGAGCAAACTTATATAGGCTAGGGCCAAAGGACAGGTATCAAACCATGTCCACCCTTGGGCAAAAACACCTGATTCTGAGTGCAAGCCAACTTAATGAATTGCTCACCCCAGAACTTTACAGGAGGGAGAAACAACCCCCAGGCCAAGCCTAAGGCGATCTTGTTCATAGCCATCCAAGCCCCAGAACCTAGAAAGACAATTCCAGAGGTCCAACTTCATCCAAAAGGGGTGCCAAAGTGTTCACTAACTAAAATTATCTGGTATTATGTGCTGACCTCAGTCCTCTACTCTTCCACTTCAGTGTCTCCATGAAAATTTTCTCCTCATACCAAGCCAATAATCTGCTATTAGCAGTGAGATAGCAGCTGTTATTGGCAGTAAAAATCTAAGAACCAGGAATCGTTTTTGAATGAATAGAAGTGGAAAAAGACATAAGAACCATCTTTCTATGATGAGCCCCTGGTGGTGCAGTGGTTTAAACCTTTGTGCCGGCAGGATTTAAGACCAACAGATTGCAGGTTTGAATCCAGGGAGAGTGTGGATGAGCTCCCTCTGTCAGCTCCAGCTATCCATATGGGGACATGAGAGAAGCCTCCCACAAGGATGGTAAAACATCCAAACATCCGGGTGTCCCCTGAGCAACTTCCTTGCAGATGGCCAATTGTCTCACACCAGTAGCGACTTGCAGTCTCTCAAGTCACTCCTGACATGAAAAAAATCTTCCTATGCACCTTAATTAGACATGGTGCACACTTTTTGGCAGTTCATTATCATAGTAATTTACCAAAAAAAGATCCCACAAATGTTGTAAAAAATCAGCTGAAGAAGAAACTGAAAACAGATTTTGTTCATCTGGATCCAGGTTGTTGAATTCTTAAAAGTCTGGAATTATATGTATGTGCTGAGTTGAGGCAGCTACCTCTTGTGACAGGAGAGACTTCTCTTCTTTAATAACTACTAGCTTGGGGACCCGGCGGTGCCCAGGTCATTTGAGAAGTGCAGCAGGATGTAGAGTGGGTCATGGGGGCTCTGTGTGCCAAGTTTGGTCTTGATCCATCATTATTGGGAGTTGCAGTGGTATCATGAAATTACTAAAGGTAGTGGAAGTCCCATCATCTCTGGTCCACCCTCCCCCAAAGTGTAGTAGGATGTAGATTGGGTCATGGGGGCTCTGTGTGCTAAGTTTGGTCTGTATTGGTGAATGGATGAGGGTTGCATTGTTTTTAGGAAGTGAGTGAAGGTACTTCAAGTCCCATCATCCGTGGTCCGTCTCACACAAAACTGCACCAGGATGTAGAGTGGGTCATGAGGGCTCTGTGTGCCAGGTTTGGTGTTGATCAGTCATTGGATTAGGTTTGTAGCAGGCTTGGAAAGTGAGGGAAGGTACTGCAAGTCCCATCATCCATGTTCCGCCCCCCCCAAACTTCAGTAGTATGTAGAGTTGGTCACTGGGGCTCTGTGTGCCAAGTGTGGTATTTCTCGGTGTTTGTTGGGGGCCGCAGTTGTCTGTGGGAACAAATCCCATCATGCATTGTGAGTCCTCCCCGGAACCTCACCAGGACGTGAAGGCATCCATGGGGATTATGTGTGCCAAGTATGGTCTCGATCAGTAATTGGATGAGGGTAGCAGTGGACTTGGGAAGTGAGTAGAGGTACTTCAAGTCCCATCATCCATGGTCCACCCTCCTCCGATCTGCACCAGGATGTAGAGTGGGTCATGAGGGCTCTGTGTGGCAGGTTTGTGTGTCAGTGATTAGGTTTGTAGCAGTCTTGGAAAGTGAGGGGAAGGTTGCAAGTCCCATCATCCATGGTCCACCCTTCTTTGCGCCAGGATGCAGAGTGGGTCAGTCTTGGATTAAAGTGAGTGGGAAGGTGCTGCAAGTCCCATCATCCATGGCCTGCCCCCCTCCAAAGTTCAGTAGGATGTAGAGTGGGTCACTGGGGCTCTGTGTGCCAAGTGTGGTCTTTATCGGTGTTTGTTGGGGGCCGCAGTGGTCTGTGGGAACAGAGGGGTGTGAAAGTAGTACAGATCCCATCATCCATTGTCAGTCCTCCCCCGAACCTCACCAGGACGTGAAGGCAGTCATAGGGCTTATGTGTGCCAAGTGTGGTCTCGATCAGTAATTGGATGAGGGTCGCAGCGGACTTGGGAAGTGAGTAGAGGTACTTCAAGTCCCATCATCCATTGTCCACCCTCCTCCAAACTGCACCAGGACGTAGAGTGGGTCTTGGGGGCTGTGTGTGCTAAGTGTGGTCTGTATTGGTCCTTTTTGGTGGCCTCAGTGGTCTGTGGGAACCAAAGTGTTTGAAAGTACTACAAATCCCATAATCCGTGGGTCATGTCCCCCGAACCGCACCAGGACGTAAAGGGGGTTAGGGGGGTTATGTGTACCAAGTTTGGTGCAGGTCCATCACCCACGCTGGTTGCTGTGGCCTGTGAAAGTGGCTGCCACATATCCGCCCTTCCGCCCTCCCGCCCTTCTGCCCTTCCGCCCTCCGCACACATACAAACATTCCGCTTTATAAAGGTATACAGATACAGCATAGTCTCTAAGAAGACTGGTCAATGCAAGTGAAGGAGAAAAACATGATATTTGATCAATGAAAATGAAGGGGAAAAAGTAATCACATTCAATGTATTTTTCATATTCGGAACTTGAAACCTGTGATTTGGAGGACACAATGAAATGTGAATGACATGCAGCTGTCACATGTATCCATCCCTATCTATTAAAAAGCCTTTATGAGTAAAGTCCAGTCCATTAAAGTCCTACTTCCAGTTACATCTGTGAGTTTGTAGCCTCACTTAAAATACTTATCTTTCTAAGTATTTAATCGACTTCATCTGAAAAGTCTTCAAAGACCAACAGCCTTTATTACTGCTATGGACTCATGAGGCTATTCTGAAATTAGGTCACTGGATCATCAGCCTTACCCTAGCATTATCATTATCGCACAATTCCAGCAAGCTGGTTAATAGCTCACCTCTATGTTCTCTTGAGAGATATGGCTATCTTTAAATTCAGCTGCTTTCTTTATTTTAAAAAAATCTTACTACTTGTTTGAGCCTTTGGGTGATTGATGTAATATATAAAAATATAATATGTTGCAATGCACCATACATTGATCTGTAATTTATGACCAAAGAATACACTCTTCTACTTTTTTGGTTTAATAAAGTGGCTGAGTCTGAATAGGCTTTAGGGATGCCACCTACTGGATAAAGCATTAATTACGGTTCTGATATCAATGTAGTCCTGTTCAGTCTAGTAGTCCACATACCATTATAGTCTTGATCCTTATATATTTAAGATGAAACTGTGGTTCTGTATCCTTTCCCCACAATATTTGCAATATCCCATAGTATAGAATCATCTTGGGACATTATCACATGTGTCTTTGAAAACGGCTTCTGCTGTGGTAAACCCATCCAGCCTGGAATGGGAGCATGCCTTCCTTGTCTCCCTTCTTATCACACAAATAATTTTTGAACATACTTTGAGACAGAATTTTGAACATACATTCAAGAACATGGCTCCTACCAATCATTATCTGACATGGAAGACACAATTTTTAGTGCCACCAAATCTGTAATCTTAAATAATTTCTAATTAACTGGCTCAAATTAGAGACCATAAAACCTTTCTTATATTGTCCTATTTTTGTTTTTGGGTAGAAGGGGTTGCTATCTTAACATGAGAGCAACCATTCTATTACCCAATCACAGTTCAAATTCCAGTACTCAGTTTTGTCTCAATGGTTTCAATTCAGTAATATTAACTTAAATGTGTTATGGACCAGGACCTTAAATATAAATGCACAGTTCAATTTTATCAATATATGATCATTTATTTTCTTAAATGGACTCATGAATGTTTGTTCTGCTTCCAACCAATTATAGTGTACCAACTTTGAAGACACAAAGAACACTTCCATTGAACTCTAATTGGCATTCCATCTCTTCTTCTCCTTTGATGTTTGAAACCAAAGCTTCTGACTTACAGTTCCTCATTGTTTTAGTCAACTGTGACGTTAGGATTCAGTCCCCTGTTTCTAAGCAGATGTCATGCTTAGGAACTAGACTCATCAAATGTTGCCAGTTATTGCAGCAGTGATCTTTGATCTCTCCATCACAGCTATATGCTGGTGCATAACGCTCTATGATTGTTATATTCATGAGTCGTGTTTGAAATCTAGCATAAAGCAATTGACTGCTAATTGGTTCCCAATGCATGACTTTTTCTTGTGCATCAGGGGCTATAATTAGGAGCCTTGTTTCAATATAATAACACTTTCCCTTCCTTAATGGGAAGTATGACTTTCAATTACTTTATTTAAATTCATTTGTTCAAAAACTCTTTTGTATGTTCTCTGACCAAATCCTACATGGGGTGGCAGTTTTGAACACAAAACCATTTTCACAAGCAAATATTTCTGTTGGACTACTGCAAAATGTTTTAGAGAAGGTACATAAAAATGAACCAAAATATATAAATTTGACCTACTCATTTTAATCTTATAATATGGGAAGAAACCCTATAGGTGAAGTAGTTTTGGACATACCAATAAAGATCAGCAAATTATACATTGTTTACTTTACATTTTTCCCACCAAGGTGTGGGAGGGGATGCACATGGATTTTCATTCTTAGGAAACGAAATATCTGTGGTCACTTCTGATTCGGGTTAATGGTTCCATATATTGTATTTTGTTTCTGTTGTTGCTTTTATTTACATTCAAATATATGGTGAATATTATGAATTTGGAAATGCATATGTCTCATGTGGCTCTGTTTTCATAATTATGTCTCCCAATGCTACCATCCCCAAAAGTCACCTCATAAGGTTAGAGTAATGTATTGTGCTGTCCATTGGGTTATCTCTCTACCAAGTTTGGAAACTCCAATTAGTTCAAAACATGGCAACCAGATTGATTACAGGCACATCTAGTAGTGAGAATATTAAAATCACTGGCTGCCAATTAGTTTCCAGGCAAAATACAAAGTGTTGGTTTTGACTTTTCAAGCACTACATGGTTTGGGTTCAGGTGACAGGATCACTTTCCTCCATACAATCCACCCTTTAGGATGCTGAGGTCCTCTGGGGACACTTACTTTAATCAGCCAGAACCTGATTGGTGACTGTCACCCACAGGACCTTTTCATCAGCAACCTCATGACTGTGGAATGATCTGCCGGAAGAGATCTGGCAGCTAAATGAGATGTCCAAATTTTAAATGCAGTCGAAGACACATCTTTCCTGGCAAGCCTATCCAGTGAATTTTCAATCATGATTTTTGTTTTATGTTCTATTGCCACTATATGTCAATTCTGTATCCGTGTTTAGTATAAGTTTACATATATTTGTGTGTGCATTTATACATGTCATTTATTGTATTTTATGTTAATTTGTTTTTGAATTTGTTGTACCTTGCCTCGAGCCATCAGGGTAATTATTGCATGTGAAAGTGCGACACCCCTCCCGCTGACAGAACCAAAGAAGACACAAACACTGAGCTGGGAAGAACCACAACTTGTTTATTGATTACAGGAACTGAGGGTTTGCTGCCAGGCATGGGTGCTGAATCATGATCTGTCAGCCCTCTGCTGACTGATACTGCTATACATGTCAGGGTTCCCCCGGCTTTGCTACTCAGCACCCCTGGGAACCATCAGACGTCCCCTTAAACCGCTGGGGGGGGGGAGGAAACCAGATCCAGATAACAATAACCCTAACACTGGCAACAATATCCAAACCAAACAGGCATGCAGGATGGGAGGGATAGCAAGTTGAAGCAGGCACTGAGCCTTTTAGGGCTGCTGAGAGAAGGGAGGAGGCCAGCCCTGGCCAATCCTAGGGCAGGGCTGGCCTCTGGTTGGCCAGCTGGCCAACTGGCGAGAAAAACTGCCACGGTACAGGGGGCTTCTGGGAAGAAGCCCCCTGCCTCCATGATGGCCAGCAGGAAAGCGCCCTCATCACAACAGGCATCACCAAGTAAGTTGGGCAATTATTATTATTATTATTTGCACAGCACCCTACAACCCAGCCATTTCTAGGTTGTTATGTAGGCATGGATTAGAACCCAAAAATCGCGATTCTAAAATCAATGGGGGGGGGGGGGGTTGATTAGTAATAGAAAGACTTACATTTTTTTTCCAAAAAAGTTCTAAAATGTAACGTAACTACTAACGAAATTCTAAATTGGTTCTAAAGTCTGAAAAGCAGGGAAACAGGACTGACACTGTTTTAAGCACAGGCAAATCAAGGGGATATAACCAAATTTCCCTTGGTTTCCTTGCAGGGAGATATAAAGCATTAATATATTATTATTATTAGTATTATTATTATTATTAAATAAAATAGTCAAGGCTTGCTTCTCCAGAGCATTTATTAGAATTAAATAATAAATTCTAATAGTAAGAATGTAGTAAGGGTGATAGTGACCTGGAGGGTATGAGGAACGTGCTCTTGGTAAAATAGAACATGCTCTTAGGTTTGTAGTTAGAGCCCTGTCAATTTTACAGTATTTCAATCCATGTCTGTTATCAATTATGTAAGGGCACAAGCACTCTAGTGCCCTCAAGAACAAGCAAACATATTATTATAATTATGTCAGTCCCAAGTTGTTTCTATAATTATTTTAGTATTATTATTACTTTGCTGTGCGTCTCCCATTGATTTTGAGAGCTGTTGTTGCTCTTAGACACCTGGCTTGTTAGATCTTGCCTGGAGGGGCTACGTGGGCCTCTGTTGAATATCATAAACAGCTCCCTTGAGCAAGGAGTCTTTCCAGAGTGCTTAAAAGAGGCGGTGGTAGCTCCATTGCTGAAGAAACCATCATTGGACCCTGCGGTTCCCTCCAACTACCGCCCAGTGTCGAATCTTTCGTACCTGGGCAAGGTAGTTGAGAGGGCAGTAATGGAGCAGCTGCAGTCCTTCTTGGATGATGCAACATGGCTAGACCCCTTCCAGTCCGGCTTCCGTTCGGGGCACGGGACGGAGACGGTCCTGGTCTCCATCACAGACCAACTCCGCTGCCAGCTCGACCAAGGCGGGTCTGCGCTGCTCGTGTTATTGGACCTCACGGCAGCGTTTGACACGGTCGACCACAATCTTTTGATCCACCGCCTGGCCATGGCCGGAGTGAGGGGGACTGTCCTTAAATGGCTGACCTCCTTCCTCCGCCAGCGGTCTCAGCGTGTGAGGAGGGCGGGTGGTCTCCGAGGGCTCCCCATTAGTGTGTGGAGTCCCTCAGGGGGCCATTCTCTCCCCTCTGTTATTTAACATCTACATGCAGCCGCTTGCACAGCTGGTGCGGAGTTATGGGCTGGTCTGCCATCAGTACGCTGATTACATCCAGCTCATTCTGAGGATGGAGGGCAGGCCGGGTTCTGTCCCCAATAATTTCCAACACTGCCTCGAAGCCGTTACTGGATGGCTGCGAGCCAGTAGGTTGAGGGTGAATCCGGCGAAGACGGAGATCTTGTGGCTGGGCGGCCCGGGCGAGGTGGGTGCCTGGCTTCCGACCCTGGACGGCGCGGCGCTGCATCCAGCGCCATCTGTGAAGAGCCTGGGTGTCCAATTGGACTCCCAGCTGACCATGGAGGCCCAGGTCTCTGTGGCCAGCAAGGCTGCTTTCTTTCATCTCCGCCAGGCAAGGAGGCTGGCCCCCTACCTCTCCCGGAGCGACCTAGCCACGGTGATCCAAGCCACGGTCATCTCAAGGCTAGACTACTGTAACGCGCTTTACGTTGGCCTGCCTATGTCGTCGATCCGGAAGCTCAAGCTGGTGCAGAACACTGCCGCTCGGCTCCTGTCTGGGGCCCCAGCAGGTTGCCGCATAACACCAATCTTGCAGGATCTGCACTGGCTGCCTATTGAGCACCGGGTCGCCTTCAAAGTGCTGGTTCTTACCTTTAAGGCCATACACGGCCTGGGGCCAGCGTATCTGAGGGACCGTCTCACTCCATATTGCCCATCGAGATCACTTCGGTCCGAAGAGGCCAACCTCCTGGTAGTACCGCCTGTAAAGTTGGCACACTTAACATCTACCCGCCGGAGGGCGTTCTCTGTTATAGCTCCTACGCTTCGGAACGCCCTCCCGGCTGAAGCCAGAGCCCTGAGAGATCTACTCCCATTTAGACGGGCCTGCAAAACTCATCTGTTTAAGCAGGCCTTCGGTGAGTAGGCCCGTGCCTTACCCTCTGGGCTGTTATGTTGCTGCTGTTTTATTGTTTTATATTGTTTTTATTGTTTTAAACTGTGTTCTTAACTGCTTTATGTTTTTAACCCTCTGGTGCTGTGCCATTGGCTCTGTGAGCCGCCGCGAGCCTCCGGGAGTCGGCGGCAAAGAAGCCCCAATAAATAAATAAATAAAATAAATTAAAGTCATATGGCTTGGCATGACTGCATGGATTGCTGTTATTTCCCACCAGAGCAGTACCTATTGATCTACTCACATTTACATTGATCCCAGTGCCATCAATAACAAGTAGGGCCCTTCTTCCAGGAAATTAGAAGGGGTAAATATTATTAATATATTTATTATTATTATTAGAATTAAATAATGCCCAGGGCCCTTCTTCCAGGAAATTAGAAGGGGTAAATATTATTATATTTATTATTATTTTATTAGAATTAAATGCCCTGGGCCCTTCTTTCAGGAAATTAGAAGGGGTAAATATTATTATATTTATTATTTTTTTATTAGAATTAAATGCCCTGGGCCCTTCTTCCAGGAAATATTATTATATTTATTATTTTTATTAGAATTAAATGCCCTGGGCCCTTCTTTAGAAGGGGTAAATATTATTATATTTATTATTATTTTTATTAGAATTAAATGCCCTGGGCCCTTCTTCCAAGGGGTAAATATTATTATATTTATTATTATTTTTATTAGAATTAAATGCCCTGGGCCCTTCTTCCAGGAAATTAGAAGGGGTAAATATTATTATATTTATTATTATTTTTATTAGAATTAAATGCCCTGGGCCCTTCTTCCAGGAAATTAGAAGGGGTAAATATTATTATATTATTTATTAATTATAAAATAGTTGCCTACCTTCTGCAGAGCTCTTTTCACTGCAGCTTTCTCCCCATTCATTTTGCCATAGATCTCTAGGAGGTTTGAACTCTATGGCTTTTCCTTGAATCTGCACTTTTCCTGCTCCTCTCCAGGCTGTTTTCAACCCCTTCTGCCATTGTTTCAGCCTGCCTCATGCCCTTCTCGCCTGCCCTCCTATCCAGGCTCCTTTCCCTGCAGTTTAAAGCGCTTTTTTCCTGAGTCCTCCAGCCGCTCTAGGACTTCCGGTTTCGATCTCTCTATGGTTCTGGCTGGTTTTTCTCTTCCTGGAGGCAAGGCCTTTCAGTTAAAGTAGGCCTCAAGCATGGAAAGGCCCCATCTGACTGTGAGTAATGTCTGGGATTTTGGATTTTGGATTTTGGAGGGGGTAATAGGGAGCCTTCGAAATCTATAGAATTCTAACACAATTTTGGGCCCAGGGGTTCGAAAAAGAAAGTCCACTTCCGGGATTGGCCTTGCGATCCGTAAAAACTTGAAAGTCCCATTACATACGAATCACTTACAAATTCTTTTGATTTTCATAACTTTTTTCTCATGCCTATTGTTATGTGATCAGTACCACCTTATTCAGTTATTTCTCTTTGAGCTAGATATACAGCAGCTGTAACAAGCACCTTCAAAGACTTTCAGGGATCCTTGGCACATCCTTGCAGCATGTCCAGCTAAAGGAATATCTTCTAACTATGATCTCCCTATTGAAAAGGGCCACATTGGGAGAGAAGATACATGTCTTGCATAGTGGATGGTTCTGGAATTAGATCATTGCATAATCAGAACTGAATTCTCACCTAGACAATGGGCAAAAAAGTGAGTTGTGATGCATGAGTTGGATAATAGGATGCCAGTAATGTATGTAAACATGTAGCTTCACAAAAAAAATATTTCAAAGCCATTCACAATTTTTTACAACATACCACAGAATATATGTAATATTGCTTTTACAAATAACATACCTCTCACTCCTCCACCACACCAGCTCCCCAAATAGTATTACACAATACATTTTGGAAAGCCTAACTTGGAAAGCCCCACAAAACTCTCGGTATACATTAGGACTCCAGATTTTCTAAAAGTTTTCTGTTTGCATGAGGATACCAACGAAGAAAACTAGAACTAGACTAGATAATGATCAAAGGGCTTTCAAGGACCATGAAAATAATCAGGAAGAATCTGATATTGTAGCAGGCATGCCCTGGTTCCATGCCTGAATATGATTGTCCATTAATTTTATGGACAACCAGAGTCTTCTTTTCTCTTAAAACAGTTAAGAGAAAATGGACTATATGTATGTAATAATAGCAAAACTCTGCTGGGAAAATTCTGACCTAGGAAATGAAAACCCATTAATATTCTTTGTACCCATTTGTTGATCTGCCCTACAGTTTCCAAAATGACATTTCCCTGTTATGAAATAAGACTACAGGCTTTTTCCTGCAAGCTGCAATAACGAAAGGTACATTAGTAGGGCAAGCAATGGTCTATGCTCTGAGATCCCTTTCTGACAATCTTAACTGACAGACACATCCCAAAGGAGCAGGAAGTAATTGCTCTGCCTTTCATTCACCTCTCACTTCTCAGAGTTCACTGTTGCAGGGTTGCTCTTTTCTTTTCTAATTTCATTCAGCACCTTTTAAAAATGTGACTTTTGATAGAGTTCTATCAGGTACCTTATCTCTTCTTTTATTTTGTGGTCTAGGAGAGGAAAATATTTGTTAACATGGTTTCAGTGGCAATTGTATCTGAGCACAACTTTCAACTTATTCAACAGATCAGCTATAAACTAATCTTGCTATGTTGTTTATTCTCTAGTTTTGACTATTCTCTACTTCATAAACTACTTCATTAATACTTTTCAGACTTAAGAAAAAATAAGTATCTTATCTACATAGGTGTTTTTTGCCTTCCAATTCCCCCCTTCCCCACTTTTTTCTACACTTAAAACATTTGCAATGATATCAATATGGCAACCCATCTAAAACAGAATTTTGTCTCACAGTGCATCTACACCAGGGGTGGGCAATTACTGGTCCTCCAGGTGTTTTAGACTTCAACTCCCAGAAATCCTAGCCAGTTTACCAGCTGTTAGGATTTCTGGGAGTTGAAGTCCAAAACACCTGGAGGGCCGGTAATTGCTCACCCCTGATCTACACTGTAGAATTAATACAGTTAGACATCACTTTAACTGCCATGGCATCATGGTGCTACTTAATACAACTGAGAGCCTGAGATAAAAAGTATGTGAACATACAAGAAAACAGGTCAACACATTATCCATAAAAGTAAACAAATCCAGAGTGGTGATGCAGATAATTATTTGCCTTCACCTTTGTTTCACTTATGATTTTACCCCATTTGAATCCTACAGAAAAAAAATTCTTCACATGCCATTCTTCTACTACATACATGTCCTCCAACTGTCCTGATTTGTTAGGAACAATCCTGATGAATCCTCTCTTGTCCATCCATCCATCCATCCACCCACCTTTCTCCTCGGCTGGGACTCATGGTGACTTACCAAAAGGCATAAAATTGGATAAAACACATATAGCTAAAAACTAACAAAATTAAGAGTCAAACTCTATTAATTAAAAACAGAACTAAAACCTTACTTTAAGACAAAGATTAAACTTTAAAACTTACTTTTAATGGAAGTGCTGTCCCACGTATAGATGCTTTAAAACATCCTAGTTTCTCCCTTTGACCTCATCTTAACTTAATCCCTACAAACTGAGAATTCAACAAGGGTATGGAGAAGAGGGGACAGGATTTCATCCTTCTCAGGATATTCAGACAAAATAAAAGTGTTACAGCAACCCTTAGTTTGTGTGTTTTACATCATTAATAACTTTGCCATTTTCACTGCATTATGATTCCCACTTCTTTTATTATATTCTATCCCAATGTCTAATCACAAAACTGAAAGAGGTACTCTCCATGTTATCTTTGTCTTCTCTTCCTTTGACATTTCTAGAATACTAGGGCCTTTTAGTAGAGGGCTATAGTATGCTAGAGTGTACTAATGCCAGAGTATATTAATGTCTACATACTGGACCTTAGATGGCCTTTTACCATGCATTTTATGTATTTGTCTGACATTTCTTCTTCTTAGCACATTTTCCATATTTCAGAGTTGATGAAAGAGTCTATCATTCTCTAATCCCAGGGTTGTAATGACATCGGCATAGTTTTTTTTCACACAGCTTAATTTCATTGTCTTTGTCAATTCCCCTCACATTATTTGTTTTAATAACCACAAACATGTACAATTGATTTTTTTATTTATTTATTCATATTTGTTCGTTGCCCCTCCCAATGGCTCAGGGCGGTTTACAACATATCCATAAAACACAGCAAAGAGCACCGCATATCTATAAAAACACAGCAAAACACACAGCTAAACAGTTAAAACAACAATTAAAACAGCAGATAAAATCACAGTCGGCCACATATTAAAACAATTGTGGCGGCAACACATAAAACAAGCTGGCGGACACAAGGAAAGACTACAATTCATCCAACTCCGAAAGCCTGCCGAAACAACAGAGTCTTGCAGACTTTCCTGAATGGGAGGAGGCTCTGAATGGCATGAACATCAGCGAGCAATGTGTTCCAAAGTATTGGAGCCACGATCGAGAAAGCCTGCCGGCAAGTTGCAGTTAGGCGATAAGTCATAGCACTAGGAACGACCAGGAGGTTTTGCTCTTCAGAGTGCAGAGATCTAGTGGGATGATATGGGATGAGGCGGTCCCACAGATACACTGGCCCCAAACCATGTAAGGCCTTAAAAGTCAAGACTAACACTTTGAAGGAAATCCGGCATTCTACCGGAAGCCAGTGCAGTTCGCGCAGTATTGGCATGATGTGACAGCTCACCGGGACCCCCGCCAGGAGTCGGGCTGCGGCGTTCTGCACCAGCTTAAGTTTCCAGATCACCGACAAAGGAAGGCCAATGTACAGAGTGTTACAGTATGTGGGATATGCATATGGAGACCTCTATTCCTAATAGCCATGGCTATGAGTCCTGTGCAACATTGCTACTTAGATGTTGTAGATATCCAGTACCAGAGATAGCATATTTTACTTCAGTGGACATTTGAAAAGCAAGGGAAAACATGAAGAAATATATTTCAATTAAAAGAGAAGCCATACTGCTTGATATATTTAACTGGTTAACAAGTGCATTCATTTATATTCCCCCAAAAAGTGTTCTTACCTGTGTTATGAGCCATGACCTAAAGCTTACTGACTTTAATAGCTTAGGATAAGCAGTTATTTAATAACTTTTCACAGGAGTGTGTTATCAGGAATATAAAATGATATTTTAAATGTTTCAGTGAGTGCATTTATATTTAACTGGAGATATGCCCTTTGGTTTTAAGAGTAAACTTAATTTAGAAATATTTTTATTTGAGATGGAGTAAGGATAGCACTTTGCTTCCTTTCACCTATCGGGATTTGTTAGCAATTTGCAAATAAGAAATAATTTACTGTGGTTGCAAAAGGAGGAAGAATATAGAGAGATGAGGACTTTGCTGTACAAAATTATAACAGACATGTAACATACTTGATTAATGTAGGATGCAACTATGTGGACAGCTACTCTACAGGACCAGTATAATAAACAACCATTAAATTACTTGATTAATATGGGGTGCATCTATGTGGACAGTTGCTTCCCAGGACAAGTATGAAACTTAGCCAATTCATAACCTGGTATACAGAAGCCTCATATGATACACCTGGAAGGTCAAGTGACTGATAAAATTATCTTCTGGATAGGCTTTATGAAAAACAAACTATTGGCAGTGGACTCATGACAAAGACCAAGTAGTAAGACTTACAACAATATTGCACTTAGACTGCTAATTTTAACTTATAAATCCCTATCTGGTGTGGACAAGGTTTATGCAAGGACCAACTGATTCTCAAAGATGTTAGCTTTTGAGAGGACATTTGAATTTTGGACATTTTAGACTGTGTTTCCAGCTCTGCTGCACATTCAATTTATAAAGTGTTACAGTATATTTTAAGAGTTTTTGTAATGATTCATTTTTGTCATTCTTTTTTTGATGATTTAATAAACCACCTGACTCTTTATCACTTTTTAAAGAACCTATAAAATGCATACATTTTAACTGCATTATGGAAATATTTAGCTTTTGCAGTGTTTTATTTTAAGAAATTTTATTTTATTTCCGATTATGTATAATATGCTAACGTACATTGTAAGACAACACTGCAGGGTTTGTTAAAGCAACGTTTATCATTTCAAGCTTTCAAGTGAGCCCTAACCACTTGCCTGTTTACCTTGGTATAACCCCTCTCAGAAAATTATGTATTTCTCTATTTCCTCATAACTTCCAAGGCTCCCTAGGCACTGAACAAATATAAAAATAACAAATTAAAACCAATTAAAACAATACATAGATAAAAACTAAAAAATATTGTAAAACAAACTAAAATACTCATTAAAACTCCTCATAGCAGTCTAAAATATGAGGATGAGATATACACTGCTGGGGAAATTGTAGGTGGGATTTGGGTGCAAGATGGTGAGTTTTTAAATGCAAACTTTATATCCATACACTAATATTTAATTGTTTTATATTTTTTGTTTTGTTTTAAATTTTTATTAGATTGAGTAGTTGTTAGCTGTCTTTAGTCCCTATGGGGGGAAATGTGGGATATAAATAATAATAATAATAATAATAATTATTAAAGTAAAGGTTTTCCCTGACATTAAGTCTAGCCCTGTCTAACTCTGGGGGGTTGTGCTCATCTCCATTTTGAAGCTGAAGAGCTGGCATTGTCCGTAGACACCTCCAAGGTCATGTGGCCAGCATGACTGCATGGAGCACTGTTATCTTCCCACCAGAGCAGTGGCTGTTGATCTACTCACATTCACATGTTTTCAAACTACTAGGTTGGCAGAAGCTGGGGCTAACAACAGGAGCTCACCCCACTGCTGGGATTCGAACTATCAACCTTTCAATCATCAAGTTCAGCAGCTCAGCAGTTTAACCTGCTGTGCCACCAGGTGCTCCAATAATGATAATACCATCCAACAAATTAATTTCACAAGGTGTTAGACCACACAACAGGGCTAGCTCTGAATATCTCAAATTTCAAAAGGCTTTTTATGGGAGATATCTAAACTGACCACTTAATTCTGTTTCAAACCAGTATTGAAGAAAATGGTTTCATTGTGCCGAGGATTACATGGGAAATTCTGGAATCAGTCTGAGGACCAGATGGTGATTACACAAGCCACAGAGCAGTGATGTGCATGAAGGACTTTTTTGTGGGTATTTGTTGTAGACAGAGCATGGAGGAAACAGTTTTTCGGATATCCTGGCCACAAGTCAATTAGGGCTATGGAGAACAACATGAGCACCACAATATGAGCTTGGAAACAATGCAGATCTTGAAATATTTCTGTTAGATGGTCTCTAAAATGCACATCTTAGACCAATTTGGCTGCTGCATTTTGCACTAGCTGCAACATCCAAACACTTCTCAATGGCAGCTCCACATATAGTTAGTTATATCTTGTTCAATAAATAATCTGAACAAGAGATAACTAATGCATGAACCGTTGTGATTAGATCTGCTTTCCTTAAGTAAGATTGCAACTGACCCAGAAGCCGAAACAGGGCACAGGAATACCTGTGGTCACTACAACAACTAGGCTTTTCAGGAGCAACACTGGGTCCAAGAGCACCCTCAAATAATGACTCTGATTTTTTGGAAGGAGAGTAACCCCATCCAGAACAATCCCAATCCCAATTAGTTTACTGACCTGAAGCATTTCTGACTTTTTTGGATTAAGCCTCAAACTTTTTCACCTCATTCAGATTTTGACAACAATTCAGTATGTCCACTAGCTCTACAGCATCAGTTGCAAAGTTATAAATAAAGCTGGGTTTTCAGCATAATCTCTAATTCCAAAACTCTGGATGACCTCTTCCAGTAGGAAGACTACCACAGCCCCAGAAAAGGAACAAAATAGTTAAAACGCGTGGATAAAACAAAGATTCATAAAAATACATATGTAAAAGCATAGAACAAAAACATTCTGCATTGCACACAATCTGATACAATACTGCACTGCAAAAATTGAAATAATAACCTGTAAATTGTATAAAACTGTTTAATATTTCCAGATGTGTGCCACGTAAAATTTCTACCAAATAATGTCAATGGTTACAAAACTCTTCTCAGATACAGGTTGAATTGACAATCTTGCTTTAGGTCAATTACATTTCAGTCATGATTTAGACAGCATATTAATTTATTGAGAATATGACATTCACATTCCTTCTTGGAAGAGAAATATTCCTTTTGTCTCACTTGAGAAAACCAAACCCATTTTTATACGCCCTCTGTGAGTAGTTTATAATCCTTGGTCAAATTCTGCCACTAATGTTTCCCATGCCAATTGTATTTAAGTAAATATGGTCTGCATAAATATGATGTATTTTGCCAATTGTAGTTTACTAATTTTCTAGCTTTTAAAAACATATGCACACTTTTGGCCCAGAAAAGTTTTGAGGTTTACTGCCAATTGTGTGAGTGAAACATGAGCAAATGTGTTATTTCTCTTTTCTTTCTCCATCCTACTATCCCCATGAAATTACCTGCAGCAGATCAGGATGCTTCCTAAACAGCGAAGACTATGCACATATGAGAGAATGGAAAAATGATCTCAAATTGAATAGAGACATTGTGAGTTAGAAAAATATCCATTGGAAAAACTGAATATTTCTACATTCAGTGTTGGGGAGACAAACCTTTCTGATTTTCTGATTCCTTTGACAAATTGCCTTGGATAACTTTGGGTAATATGCAAAGTGGTTTGGATGAGTAGCAAAGGCCATCATTTGTTTTCGGCTATGCCTTTTCTTTCATTTATGATTCATTTGTATTACTAGTCAAATATTGAGGAAAATCCCTAAAGGTGATAACAGAAAATCAAAAGCAGAAGAGTAGGACAAAAAGCAGAGAGCTAGAGAAAAAGAGAAAAGAACAGTGTGGCAAATTCCAGATGGTCCTGCCATTTTTTGTGCTGCAATTTTTGACTACTCGCTCTTCCCGTCCCATATTTCTTCAAAATGCCCTTCCATTATATGTTTTTTAATAATACACTTCATTGTCTTTGGTATAAATATCCAGATATCTATATCTTATATTTTCATTTACCTCGTGAAGAATGTTGTTTTTGATGTTTTTGCATCTCAGATTTAGCAACAAGAGGAAACATTAATATTCACAGTGGATTTCCTACTAATGCAACTAATGTTGGATTGATCCTTCTCATCTAAAGTTCTCATATACTGGACAGCTCGGTGTCTTCTTTAGAAATCATACTTCATAGCTTTTTTTAAAAAAAGAAATGAGATCTAAAACGCTTGAGCTGAGATCTAAGGACTTTTAGCTGTTGATGTTGTTTGGTGGGTATCTTCTCTGGGTTACTTGCACTGAACAATACTCCTTTGTAGTCAGCAGTTGTGGGAATCATGCTGTGCTGTAATGCATTTACAAGCCAACTCTACAAGTATTCCTTGCAAAAATGTGCAGAATAAATAATTAAAAGGAATCAATGAGTTTGTCAGGCTATAAAGAAGTGGAAAATGCCTACTGAAGTTGATTAGCCTGTAGAATTATGATCAGCACTTTAAAATCTGGAAAAAATTAACTTGGCTGACTAAAAATATAGGCCAGAACTTGCTAAGGCAGGTGTGAATGAGTTACCTATAATAATAATAATACTTTATTTCTAACCCGCATCCATCTCCCCGGAGGGGACTCGAAGCGGCTTAAATGGGGCCATGCCCGAACAACACATCATAAAATATCAACAACATTAAAGAACAATAAACATAATAAAAGCAATAAACACAATAAAATACATTTGTGAAAACACAACAATACAGGTGAATCTAAAAACAAAACCGACAGGGCGGGCCACATGGACATATAGGATATTTAAAAACTTGGGGGAGATAACTGGAGTAGTGTCGAACACAAAGGGTCACATAGGGGGAAAAGGTCTCACAGAAACGGGGGGCATACCTAGAGTTATACATTGTGAATAATTCATATTCACAATCACTATGTATTCCTTAGCTTAGGGGGTGTATAGGGACCATGAAAGTCCCCAGTTATCAGGCAGCAGCTTCTCTGTTTGTTTCCCTGTTAACTGTTAAGCAGCAGACTTATATTCCCCTATCTTTGTGCAAGCACTCTCTAGAAGGGAAAATAGCAACAGGGCTGTCATTGTTCATAGGAGGATGCAAAGACATCAGTGAGCTGCTTCCCTGTCTACAGGGAAGAGACCCTCACAAGTCTCAGTAATTGCTGCCTGCTATGAAGAGATTGGCAGGTAATAGTGGTCAGGCCTAGTCACCATGTGCTTCCCTTTTCACTGTTATTTTGGATCAATGCCATTACACTTGCCTCTGCTCCGGTTCCAGTGTCAAAATTCCCCCATCAATTAAAGGGCCACCATTTCTCTTCTTCTTCCTTTGTGGACAGTTTTTAATTACATGCTTTGTGTTGCCACATTCAAACATCTCCTGATATGACACACAGTCAGAAACTTCTTTGCCCTGCTTTTAACCCCTTCAATGGACTGCCTTTGCTCAGAAGAACATTCCTGGGCAAATTCCAGATATTCTTCCTGCTCTAACAATCTTGCAGATACAATATTAAGTAAGTCTTCAGCACATTTTGCATTATATTATCAAAATTGTCCCACCTCTCACCCAATGAAGACAGAATAATAAATATGTTGTGAGTCTCTGTACAGCTTGTTTGTCTGTCCTCCAACTCAACAAATAATGTCCTTAACTTCTGCAAATGTTCTGACACACGTTCACACCTTTTTACTTTTAAATTATAAAGGCACCTCATCAGAATGATTTTAATTCTTACTGTTTCTGTCTAGTAGATGCTATACAGATGCTCCCAACAATCTTTGGCTGATGTCACATTCTGGAGATAGACCAACTGTGCATCTTCAACAGACCAAATTATTGTTGCTATCACTTTTTTTCAACTCTAAGATCCACCAGCTGCTGGTGGATTCCCTATTACATTCCACACTGAGTAATTTTTTGAATTTAGCCTTTCAAATGGCAAACTACTACTTACAGAGGAAGAGATTGCGGCTCATCCTTTTTCTTCACCACTCATATGTAAAAACCTTTTGCAGATTCTGGTCTTTGAGTCCTGGTTGTACTCGGCCCATAATCAAGGTCACTATCTGCACTATCTGCAATTTATGCAGATGGTGCAGAAGGGACTCTAATAATTCCAGTTATGGAACCAGTTATCCTCAAATAGGTGTAGTGGACTTTTGCGGAAACAACAACACACAGACACAGTTGTTCTTTCCAAAAACATATGCAGGAAGGCTTTTTTATCTTCATAGTTGCAGCATTATATACAGCATATAGAAGATATGAAAATTTTACAGATTCTCTCTTTCCCTTCCCACTCCAACAGCAATTCTCCAGTGACTCTTTCCAGCAACCACCATGTATTTCTCATCAACCCCCATCAGGGAGGCCACAATTTTTACACATCTTCTATTGCATCAGCTTCCTCACCCTGATTACAGGGACACAGACTTTTACATGTGGTTAGGCCTGAGATATTAATCCTGTTATCACTTTACAGGTAATTTACAAATCATGACAAGCATTGTGTGTTCGTTTTAAAATACAATAAAAATACAATAAATACAATTAACATGTAATATAAAACACCCAACCCCCCCTAAAATCCCACAGTCCCGTGTTAGCAAGACAGAGCTATCAATAAGAGTGTGTCTTGGAGCTATTCTTCATAGAATCTCCATTTGGTAATGCTGATCTTGAAGTTCATAACAACGTGCTTAGCATTTATCAGGAGATTTAAGCCAAACTATTAGCACTGGATTTTTCTCTTTCCCTTGTAGATTATTTGCCATTTTGCCTCCCCCCTTATCACTTTTTCACCTGGGGGTTTATCATGGTTGGTGGGAGAGCAGTTATGCAGCAAGGAAGGATTAATGAATTCCCATGATTTCCTGCTCCACAAAGTACTTTTTCTTTGCTTCTTTTCATTGTTTGGCAGCAGCCTGTGCTCTTAGGTCCACATCCTTTGCCAAATATTAAGTCTAACTCTATTGCATTTGTTACAAGAATGGTTTTGACATTTCTTTCTTTCTTCTCTCTATACTTGCCATTACCAATACATCTGGGGAGGCAACATGTCCTTGTGATATCTGAGGTTTGAGTTAGAATATAACTCACATATGCTTTTTGTACTGTTTCCAAGTGAAGAAATTCTAAATATATTATAATTGCTTAATTTTATAGCTATATAGGGAATGTTCAATTGTAATGATCCTTTTTATCCCCAAAAGCAGCTTGCTTGACATTTACAAGTTCACCAGATGCACACAGATATTTTTAACTGTTACTGGACATGACAATTTTATAGTCTATATGAATGGATGACCTTTCCATCTCAACCGGGAACTTCAGTAGTCTTCATAAAAATAAACAGATTCCTCACAAGAAGAGAAAAACATCTGATCATAAAATATTGGAAACGGCATTAACCGAAATTTTTCAAACAGAAGAAAAGTGGTGGCATATATCTAAATCCAGGTTTCACCGTGCTCTAGAAGAGTGATACTCAACCTGTGGGTCCCCAGATGTTTTGGCCTTCAACTCCCAGAAATCCTAACATCTGATAAACTGGCTGGGATTTCTGGGAGTTGTAGGCGAAAACACCAGGGGACCCACAGTTGAGAACCACTACTCTAGAAGAACCATCACCATCTTGGGGATCTTCCTGTTCTGGAGACTGATGATCCTATCGACGCCCTGGTTAATTGCTATAATAGCAAATTGGCCAGGGCAATTGACAAGATCACTCCCAAATGTCCCCTCTCTTTGCATAGAGTCACACCGACTCCTTGGTTCACCGAGGAGCTGGCTGTGATGAAACGCTGGAGGAGGGGTCTAGAGTGTATCTGGAGGAAGTCTCACAATGTATCCGACCAAGCACGGGCTAAAGCTGCTATTAAGGCTTATTCCGCGGCTTTGTGAGCAGCCAAGAAAGCATTCTCAACTGTTCGGATAGCGTCTGCAGCAAACAGACGATCAGAGTTGTTCTGGGTTGTTAGGGAGTTCCTCCGGCCTCCTGAGGTTGTGGGGGTTTCCTGATGACTCGGCAACTCATTGCAGTGATTTTGTGCACCATTTTGCAGGCAAAGTTGTTCAGATATGTCTTGAGCTGGACTCTGGCTTAAATGCAGGGCCAGATGAGGTAACCGCTGTTAGGGAGGCTGGTTCCCTTGGGAATCAACAGTGCACAGATAAAGCACCTGGCTGTGCAAATTTGGATAAAAAGAAGGAATGTGCTAATGGGCAACTCAAGGTCCATTCTTCCAGCAGTGGTTTCGGTTTGCCAGAATATGGGAGGGGAGTGAGGGAAACCTAGTTTCTGATATAGCCATGCCTTGCAGTTTGAATCTTCAGATCCAGGTCAACTTCTGCAATTAAGTTTCATGTATTTCTGCTCTTGCAGCCTCCTATGTACCAGGTCTCTTGTATTTTTGAGTTCAAGTACTCACGTCTGGGCTTTGATCTTTCTTGGCAACCTTTTGAACTTTATCAATTACTGGAACTTAACTGCTTGGATTTATAAGTGACTTTACAGTATTCCTACAGCCTATGGGCATTGGGAACATTTCCTTGGATTATTGATTGAACTCTATTTCTTTGATATATTTCCTATTGCTTTATTGCTTGCTGTTTTTTTCAATAAAAGACTATTTTCTTCAGCTGGAGTTGTGTGTTTGGATTCTAAGGGCTCAGGTTTCTACGCTGGTGTGCGACAGCTAGTTTCATCTCTCTCATGAACTGTGGCTGCCCCAATCCCTTGCACCGTAGAGCCCAGAATCCCTACTGAGGACACAGGCCCAACAAGATTGGATTATTGCCATGCAGTCTACGTGGGGCTACCCTTGAAGATGGCCTGGAAACTACAACTCATCCAACGTTTGGCGGCCAGATTAATAATGGGGGTGAATTACATGGAGTGGTTGATCCCCCTGTTTAAGGAGCTCAATTGACTGCCGTTTATTTTCTGGTCCCATTTCAAGGTACAGGTCATCACTTATAAAGTCCTTAATGGTTCGGGACCCGCCTACCTTTGTGACCGTATCTCCCTCCATGAACCTTCCTGATCCCTCAGATTCTTGGGGGAGACTCTCCTCTCACCCCTACCACTACCTCAGTCCCGCTTTGTGGGAACAAGGGAAAGAGTCTTTTCTTCCATGGCTCCCCGACTATGAAATACATTGCATGGTGAGATTAGGCAAGCCCCCACTTTAGAAAGTTTTAAGAAGAATCTCAAAACCTGGCTCTTCCACTGCACTTTTGGAGATTAACCATATAATCACATATTGCCATTAATTGTTTTTTTAATGCACACCCCTCCCCCTTGGTACGAAGGCCCCTTTTTCGACCCCCTCTCAGCAAAGTTCCTCCCTCACAAATAATCCACTCCATTGCTGTCTCACCCCGTTTTTATTGTTAGTATTTTATTCAGTACATGCGGTCTGCTCACTGTTCTGTGTTATGAATGATTTTATTGTAATTTTTTATTGTTGTTGTTTTCTTATAGTTTGTGGTCTATGGTATTTTTTGTGTTATTATTTTTGTTTTGATTTCATTTATTGTATTGGGTTGTTGGGCCTGGCCTCATGTGAGCCGCCCTGAGTCGCCATTGGGGAGATGGAGACGGGGTGTAAATAAAGACTATTATTATTATTATTTTGCCACTGACAGGATGTGCCTTTTAAAATCAAAGTCATGAGAAATACTATATGTGTATTCAGTTGGGAAAGCCATGTAACACCCTGTATGGCTTAGAATCAAGCTTTAAGAAGCTCTACATGCTCTCATTTGAACCGGTTGATTATTTAATATACTTATAAGAAAAACATATTTTCCCTTCTATTGTTCAACAAGAAATAATAGTATATTTTAGCAATTACTCTCAGACAAAAGCTCACTTATTATTCATAGTCTTCATTGTACAAACATAATAGTTAAAACAAGCAAGAAATAAACCATATGCACATTGACCACAGCATGCTATACTGGGCTTGATTATGCATTAAATCAATTGCATTAGTAAGAATAAACTGGGCTTGTGACCAGATACTTAACTTGAACACCTTCAAAAAGAGAAAGATGAACATTCAACCCATGTATTTTAAGATTCTGTAAAGATATTCTGTATCACATTCTGCTTAGACCTACAGCTAGTCACCAGTGCTATCACCTGGAGATTTAGGGCTCTGGCATTTACATTTAACCTTTAGAATATGCAATTCTATTACAGTTTTTTTAAAAAGAACTCATGTGTGCATTATTTAAAGAAAATTGAAAATAGGAAATAGTTTGTGTCGATTTGTATGAACAAAATGCAATCATTAAACTGTGTGAGTTTAATTTGGTCTTCAGGCAAGATTTTCTCCCCACGTTTTGTGTTTAATTGTTTCCCCTTGTACCACCAGATACCCTCAATGTATTTAGAGTAAATCTAACTCTCATTTATGTGATAACATAGAACAAAATAGAAGCCCTACGAACAGAAAGACCATACTGTCTTAGAGATTCAAATTACATTTGTGAAAACCTTGGAAACAATGTATCTACCAACACCAGTGATTTTGTGGATAATAGGTTTCAAGGAAAGTGTTCCAGTGCAGGTAAAAAGAAACTATATTTGAAATACTTCTATTCCCAGGTCCTAGGATCATGACTTTTAAAGAGGCATAATTAAACCAGAGACCTTTGGTTTCTTATAACAGTTTCAAAAGGTAAGATCTGAAAAACTTCCCCAGCCAACTTGTTTGAAATGTACTAGCAGGACTTTGAAAGTGATGGATGATCTCACTATTCAATCCACATCTTTCTGATTTAGGACACTCATGTCCCACTAAAGCAGAAGTTCTTAACCAGAAGAACCTGGGGCCCATGAAAGTTTACAGAATAATTTCAGGGGTCTGTTAGCTTGGACTGAAAAAAAATTAACTTATCATCTTTATTTTCTCTGACTTCTAATTGAAATCTAGAATTTCTTTCACTTATGAATATATGCAATAAATTACAGTACTATGCATTTCATATCAAATTTTATTGGGTTGTGTCATGTTATTGTCAACTGCCTTGAGTTCCCATTGGGAGAAAA
The DNA here is from genome assembly GCA_030556195.1 of Anolis apletophallus. Classification (NCBI taxonomy): domain Eukaryota; kingdom Metazoa; phylum Chordata; class Lepidosauria; order Squamata; family Anolidae; genus Anolis; species Anolis apletophallus. Next base: position 114,192,409 of record JARBWK010000004.1, read on the forward strand.
GAAGGATAGAAATGAAGTAAATTATATCAGATTGCAGTTTTCAGATTTCTCAAATAAAAAACCACTTGCACTCATCCATATTTGAAATTATGTTAGTTGTTTGACCTGACACATGGTCACAGTCCTGCTGTGTACAATCTACTGTGCAAAATAAGTGGCCAACGATCTCTCAACACATAGTAGATAACAAACAGAAAGAAATCTTTCAAGCAGTGTCTTTGATCTTTTGAAGTTTAGGAGTGTCGTTTTATGAAAATACAGATGTTCAAACATCACATGTTATAGCTATAGAAAATCTTGATGTTGTTTGAGTGCCATAAAACTATATTCTGAGAAAAAGTCCATGATTTTCACATGATTTTCAAAGGAACTCATAGAGCAAAAAAGGTTCAGAACTCCTGCTAAAGTAATATCACACATTTTCAATAGAGAAAATTATTAAAGATGCAGTCATTTGTTTCCAGATAAGGTTATAATTATCTATATTTTCCTGAGTGTAAACCCAATTGAACACATTGGGACTTACTTTTTAAATAACTGTGCCTGGGATTATATGATAAAATGATTTGAAAATCTTTCTGCCAATAGAAACTTATTGGTTTTACATTGATTTCAATAAAAATTGCATTCTCCTCCATTCAGTAATTCCTATGGTCAAAGAATCCTATTAGGAATGCCTCCCCTGCACAGTCTTCAATTGCCTCAGCCAAACAAGCATTACTTTACATCTCTAATGTAAAAGGAAACCCTTCCCAAACCATTTGAACTGTATTTTCATTTGTTTTTCCATTTTATACTTTGGTTGTTATTGCACATCTGTTGGGGGGACAGAGACTTCTAATCAACGTGTTTGTTGGGGAGGTTATATAGGGGATGAAAACGAAGCTAGCTATATGGTGTGATGAAGATGGGGCTAGCCAGTGAATGTGAGACTATAGATCATCAAAGCATTGATAGCACGAATGTGAAGAAATGTAATAGAGATCGTTTTCACACTGGTATGTTTCATTTTGTTTCAACAATACTTTTGCCGTGATACAATAAAGTCCATAAGGTCCCAGCTTTATCCTGCTGACACTCATACAACTGTCTTGCTCTTGTCCTTTGCACTTAAGACAGTATTACAACTTGAAATGAAGTGTTCCCTTTTTACACTGGCATCAGTACTAATTTGTTACCATATGAACATAAGAGTAGGTGCTCCTGGGATATTTCTGTTATACAAAACAATAGGGTCACCTCTGGCCGCATTTTTTTTTGAGAAAGGCCAATGGTCGAGTATTGAAGGATGCATTTTCAATGTGGCTCTAAATTAGTCTCCATTTGTAGTGGCAGATGTTATCCCATAGCTTCTTCTTCACCTAAAGAACTTTTGGAAGATGGGAAAGTAATTTCTCAACAAGTCTAATATTTTTTAGAATGTAGATATTTTCATTAATGATAAATTATATCAGAGTCCATTTGATTAGAAATTTCAGCATTTTTGAAATTTAATTCCCCGAAGAAACATCTACAGCCCAAAATAAATTGGGCATTTAGCAATAAACTGAAATCTCATCTGCCTTAAACAGCATCTTAGGCTGTATCTAGTTTGCTCTTAACATATCTCTGGTGCCAGATCAAGGTTGCCTTCTTCTATACTTCCTTACATAAGAGCCACACAGTTAGGAGTTGAAAAATATAGCTATGGAATGATAGAAAGTGTTTGGAATCTAACAGTGTGAATATGAATAGGAATGTGAATCTAACAATTTCTGTTTTCTTTTCATTATAAATTATGCAGAGCATTTAGAACTTATTCAGAACCTCTAGAGCAGAATTTTTAATAATAATAATACCAAAAATGTATTATATATCATTTTCTGCTTTTTCTTTCAGCCCAGCACTCATTGCAAAATAATGTGGAGGCACTATGACTTTCCAATTCAGTTTGTTAGCCTGCCTGGAGATATGTGCTGAATTACATTTTCCCACCAATCTTTTTTTCTAAAGTCTATTGGGAAGTTGGGAAAAGAACTGTGTCACAATCACACAAAATATGTCCTCATCCCATGTGTCAAAAATTTGGAATATCCATCATTTAATTTGCAATCGTTTCTGGGCAAATGTCTGTCTTGTTGGTAACATATTCAAAATCATTTTATTTTCTTAGTGCAATAATATCTCATAAGGACAAACAAGTCACAAAGATAGGTTGCTGTTCTACCTGCAGGAATTGATATATTGTGTGTGGCGAGGCCTACAGAGAATGGAATAACAAATAAGTCAGGAAAAATGAAAGGGGATCACTCTGTAGCAGCTAACATTCTGTTTTAATAACTATCAAAATTTCAAGGGAAATAGCAATCCCCCCTTTCTGTTTGACTGATGGGCATATAAAATAATCAGTTTACCCAAGGGGAAATGCATATATGGTTAGTAATCAATCAAACATAATGAAAAGTAGAAAATGAAAACATGTAATTAATATGCATAGGAAACAAGTTTCTCCTACCAGAAATGGGATGTTTGAAAGAGCAGACAGTTTCCAAATAGCTCCTCTGTGGCTACATTCACCAGACATTACATACCTCCTTTTGACCTCTGGAAAAAATGAGGAGGTATAAGAAAGGATAAATATTTCTATGTTGTCATCATGGGCAGAAATTTGGGGGAAGGGGACCATCTTCATTATATTTATTCATGGCCCAAATTTTATCCAACAACTTGTCTCCTCATGGAATGGTCTTCTATCTTTCTGATTCTTTCCCAGGACTTACTTTGTGATTTCTTTAAAAAGGTATACTATAGTATCATGAGGTTTCCAACTATATTGCATTTGTATTTTTTCTTTCTTTTTTATTTGTCTTTTTACTACTCCAAAGCTTTTCTGGATGCCCATGTATTCTGATCTGAAAAGCCCTATGATATGAGTTAGCAGTAGAGGTGTGCAAAATGGCTGAAATCTGATTAAAAATTCATTTTGGAGATTCAGATGGCCCTCACTTCATTTCATAAAGTTTTGGAGGCATCCTTTTCAATTAGTAATAGTTTGGGGTGGGTACTTTCAAATACTCTGCTACAGAGGTTATCACCTTCCCAAACTACATTTCCCAAAATTCTGCACATGCCAGAAGAATGGGGCTGTCTGCGTTACAGTGATCAGGCTCTAAATCACTTTTATACTAATGAGACTTAATGGGGAGGGAGTATAGCTAGCTAACTATAAGGATTTGGAAAAAAGTTTGGAGTTGAATAATTTCAACAGAGGAAGGTTATATTTTGGATATGAAGAGACAGAAACTAACAGAAGTATCAAAAAGCTACTATAAGTTTGATTTTTGAGTCCCCCTAGGGATGTGAAAAGCAGTAAACGAAATAAATAAATAAATTTTGAGAAACATACAGAAACAGAATGGACTTCCAAACACATGTCTTTCTCTCCTGCAAACATCACAAAGACACAGAGATGTGGAGGGGAGGAGATCAGCCACATCATTGGCTTTCTTCTTTTAATTGGCTGACAAGAAAAAAACAATGCAGCTGCCCTTGTCAATCATATAAGCCCCGGTTCCCTCCCACCACAGACATTTAAGGATGGAGTATGTTACATGGGGGAGTGGGGGGCTCCAAAGCAACTAATCTTTCCAAATATTTCCAAACCATTTCGGAGCCTTCTGTTTTAATTCTTAATACTTTCTGTTTAGTAGTTCAAAGATTCATTAATACAAATCATCCAAATCTTTAAATTATGAAACAGATCTCCAAAGCTTTGCACGCCCCTAGTTAGCGGATAACATTTCCCCTTGTGTTTGAATTGAAGTAGATAGCAGTAGTGGAAGGAACTGCCATAGGGGTCTGGACAAGACATGACAGATGTAGGAAAGTGAACACCTCCAGATGATGCTACTACAGTAAGAAATTAGAAGTTGAAGTCCAAAAAATGTGGTCACATCATTGTGCTATCCAAGATAAAAAATGCAGCCCTTTTAACCATCTATTGAAACATGCATTTGCAGTGCTGTGGTAACAATCTTTACATGGAGAACACAAAGAGGAACTTCTAAATTCACCCAGGATGGCTTTTGCTGTGTCTGACCAAAACCATTCTTCATAGCTTCAGTAACAGGAGTCCATTTGTGTGACAAAAATGGATATACAATATCACTTTGTTCACTTTGATCACAAGGGTATACAATATCACTTTGATCACAAGGATCTATATATTAATAATGGGGACCCGGGGCGACTCACATGAGGCCAAGGCCAGACAACAAATTACAATAAAATAAAATCAAAAACATCAGCAATAAATGCAATAAAAATACATACATATAAATAAAAAAACAATATACAACTAAAGATTTAAAGTCACAAAGACAGGGCAGGCCGCAGGCACATGTATAAAGTGTAAAGGATGAGATAAACAGAATAGCATCCTTTATGGGGGGAGGGTGGACTCCAAGAATGGGGGCATTGAGGAAAGCAATGATAGAAATTAAATAGCTACTCTCCAAAGGCACTGCGGAAAAGCCAGTTTTTTAGGTGTTTTTTAAAGGTCTCCAAAGTGGGGGCTTTCCTAATCTCTCCGGGCAAGGAATTCCAGAGTCAAGGGGGGGGGGGCACAGAGGAGAAGATTAATGATTTGCTAATGAGGTATAAATGTCCACTTTTGCATCAGTGTTATATAGGCTATACTCAACAAGCAATTTTACCATCAAAATACAGCATCTCTTAATGCATTGAGAATATATTTCTTTTAATGTATTAAAGATATTCAAGAAAGTCCATGATATTAAATTTTGAAAAATAGCTACCTTCCGTTCACAGTTGTTACTTTTCATAGTGTCCTTACATAATCTTGAAACACTCATAAATGTTTTATGAAGGCTTGCAATGCCACATTCCTATAAAATGTTCCAATGCTCTTTCCCACAACTTCGCAGGAATATAAAATGAGGACTGCAATGTGCATGAATATTTGGCTTATAAATCTTCATCAATATTTCATCAGTTACTTATATGACCTTACAGTTGATGGCCATCATGATAGTTTCAGCTTCTACTCAAAGCTTCAGTAAACATTCCTTAAAGGGAGGAATGTAACATTTTTAATTAAATAGTTCCAGATCGAATTCTGTAAAGCCAGTTGTTTATTTACTCCAAAGATGAAATAATAGAATGCAATGAAAGGCTTAGATCACACATACATGTTTCTCACTTGTTGATTAGTATTCATTGTTCTGAATGAATTGCATATAAGGGGCAAAGTTAGTACTTCCCTTAAGTCCTTATTTCTTGCCACTTTAACTGATCGGTGAAGTTTCTTTAAAAGCTTGTGGGAACAATCTTTAGATACTGTCAGCCTTATTACTTTCTTACTCATGCAAACAATATAATTGAGAATGGAACAAGGTTTGATTCTCCAATATTTTTGGAAGTGAGGACTGAAATCATTAATGGTATGCTATGTTATCATAACCATGCTGGCAGAGAGGGAAGTAGCAAATAGAGAGAGAACATGATGGAAGTAATAATGAAGGAAGTAAGTCATGGGGTGAGGTGGACAAGCTGCTTGGAGTTAGCAAATTTTCCCTACTTTAACTTTGTTGCCACTGAACAAATCTGGCAACCTGCCACTGGTACCACAGTGCACCAATTGGACTCTGGCCAATGTGTGGTACTTCCATTCAAAATGTCAATATGGATATATAAGAGAAAAGGGGAAGCAAATTACCCCTACACAGTTCATATATCAATTTCAGAAAATTCATGAAGACAAGCTCACCCCAGTTATTCTGCATAAAAATGCATATGCCTATTGATCTCAATCATACTTACTTTTCACAGAGGATTAAAATATTTATTTAAGTACAGATTTAAACATGATGAAAAAATGTTCTACAAAAAAATGAATCAAATCTCTATCTTCCGGCCAAAAGCAAGAAAATATTTAGTACTATTCAGCCTGTTAAAATGCCTCTTTATCTCCATCAGCTAAAAATAACTGAAATATGTTAAACTAGCCTGAGGGCTATTCCAGACAGGCCAAGAACCTGTGATGGGTTTTGGATTAGCCTGAGGCTTTTCCAATTTATACCAGGATTTCCCAATTTAATCCAGATTTTAAAAACCACTCAACAGATTTGAGCTAATGTGCCTTAAAATGTCATTGAATTATGGTAGGTGTTTTGGGATTTCCAGTCTTAGGGTGCATCTACACTGAAGAATAACTGAAGTTTGACACAATTTTCACGGCCATGGCTCAGTGCACTGGATTTATGGAAGTTCTAGTTTTACAACTTCCATGACTGCTTGTACTTAACCAGACTACAAATCCCATGGATCCATAGCATTGAATCAAGGCAATTAAAGTGGTGTCAAACTGCATTAATTCTATAGTGTAGATCAGTGGTTCCCGAAGTGGATGGTACCACCCCCTGATGGGCGGTGGGGTGATCTAGAGGGGTGCTGCAAGGCCCAGGAGAATTTAGGGGGCTCTGAACCCCTGTAAGGGGGTGATGGGGGCGGTGGGGTGAGCCAGGTGACAGGCTACTATCCATCTCTGTGTGTGTCTCTCTCTCTTCTTCCCTCCTTCTGCTCCCTCCTCCTCCTCTCGCCAAGCAAGGGATAAGAATAATAATACCTTTGGGGTTCCCTTCCAACTGGTTGAGTCGTATAACAATAATAATAATGTCCTGCAACATATTTAGTGGAACATGGATTCAGTGCGGTAACCAACTTATTAACAAAAAAAGAAACCGATTGCAAAATAGTCAATCGCAATGATTTGAGATTACTGCTGACAAAAATAGAGCCGAGGATTACTAAATTGGTAGCAACATACCAGGTTCATCCTTCTCATTAAGATGCTTTCGAATGTTTTAACTTTTTTTGTATTCTTTTCTATACTAAGTTCAATAAATAGTTTCATAATTTCAAACTTTAATGTTTCTAATTTACAACTTTATTATATTTTACAAAAAGGTAGAAATATTAATACATATATCTTTCCGTTTAATTGCTATTGACATTTTAAAAATAATAATTTCTAGGGGGGCCGTGAGTAAAAAAAATTCTGGAAAGGGGGCGGTAGGCCAAAAAAGTTTGGGAACCACTGCTTTAGAGGAACAGACTATTGCAGAGAAAATGAACACAATTTATGACAGGTAGAAAATAATCTGTTACAGTGTTTAATGTACCACAACTGTCACCACAAGATTGGATTACTGCAATGCATTGTACATCGGCCACCCTCTGTCGGTGACTCGGAAGATTCGGGTTGTGCAAAATGCAGTGGCCAGACTTCTCTCAGGAACATCCATGAGATCTCACATAACACCGACCCTTCAACGCCTAGACTGGCTGCCAGTTGAACATCGGATCTCTTACAAAGTACTGGTACTGACATTTAAAGCTTTGCATGGACAGGGACATTTCTACCTTAGGGACCACCTTTTCCCTTACCAGCACCAACGGTCTCCATGTCTCACTCAAGAAAATCTCTTCTACACACCATGTCCTAGAGAGGATATATCATCACCACTCATTAGGTAGACCCTACAAACATGCCACGAAAATCCCTCCACCCATCCCAGTGTCACTGCCACTGCCCTG